>CM068839.1:95159181-95549181 GCA_028554795.2 Sinohyriopsis cumingii
TTATTAACCATTTAGGGTTTGGGGTTCACGACTTTGTATTTGAAGCTGGAAAATTTTGTAAGACATTTATTATATAAACAGTTTACGTTTTGAAGAATCTTAATATGCTTACTGAATGAATGAATAATTGAGGATTCGGTGAATTTGATAATCTGTATTAATTGGAAGAAGTATTCTGTGATTAGGAATGCATTGACGTTTTATTATTTATTGTGGCTTTGAAATTAGTTAGAATTGATGGCTGTAAACGTACATTTATTTCTGATTCCCCGTGGAAGTTGGTTGTAGCGGTTTCCAGCCCAGTCAGTCTGGAGGACGCTCTGTGCACTGGGAATAAAAGGAAGGGCACGCAAGACAGTTGTGCAAGCACTATGCAGGGCCGCAGAGAACGCGTCTAGTTGTCGCTGGCTCAGACGTGAAGACAAAATACGTCAGCCATCACCGACGGATAGTACTTGACCACTGCTGCCATCTGGTGCGTGTGTTCCGAGAGAAGGTGCGAAACACCCATAGAAAGATACGCACTCGGCTGATGACGTATGTGGAAAGCAGTTTCAGCAACTATATATCTCCACTAATGATACTGCATTATTTTCCAATAAAGTCTTGCTTTTCCGATGATGTCAACCTTTGATTTATCTATTCTGTACCAATATCTTTATAATATAAATATAAACTTAAACTTTATATGCAGATGGATAGATACACAAACAAATATATAGATAAATATACAGATCGATTGATACACAAACAGATATATAGATAAATATACAGATCGATTGATACACAAACAGATATATAGATAAATATACAGATCGATAGATACACAAACAGATATATAGATAAATATACAAATCGACTGATACACAAATAGATATACAGATAAATATACAGATCGATTGATGCACAAACAGATATATAGATAAATATACAGATCGATTGATGCACAAACAGATATATAGATAAATATACAGATGGATAGATATACAGATACACGATGGCTTTGGAAAGGAATCTAAGCCACTTTATTAATTTAACTTGTGGGTTAGAAAAAAGATTAATTCTCAACTTGACATAACCTTTGTTTATTACAGTTTGTCTTTACTTTAGTAAATATAAGTTTCTTTGGTTCTGCTTGCTCATTGAGCTTTTCAATCTGTTCAGAGGACCATAGAAGAACTGTTATAATCGTTCTAGTTTGTACATTTTTTCGTCAGCATTTTAAATAACTTATACTCTCTTTTACGATTTTCTAAAATATTGTCTTGTTTTCACCTCATCTACCGTAATAAAGAAGTTTTCAATTTATATATCTTAGAGCCCATCCCATTATATAGTTTGTATTTACACTATATGTAGGTGTTTTACATAGTCTTGTATGGCTTTATTGTCATGGACTGTATCTTTTTGTTTACACCACAAACGTACATGTTTGTATGGTAAGAAATATTTACCCCCTAGATCAAGTATGTGTAACTTCCTCAAGGGTGCTGGTCGTATAAACGATTTTCAATGCCACACCCTATAATGCAAATAAGCCCATAAAACCAGCTAGTGAAGCCGGGTCCGGCTATCGAGCCGTAAGCTGCAAATGCCTGCGTTAGGTAGGTTTGAGATAATATGATATTGTTTTATTGTCATTAACTATCATTTGTTAAACTCCCAACGTACACGTCCGTAGGGCAAGATATCTGCAATAGACCGCTCCGGTATCTTCAGTGGTTATAGCATGCAACTCTCATGCGAGAGGCCGCGGGTTCGAAACTCGGTCGAGTCATACCAAAGACTTAAATGGTACAGGCAGCTGATTCGCTTTGCACTCAGCATTAAAAGGTTTGTTATTACTGGTCGGCCTAGTGTCAGGATACTGTAAATGGGTGGGACATCGTGCCACATGTCTGCGGCATGATGCCCCACTGCTAGACATCCCTATAAAATGTCACACTGCACGCATCATAGCAATGTCACTGACCATTTTATAAAGCTACGTTAAATCTCCCTCTCTCTCTCTCTCTCTCTCTCACACACACACACACACACACACACACACACACACACACATATCTGAAATGTGTATTACTACGTGTTTTTAGAGGAAATATTACAAGTTTCTTTTTTTAAAAAGAATCCTTCATGTTTTACAAGTCCGAGTGAATGTATGAAGTCGTGTTTATTGTTTTCGGTTATGTGTATTTCGGTAATCGACGAATCACATTTCTTACCCTTTGTAGAATAATTGGCAATTGTACTTTTAGTTTCCACTGTAATTACATGGATATGAAATAGGATCTCACTGAATACTTCAAAACCCAAATGACCAGCTTTTGTCTTAGTTACATAATATTAAATATTCTTTCCCTGGAATATACATTTCTTCAAAGTACTTTTTCAAACGAAGTGCTGATATATATATATATATATATATATATATATATATATATATATATATATATATATATATATATATATATATATATATATATATATATATATATATATATTACGCTTATCATTTTTTCAGAAAAGTCGGTAAAGAAAATGTTCTGAGACCGTAGAGGCATTCCTTATTATCCGATCATGCCAACAGATGTATCCGAACAAGTCCCCACTCTTCCCTTAGCTGCTGTTAGCTCAGTCGTGGTCATATGGTACGCGTCATATAATACACGGGATCAGGTGTGCGGCCAGACTGGTATTCGAACCCGGGTCATATGAATACCAGCCGGATCTTCTAAGGCGACTCTTGTTGTGAAGTGTAAATGTTAACTCACTGGACTGGTTTGCATAAAACATATCTGTAATTGTCTTTAAACCGATCTGAAATTGTCTTTAAAGTTGGACTGGTGTGTATAAAATTTATCTGTAATTGTCTTTAAAGTCAATGTATTACATTGTACCAAAATGTTGGGGTGTTGACCCAGTTAACAACTGACATTGCTTCTATAAAATGATACTGGAAGAGAATCAAAACAAATTCCACCCTTTACCAGAATTTCAATAGACATGTATGAAGTGCAGCAGTGGATCCTGGCTACGACTGTCACCATCTTACAATGTAATTCGATAGTCGTCATGCCCTTTATATAAAACAGATCCTAATTTTGATATTGCAGTATTCTTTTTCTTGACCTTTATTCTTCATCTGGAAGAAGAGATGGTAACAAAAGTCAAGCTCTATATTTATTTTCCATAATTGTGATGAAAGGTTGAAAGCTTGTTATCAGAAAAATTGAACACACATAAAAAAAAAATGCCCCCTCAACCCGGACCCCACCAAAACAAATCAAAAAATCAACCATGAATCAATTCTTACGATCCTAATATCACATATTTCAGGGCATGCGTTGTTTTACCAAGCTTGAATGAAATTTGGTATTCGTCAGAGCCCAGCATTTTGTTTACATGTATCAACTCGTTTTTTAACAGGTCTCTAATTTGGTAGGGGCTTTGATCCTACTTTTATTGATCATGACAAAATCAGCGATGACTAAATGGTAATCACTCATTAGCAAATATTGAATTTTTCTCTTGTTTAAATATTTTTGTCTAAGAAGCAGCAAATGCAACAAAACTTCTAATTGCAAATAGCAGCAATATTTTTCCGACATTTAAGGGAAGGTTGCTTATTATTATCCTCAGTCTTTTTAATTTTTTTTTTACCGTACTCTGTCTAGTAACCGATCTATGTTTTATAAGTAACTAACTAATTAACTAATGAACTAAAATAAAAAAGTAAATAAATAATTTTAAAATTTTATAAAAATATTGCATATAGGCAAGTTAGACCTATTCCTCTTTGACCTGGAAATCGTTCTATTATTTCGCTAATAATACATATTTCCAAGAAAGAGATTGGTGCAAACTAATCATGTACGAATTAAATATAATTTTAAAAACAAATGGTAAGTATTTTCACGTGTTTAGCTCCATGTATGGATCCTCTGTTGGCTGAGTGGTCTCTTTGATAGATCACTGACATCTCACCTCTGTCGCCGTGGGTTCAAGTATCTGCCTTTAGAGTGGATCAGATTAAATAAGTGGTTACCCTGACCAGCTATCTTCTCTTACAGACACCGGAAATTGTCCGTAGTCCAACAACCAATTGGACTTTGAAGCAATCTTGCAAAAGAACTCGATCGGACTTTGTCCTTGCAAACCAACGAACCGAAACCATCTATGTTCAATACTAGCGCTGAGCGGTCTAAAGCGCTCTCCATTACCTGTTACGGGCATATCACCTCTCTCCGCATCGGTTATAGTCTCGGGCGGAGCCAGTGTAAGTATATGAGAAAGTATGCCAGTAGCTTCACGTTGATCGGTGGTTCTTATCGTGGTTTTCCCTGGTTCTTGCTTATATAGCCAGTCTAACCTGCGCGGAAAATTGTGTTACCCCCACCCCCAAAACATAAAAAAACAAAAACAAATCAATAACACAACCAATACACACAAAACTTTAAAAATCACTACCACACATATTGCACACACACTTATCGTTACAATTCCCAGCCTCAAACATTACACATACGAATAACACTGCCACAGCTATTCAACACCTGTATATTATTACAAATCACTGCCACAATCTTTACATACCTGTATATCATTACACATATATACCACATCTATTTTGCACCTGTATATCATTATAAATTACAACCGAAACCTTCATGCACCTATGTATCAATATAAATCAATGCTGGAACTGTTTAACACCTGTATATTATTACAAATAACTGCCATAACCATTATACACCTGTATATCATTGCAAATCAATACATCAACCATTATACACCTGTATATCATTACAAATCAAATACATCAACCATTACATACCTGTATATTATTACAAATAACTGTCATAACCATTATACACTTGTATATCATTAAAAATCAATATATCAACCATTATACACCTGTATATCATTACAAATCAATATATCAACCATTATACACCTTTATATCATTACAAATCAATACATCAACCATTACACACCTGTATATCATTACAAATTACTGCTACAACCATGATATATACACAGTCCATTACAACTCGCAGCTACAATCTTTATACAACTGTATTTCATTTAAAAAAAAAAAACTGTCATAGCCATTACACACCTTTATATTATTACCTGTCTTTCATTTGTACAGGACCGCTCCGGTTGCTTAGTGGTTAGAGCGTCCGCCTCAGATGCGGGAGGTCTAGGGTTTCATCCCCGGCCGAGTCATACCAAAGACTTACAAAAATGGTACTAACAGCTGCCTCGCTTGGCGCTCAGCATTAAGGGGTTAGTGTTAGAACTGGTCGGCATGGTGTCCTGATAATATGATTGGGTGGGACATCATGCTACATGTGTGCCCCAGCGTTAAACATCTCTATAAACTGTCACACTGCAGACATTGTAGCTATATGACTGAATTTTTTTACAAGCTACGTTAAAATCCAAATCATACCTCATTTGTACAGCTTTGTCATTGTAGATTTTTGAGTTTGTTTGTCACAATATTTCATATAAACTCAACTAGAACATAAACTGCTTTCTAGATTTTAATTATTTGTTTTTAGCAATCACTGTTATCGAAGATTTAAGGCAATACTTACACTTGATCTGGATTATATTCTGAATGACAAAGACACGGTGAACAATAATACATGTGATAAATTCTCTCCGATTATGCCTGAACGGACCTTTTAATGGGATTCCAAATTCGATTCTCTAAAATGTAAAGTCTCAGAAGACCAACAAAACCCTTCGCAAACCCTTACTTATCAAAAGACGGTAACACTTAGAAGGCATTAATATAGTTTCATTTGAATTATGTGTCTATCGCTGACGCGAGTTTGTACTGCAGTAACCACATACAGTTGTTAGAAATAAACTTCAAACCCCTACATTGCAATATTTTCAGTTTATCCAATTTAGTGTTGAAAAAGAACAGGCCATTTACCTTAGTTAAATTGCAGAAGATAAATGTCTTTAATTAAGTTTGTTTCAGTGCAGGAACGGCTATTGAATAATTCATTTCCTTTACGTGAGATAATACTCTCGATTACATTTCTCATTTTAGAGAGCTTCGTGGTTACTGAGGCAGAGAGCGTGGTACGTTGTATCCCGAGATGTTTTTGAATAACTTACCAATTTCTAATCTTGCCAATACAAACACAATCACCGAAACTCTTACGTGTCCATCATTTAAAAACAACTAGTTAGAATTATGAAAATCCGTCTGACACATCGCAAAAATTCACATTACACGAATTTGCTGTGACGTGTGCATAAGGGATCCATTTGTTTCAGAGTAGCGTGTATTTCATTTCTTTTGTTTTCAAAACTCGTCTATGTTGTATTGACTTAATCCATTCTAAATGGTTTTCAATTATTACCAAAGATCAAGTGTAATAGTAGTTATAGCATGCCTGTCGTGTTGTAATAAATGACAAAATAAAAGAACTGATGGTGAGATTGTAGAAAAGTCAGAATACAAACGTATTAGCAACGGTCAACACAAAGCACAACAACTCTTTACTGACAGGATATTATATTGCATTAAATGGCGGTGGTTGGCATCCGTTAGTCTCGAGATACGATGGAAGTGCGCCCATGAGAGATGTCCCGCTTGGTGGTTGTGTGGTGTCTGCTGTGGCTATGGAGACAAAGACAGGAGTGGCAGTCCTTTTTGCACTTGCTGCACTTGAAGGTTGAGTCTGGTGTGGGTTGGAGCTGCTTCTTCCTCTGACATCGTTTTTCATCAGCTAGCAAGCATAGCTTGTCCTTGCCGGCTTACATAACAGTGATCAGAACGTCTTGCCAGCTGGACCTGTCTAGACCAAGCTCTTCTCAGGTGTTGACGTCAATATCAAGGGCTTTCATGTCGTGCTTGCAGATATCCTTGAAGCGGAGATGTGGTCGTCTAATCGACCTTTTGCCAGAGGCTAGTTTTGAATAAAGAAGGTCTTTGGGGATCGTCCGTCACCCATCCGGTGTACACAGCCCAGCTATCTTATGCGACGTTGGTGGAGGAGTGTGACCATGCTGAGAATATTGGCAAGTTCAAGCAGCTAGTTATCTGTTACTCGATCGCTCCATGTAATCCAGAGTATGCGTCGGAGACATCGCATGCGAAAGGCGCTCAGTAGTTTCTCTAGTCCAGGTTTTACTGGCGTACAAGAGAGTGTTTAGCACGCAGGCAGGGTACATGGAGATCTTATTGTTCAGGGTCAGCATGATGTTGTTCCACACTCTCTGCGACAACCTGGAAAGAGTTGTTGATGCCTTTCCAATCTGCTTGTTGAGATCAGCATCGAGCGAGAGGTTGCTAGTGATGGTAGAGCCGAGGTATGTGAACTGACAGACTGCCTCAAGTTCGAAGTTGTTGATGATACTTGAATGGGGGTGGGGTGCTCCCTGAGCCATCTCATTGGTTTTCATTATGTTGAGGGTCAACCCAAACTCATCACATGCTTTAGCACAATGGTCCATCCGGCGCTGTAGCTCAGCTTCTTTGTGAGCAGCAGCATGTCCCTGATGAATGCTTCTCGCCCTTTGCTCTTTGCCTTCAGTTGTGCCAGGTCGAACAGTCTGCCGTCTGATCGCGTCCCAAAGGAGTGCTTGATCAGGACAGCGAAGAAGATGCCATAGCGTGTGTGGGCAAGGAAGCAGCCCTGTTTCACTCCCCTGTGGATTTCGAAGGGGTTGGACATTGAGCCATCGTACTTTACTGTGCCTTTCATATCATCGTGGAAGGACAAGATCATGCTTAGCAACATTGAAGGGCATCCAATCTTCGCATGGATTGTGAAGAGTCCATCTTTGTTGACCAGATCGAACGCTTTGGTGAGGTCTATAATTGCCAGGAAGAGAGGTCTGGGTTGTCCTCTTCATTTCTACTGCAGTTGTCTGACGAAGAAGATCATATTGATTGTGGACCTCTTTGCGCGGAACCCGCACTGCGAATCTGGATACACTCTGTCAGCAAGCGTCTGCACTCAGTTTAGGATCACGCGTGCGAAGACTTTATCCACATTGCCGAGAAGAGATATGCCCCTGTAGTTGTTGCAGTCACTTCTGTCGCCCTTGTTCTCATACAGGGTTACGATGTTGGCGTCTCTCATGTCCTGGGGCGTTGCACCCTCATTTCAGCACTTGCAGAAGAGGTTGTGCAGGCGTGTGAGCAGCTCGCTGCATCCGCACTTGATGACTTCTGCTGGGATGCCATCTTTTCCTGTAGCTTTAGCTAAGGATAGTTTCTCTAAGGCCTTCTTTAGTTCTGCCACAGTATGCTTCTCGTCCAGTCCGGCCTTGAGAAGGATGTTTTCAATGGCGTTGATGGCATCGTTGTTCGCGTGGTTCTCTCTGGAGTACAGTTCAGAGTAGTACTCCACCCAACGCTCCATCTGCTTAAGATGCTCTGACAGACCTAAATCCAGTATTCATCGGCGCACAGCCGTGCTAACCTCTGCGTTTTGCTTCTAGTAGACCTTTGGCTCTTATATGACCTCAAACCAGTCGTTGTTCTTTGACTGATCCTTACCATATATACATATATAGTATATAGAGAGAAATAGACATACATACATACAGACTTACATACATACATACATACATACATACATACATACATATATATATATATATATATATAGAGAGAGAGAGAGAGAGAGAGAGAGAGAAAGATAAAGAGATAGAGAGAGATAAAAGGATAGAGAGATAGAGAGAGAGAGAGAAAGATAGAAAGAGAGAAAGATAGAGAGATAGAAAGATAGAGAGATAGATAGATAAATAGATAGATTGTTAAATATATAGATAAATATATAGATAGATAAATAGTTATATGATGTACTTTCACAATGGCTTGTTGATCTTTTTAAAGTGTTTCATGCAATATTATTGACACGAGATGAATGAAATTTTAATTTTCTTTTTTTTTCTTCCAAAATTACCATTTTAATCCTTGAGAAAATTACCATATGAACAATACATCTTTGGCACAAAAGTGCTGTATCACATTATGAAATACTAACCAAGTTATAAAACTCGGTTTTGACTGAAATTACCTTTAGCTTGGGTACAAATTGTAGTAGGTATCTATTGACCCTACTTAAGAGCAAACAGTTCGAGCCCCAAAACTGACCTTATCATTTAAACTATTTCCTTTTGCTTTTGGAGCCAACGTCGAATGCTAGAAGATATGTGCTGTTTTGGAGTTTATATTAAAACGCTAAGTTACGTGCGATCTTATATAAGTAACATCAAGTGTTATTATGTTTTATGTAAAGCTAACGTCAAAATGCTATGCTGCTTACTTTTATGTAAAGCTAACGTCAAATGCTAGAATATGTCTTATTTAAAGCTAACGTCAAAATGCTATGCTACTTAGTTTTATTTGGAAGCTAACGTTAACTGATATGTTACGATTTTATAGCAAGCACCAAATATGAAATGGAATTTAAGTAAAATTGCAGATCATATGTCTTCATTTACAGCTAACTTCAAAAAAGTTACATAGCGTGGTCGTTTTAGATGCTAACGTCAAATTCTTGACTAAGCGTGTTAATTCCGAGCTAGCGTTAAATGCTAGGTTATGGGTGTTCATTAAGAGGTAACGTACATTACCAGACTAAATGTATTCCTTTAAAGCTAATATTAATTGCTAGACTGTTAATTTAGAGCTAATGTTAAATGCAAGACTATATTGGTTCATTTGGAGTTAATGTCAAATGCAAGCCTATGTGTTCATTTAGAGCTAATGTTAAATACAAGACTATATGGGTTCATTTTGGAGTTAATGTCAAACGCAAGACTATAGGGATTCATTTAGAGCTAATGTCAAATGTAAGACTATGTGTTCATTTAGAGCTGATGTTAAATACAAGACTATATGGCTTCATTTTGGAGTTAATGTCAAATACAAGCCTATGTGTTCATTTAGAGCTGATGTTAAAAGGAACACTGTTCATTTGGAGGTAATGTTAAATACGAGACTACATGGGTTCATTTTGAGCTTAATTTAAATACAAAATTGTGTTCATTTAGTTCTTATGTTAAATTCAAGACTGTTCATTTGGAGCTAATGTTAAATGCAAGACTTAGTGTGCTTATAAAGAGCTAAAGTCAAATGCTGTAATAATTCGTAGTGCCTACGACACATGATGGGCTATGTGTGTTCATTGTAGCTAGCTTCAAAAGGTGAACTGTATTGTCAATCAGAGGTAACGTCAAATGCTGGTTTATGTGTGTTGATTTTGGGCTAAAGTATAGGTGTTAATTTCAAGCTGGCGTCGAATGATATTCTATGTTAATTCAGCTGAATATGATCGGTCGTTTCCGTCTTTGACTTGACCTTGTACCCTCTGCTTCGTCAACACTGATTCGTAGATGCTGAACATATAATGTTTGGCTAGGTTGAATATATGACAACGAAAGTTTCATATCCTGGGCTTGACCCATTGCAGTGAATGGGGGTCGAACGCCTTATTAACATCAGTAGAGTTTAATCGTCCTTGTGAAGCCAATTCCATTTACACTAATTGAGGGACAATGATTGTGTTGAGTTCGAATTTCGACGAGAATGATTAGATAAATGGGTTATTTTGGACCCTTCATAGGGATGGATGGGTAGATGAATTGGGGGTGGGGCAACGGTCCGTTTTTATGTAATAGGAGTGGATCATATTTGGTAAGATGTGATTTACGAGAATACGTAGATGACGACGACGTTTTAGAATTTTTAGTACAGATCCAGGAAAGAGGTGGCTGTCACAAAAATTACAAATTCGGATATTTGTGATAGATTCCAAGTGGCCGAGTGGTCTAAAGCGCTCTCCGTTACGGATCACTGTTATCTCACATCTGTCGGCGTGGGTTCGAGTCTAGGATTCGGCCAATGTGGAAATGTGAGAAAGCTTGCCAGCAGCTTCTCGTGGGTCGGTGGTTCTTCCAGGGGTTTTCCCTGGTTCTTCCTCCATCATTAATACTGGCCGCCATGCATAGCCTATCGTGTGCTTAAAATAGCGTTAAAAACACAGCAACAACAGCAACAACAAAATATTATCTTATACAATAGACTGTACCAAAATAATTTCATACATACTCTATTGGCCTCGTGATGTTAGATTTTTCTATTCCATTTTTTAAAATTATTTTCAGATCAAACAAACTCTAATTTTGTCATCTGAATGTAGTACTGAAGAATAGGTCTGATTATGGATTGTCTAACCTTCCTCGTCACATAAAAAATAACTATCCAATCAGAAACGTGATATGGATGATGGCAGATTTTATGCATTTCAGTAAAATATCTATAGTCAATAAACATTTAGCGTATATACTTAAATATTGGTCATGTGACCAATTTGTAAATCCGTAACCATTATATATTGGTCGTATCCGTCAATTTGGATGTATTCATTATATAATGATTTGCCGCTTTAGGTAAATGAATACCGATTTTGTATGCATATGATACAACAAGGTACATAGCGTACCCAGCTATTGATTTGATCCAAAGACTTGCAGAAAGACGCAGGCTTAATTGCTAACAAAATAGTGATGCAACATGTAAGCATACACCCGTGGCACTTGGTTCTACGACTGGATACGATAACATATATTTAGTGTGGATAAGTCTAGATACATTTAGTATGGACAAGATATATTCAGTATTATAAGATACATTTAGTGTTGATACAATAAGATACATTTAGTATTGATACAATAAAATACATTGAGTGGGGATACGATATGATACATTAGGTGTGAGATTTTTAATAGCGCAGTGCAAAATCATGACTGAGGTGCATTTTCATAAAAATGATAACAAGGATAACACAAAAAGTAAATTAATAAATATTGATAAATGTCCATTGCCGTACTTAATTACTGACTGCATTACACTCGTCATAAATTAAAATTGAAAATGTGCAAAATTATTGAGCGCCCATATCAATTTCAGGGCAAAACACAAAATACAAATTATTTTTAGTATTGTATAGTTAGTGTTACATGCGTGGAGCTCTACTATATTAAATAAAAATGATAAATAACATACCTGCCATCATCACAAGTTATGTCATTGCACAAAATCAATGCATTAATCATTGATTGACACGTCAACACATTACTTTATTTAGTGATATAACATCTATAAATAAATTAAATTACTTCAAATGTAACATATAGATTATATGTTACAGGGCATAACTGTTAAGAAGAGTGGTGGGATAGACCATATATTGGGGGGGGGGGGTGCATTTGTACGCTTTCGAACTCTTTGTGAAAATATTTTAGATCATTGGTTTAATTATTCCAAATTTGACATCATGTACATGTCAAGGAATCTGACCTTTAGGTAGCCCAAATTATAATGTAGATTGTTTCACTCCCGAACCGTGTCAAATATAAATATCTAGTTCTTACCAACATAAATGTTACGACACATATGAAGCACATAACTATTCCAGGAGATGGTTTTATTCAATTTGACATAATATAGGTTCAAATGGTAACCCGTAGATTTGCAAGAAGATATCAGTGCATTGGGATCATAGCGTTAAAACAAGGACACTTTGATAGTTGTGCTAATCAGTGGTTTCTTATTTATATTTTGTGGTACACCTGAGTAACCAAAGGAACACGCATATTCCAAATAACACTGAATAAGGAAATCAGCCTAATGTATTAATAGCTCAATATTTACCTTTTCTAAGAAAAAAATTAAATCTCACGATTCAAGTCTATGTGAGAAAGACAGACTTAACATAGCTGATTATTGCCGAAACGCTTACGAACCAAGGACTGGACCTAAAAATATTTATTTTCCTTTGATAAATTCTTCAATCCAATTCCTTCAGAATGTCAACAACCTTTAGTTCTACATTTTACGTCTTTTGATTATGGATCTGTCGTCCGCCTGCAAAGTTAATGGTAATTTTGGAAACCCAGCAAACTTCTCAAAACCGCAGCGATTCTGATATTAAACGCTGCTTTTCAGTATTCCGACTGCATGTATGTATAACTGCATTAGCAATTGTTGCCGTGGAATAGGTCAAGAAAATAACTGTGTAGTGCCTTAGAACAATTTTCAGTAATACCCTTCGTTGACTTGTCCAGCCGTACCAAAAGAAATTTCTTCTTCTTTATTTGTTACGGTGACTGAGTAAAACATGCACTTCGTCGTAGATCGTAGATAAAAGGCATTTATCAGATGCATACTGTCATATACAATCAGAGTGATCGCATAAATCTTGCTAGAGGGGATTGTAGTTGATTATACACTAGTCAAAAGTGTAATTGTATCTGTATTTTAAATGCCTCATATCGATATGCTGTTTTTATCTTGCATCTTGAAGTTTAAAATTCTGGAAAATTATACAATCTTTGGGTATAATAAATTATCGGTTTGAGGTAATTCGCCGTTGAGGGCTTTTTAGTTTGATGCAGAACATTGATGGTAACTTGCATTTTAAGGATAGGTGTTCTTGCCATGTTCAGCGAATTTCTGTATGTTGGTTGTGATTTAGATGTGTATACATTATTAATAATGTTAATTCATTGTAATATGATGGACAGTTTGATCATTTTATAGATAGAATTACTGGGAAAGCTGGAAATGCTGGAACGGCTGACAGCATAGCTGACAGGCCTGGTAGCGAGGCAGCATATAGATGGCGCTGCTTGCAGCATGGAGGTATAAAGCTGACATGGTTGTGCAGTGCGGCATCACATAGCAGATTATTTTTGATAGCATGACGTGCATTATGGCAGCATAGCTATTAGCTATTAGAAGTTGACCAGCAGTATGGCAGCGTAGCTATTAGCTATTTGAAGTTTCACGTACAGTTTGGCAGCATAGCTATTAGCTATTAGAAGTTTGACCTGAAGTATGGCAGCATAGCTTTTATATGTAGCAGCGTAACTGGGCGTGTGGAAGATTATCTACAGTGAAGCAGCGAAAAGTTAAACAATGGAAATTCGTTGAAGGATATGGATTGCAGACTGTACCAACGGACACTGAACAGTGAATGATTGTTGTAAGGACATATGGTTGCATGAACCATACTCATTACCTTAAAGGATATGGTGGTATTAACCATACTCATTTCCTTAAAAAATATTGTTGTATGAACCAAACTCGTTTCCTTAAAGGATATGGTGGTATGAACCATACTCATTTCCTTAAAAGATATAGTTGTATGAACCAAACTCATTTCCTTAAAGGATATGGTGGTATGAACCATACTCATTTCCTTAAAAGATGTTGTATGAACCATACTCATTTCCTTAAAGGATATAGTTGTATGAACCAAACTCATTTCCTTAAAGGATATGGTGGTATGAACCATACTCATTTCCTTAAAAGATGTTGTATGAACCATACTCATTTCCTTAAAGGATATGGTGGTATGAACCATACTCATTTCCTTAAAAGATGTTGTATGAACCATACTCATTTCCTTAAAAGATATTGTTGTATGAACCACACTCATTTCCTTAAAAGATGTTGTATGAACCATACTCATTTCCTTAAAGGATATGGTAGTATTAACCATACTCATTTCCTTAAAAGATATTGTTGTATGAACCACACTAGTAGTGAAGGGGGGCACTTTAGCGACAATGGGAATTAGCATTAAAAACACCCTTGGGGCACTTTAGCGACAATGGAAATTTAACATGGAGAAAAATCGTGGGGCACTTTACCGACAAGGGGAATTAACATGGTGATAAATCGTGGGGCACTTTACCGACAAGGGGAATTTAACATGGGAATAGAGTTTGGGCTTGTTTAGGGACAAGGGGAATTTAACATGGGATTTTTTTTAAAAATTATTTTAAAAAAGGGGTAGGCAATTCAAAGACTATCTCTTTTCGAGAAATATGGCTGGCCCTGAAAAGGGCCTTTGGTTTATGTTAATATACCCTTAACATAGAGGGCATTTGCGACATCTTCTTTTCCTCAAACTTCGTCTTACAGCAGGGCCATACATCAGAGTCCTCTTGAGGCAACCTTGTCTCTCTATATAGACTCTTCTTATCCACAGGCTGCTGTTGGTCCTGTGGACAACGGTCCACTTGGCTCGGACATACATGAGCATGTCCGTCCTGAACATCATTGTTGACACAAGGGTTGAAGATTCAACGTCTGTCCACATGTTGAGGCTCCGAGAATAGGTGAATCAATGCAGTGAACGGCGCTTATTTATAGGGACAGGAAGGATTGAAACGGATTGAGTTCATTCACCAATCCAAACACGCGTTACAGAATTCAGTCAGCCTGCATCCAATCGTAAGAGTGCAGTATGTGACGTCACGTAGTCTATATAGATTCGCTAGCGCTTGTGTGCAGTCAATCTATGCGACAGTGATTCAACATGACGGAAACTCAGAAAACGATCCATTGGGGTGCACCAGCAGGAGAGACTGCCCAAGGGAACTCGGACTTACTTTCAGAAGAGGTGAATTGGGATTTTGTGGATTTTCTCTCCTCGCAAGAATTTGTTCCGGAACCTTCGTTACCTTCTTCATTACCGCAAGTGGAAAATTTTAGACAGAGACAAAAAGAAGAATTGGAGAAATTTATACAACGACAAAAGGAAGCGGAACAGGCTTTTCTCCTACAGCAACAGCAACAAGAAGAAGAGGTAAGAAAAAAACAACAGCAGCAACAGCAAGAAGAAGTAGTAGCAGCAAAGAAACAAGAGGGTGAAAATCAAACGGTCACGGTACTGTTGGACATTTTAGCGGAGTTAAGAAGTCTGAAACAAATGTATCAGACTTCATTATCACGACCGAAGAGAATACGACCTTCCCGAGCTAAACACGTCAACCCTGTGACTAAGCCTACCGTACCACCCTTAGTGATTTCAACCCAATCATCATCAGCATTACGCAGTTCAGAAGTAGGCCTTGGCCGTGGCAAAGGCATAAGGCAGTTAAAGTTGATTGGTTAAACTCACCCTTTCACCATGAAGAAAAAAGGCCCTTTTCAGGGCCACCCACATTTCTCGAAAAGAAATACAATTTCAATTTGCCAATAACTCAAAAAAAACCCCCACCCATTTTACCCTTATAGTACGTGTCTGTGTATGAGTGCGTGAGTGTACGTTCTTATTTTAAAATCACAACTCAAAGACACTTACCTTATATCATTCATTTATTCTTTTCTCCATTTTTTACAATCCAATTCACAATTCACAACACAACACTTTAATGAAAAGTTCATTGACTTCTTCTTTCTCCTTGTTTAGTCTCTCTGTTTCTTGAATTTCTTCACTGTCTTTTCCTCATTTTCTTCCCTTCTTCTTTTCTTCTTCTCCTCTTTCTTTGCCTATTGTAAATAGAATTGTCTTTTTTCTTCCTCTAAAGAATCCCTCTCTTCTTTCGAAGAATCCCTGTCTTCTTCTGAAGAATTCCTCTTTTCTTCTGACTCCTCTTGTTTCTTTTTTGGGCAATCTGGAGACCAATGTCCTTTTTCTTTACAATAATAACAGGTATCTTGACTTTTGTCTTTTTTAGTCCCTGTTTTTGTTCTTTTTTCACGGTCTGGACACTCTGAAGACCAATGCCCTTTCTTCTGACAGATATAGCAAGTATCTTGACTTTTATCTCGAAAGGAAGGAGAGTAGTCTGTCGGCTGGTCTGAAGAGAATTTTCTAATGACCCCTCGCAAAGCTCTGACGAAACGTTCCATCTGGTCAGTCTCTTCCATCGTTGTGCTCGGCTTGAGAGTGAAATGAATAGTGAAAGGACAAGACACACACCCTTTTATATACGCTGGTCTGCTATGACTATAAAGTAGTTTATGGTGTTTGAACTTGAGTCATTTGACTTTTTGCTTTCAAGATGAAACGATCCCATTCATTCGAGAAGAAAGAAGAAGAAAGTAAGAGGCAGAAACGTGATCTATCGCCTCGAACCAGGGCTGAAATCTTGGCACAAATTCATGCCAGTGATTTTGAAGAGGACATGAGTGAACCAGAATTTGAAACCTCTAAACCAATTTCACCACCCTTAGTCAACCCTGAAAAGTACTATTCCATTCGAGAGACGGAAAAGCGCTCCTCTAGAAAATTTAGAACCACGGCTTACAAATACACGGTGAAGTTTAAAGATTTCAAGGCTGAAGTGCCGTTAGAGAAAGCAGAAGTGTTCATCACCGAGGTGTGGGATTCTTTGCTCACTTCACTCAAGCGACAATGTCAACCCAAAGAAGACGATCGCTTGAGACTTTCCATACAACACGACGGTTTGAAATCCCCTGTTTGGATCGAGTTTAGCACCCCTGCAGAATTGAACGCTTCCAAAGTCATGGACAAGATTCAACACGTGCAACAATCTAATGACCAGTTTGACATCACCGATGGTAAAGCCACATTGGACATGACCCACGTCTCTCCTCCTCAAGGAACTGGACGCAAAAAGATGTTATTGGTGGACGACCTTCGCAACACCAAAAAGAGTCTCGTCCGAATTAACAACTCTCATGACCAGATGTGTTTAGCCCGTGCCATCGTGGTGGGACGAACCTATGCCAACAAGAACGACACGGTAGAATGGAAAAGAACCTGGAAAACTATTCAACGATCAGATCGAGCCAAACAACAAAATGAAGCAGAACTCCTGTTACAACAAGCCGGACTGTCCAAAGACACACCCTGTGGCATTCCTGAGATGCAAAAATTGCAAGATGCCCTAGCTCCACGATATACCTTGAAAGTGCACCCTCAAGAAGTGCGCGGACCTCTGTTGTTTCGAGGCCAAGACTTTAAGGACGGAAAATACATTCACCTTTATCATCACGATGAACATTTCGATACCATTACCAGTATCACCGGATTCCTGAAATACAGTTATTACTGTGAGAAATGTGACCATGGTTATAACAATCGAGAGCAACACAAGCATTGTGGATCGAAATGCACAGGATGTTTGGCCTCTTCACCCTGTCTGAGCGAAGAACCATTGCCTTGTTCAACTTGTCTGCGCACGTTTGTCAGCCCTACCTGTTACCAACAACATCTGAAAACGCAAGGTTCACAGAAGAAATGCGCTTGTCAACTGCTGAGATTGTGCTCTACGTGTGAACAAGTCATACGTACCAATAATACCAAGGCACACGTATGTTCAGGAAAGAAAAAATGTCACATTTGTCACCACATCGTGGACTTGGAACACCAATGTTACGTGCAAAAATACCAACCCCCACCAGAGAAAGAGGACGGTCACAAGAAGAAAGGCAATTTCATCTTTTTCGATTTCGAATGCATGCAAGAGACCGGCATTCACATTCCTAATTTCTGCGTGGCTCATCGAGCGTGCGAGAAGTGCATTCAAGAACCTATCTTCAGTCATTGCCCTCACTGCAGCAAGATACCCGGAGGGCGTGAAAAAATCTTTCGGGGACCAAACACGTTAGCCGATTTTGCCCAATGGGTCTTAGACCCCGTCGACAAGACGTGGAGCCAAGAGGACATCGAACGTTACGGAGATTGTCATCGTCATGCCACGGTGATGGCTCACAATTTCTCCGGATACGATGGACAGTTTCTTTTGAGGTACTATACGGAACAAGGCACCGAACGTCCTAAAGTGACTTTGAACGGAGCCAAAATCATTTTCATGCAAGTGGGACAAGTACAGTTTAAAGATTCGATGAGCTATTTGGCCATGCCTTTGAGTCGAATGCCTAAAACGTTTGGAATGACAGAAATGGCTAAAGGGTACTTTCCACACTTTTTCAATACCGAAGCCAATCAACACGCCGTTCTACCCCATTTACCTGAGGCTCACTATTACGACCCCAACAACATTCGTACCGAACAACGAGAAACTTTCTACGCTTGGTACCAGGCGCACGCCTCGGACCCTTTCGACTTTCAGGAAGAAATGCTAAAGTATTGTCGTTCCGACGTGGACATTTTACGGCGTTGCTGTGGAAAATTTCGAGAACTGTTCATGGAACACGGAGGGGTGGATCCTTTGAAAGAAGCTTGCACCATTGCCAAAGCGTGTTCCTTAGTGTATCGACAACGATTCATGCCAGAAAACACCGTGGCTGTCATCAGTCCTCAAACGACCCACTTTGTCAAACGTCAATACTCGGTCAAAGCCCTACGTTGGTTACATTACTTGTGCGACAAGGAAGACAAGTGGATTCAGCATGCCCGCAACGGAGGGGGCGAAAAGACCATCGGAACGTATTCGGTCGATGGCTGGGACTTAGAAAACCCCAAGATCGTGTACGAGTTTAACGGTTGCTTATTTCACGGATGTCCCGTCTGTTACCCTGACCGTGGCACTAAAAATCAGTTTTTGCAACGAACCATGGAAGACTTGTACCAGGACACTTGTCAGCGGCGCCTAAAGTTGGAACAGCAAGTATACCAAGTGGTGGAAATGTGGGAACACGAGTACGATCACCGTATGAAAACCGATCCCGAGTTTAAACGCCTGGTGGAATGTTACCAGTTCGTGGACCCGCTGAACCCGAGGGATAGTTTGTACGGAGGAAGGACCAATGCCACCTGTTTGCTGTACCAAGCCGACGAAGAGAAAGGAGAAGAAATCAAATACTTGGACGTGTGTTCGCTGTATCCCTACGTGTGCAAATATTGTCGTTTTCCCGTAGGGCACCCACAATTGCTGACGGAACACATCGACCTGAAAAATATTCGACAGTACGAAGGCTTGATCAAGTGTAAAGTTTTGCCTCCCACGAACCTATACCATCCCGTCTTACCTCACCATTGTCAAGGCAAACTGATGTTTCCCTTGTGCCGTACTTGTGCCGAAACGTGCAACCAAGACCAAGCTTGTCAGCACAGCCAGGAAGAACGGGCCTTGACGGGAACCTGGGTCAGCGTAGAATTGTTCAAAGCTTTGGACATGGGATACCAACTGTTAGAAGTGTACGAAATTTGCCACTTTCCCAAGACACAACAATACCGCAAGGGTGACCCCAGTCAGAAAGGCATTTTCGCCGACTACGTGGATGCCTTTTTGAAACTGAAGCAAGAAGCCAGCGGCTATCCGTCCTGGTGTCACACTCCCGAAGACCAAATACAATTCAAAGAGAAATACTACGAACAAGAAGGCATCACTTTAGACCACATCGAGAAAAACGAAGGCAGGCGATCGTTTGCCAAAGTGATGTTAAATTGCTTGTGGGGTAAAATGGCACAACGCCCGTGTTTACCCAAGACGGAATATTTGACAGAACCTTCCCGCTACTTCCAGATGATTCACGACAAAACCAAATACATGAAACACGTGGACGTCGTTCGAGAGAATTTGATCTTGGTCAATTACGAAGAAGATCTGGACTTTGTACAAGACGACCCTTTTGGAAACGTCATCATTGCGGCTTACGTGACAGCCCATGCTCGCTTAAAATTGTACGAAGCTTTAGAACTTTTAGGGGAACGCGTCCTGTACTTTGACACGGACAGCTGCATTTACATCCATCACCCGATTCAACATCACCCTGACATCGAAGGAGACCGTTTAGGAGCCTGGACAGACGAGCATCCCGACGACAAGATTCTAAGTTTCGTCAGTGGCGGTCCCAAAAATTAAGGCTACGAATACCGGGACAAACAAGGAGAAGTGCACACGACGTGCAAAGTGAAAGGACTGACTCTGAATTATCGTACCAGTCGAGTGGTCAACTTTGGGGTATTGAAAGAAGCCTTGCAATCGGGAGAGGATGGAAACTTTAAAGTGACCACCTACCAGCCGAACAAGATTGTACGTTTACCCACTCACCACATCGTCAGTCGACCTTTGGAAAAAGTCTATCAAATCGTGTACCAGAAGCGAGTTCGACTTCCCAATCATTTCACCTTACCGTATGGACACGTTGGTATAAAACATTGGTTGTAAGAGGATATCCACCCACCAGAAAGATGACTTCGCCACAGCAAGAATCGAGTGAGAAACCCAATGAGAACTCCAAGTTCAAACCCTACCATTTTCCAGTCTTCTTACCTGACTATTGTGATTGTGCCCGTCGATTGGACACATTTCAGAAATGGCCTACGGATAGGGAAGGATTACCTTCTTCGCATGTTTTAGCTAGAACAGGATTTGTCTACTTGGGACCTGAGTCAGGATTGGGATACGAGGTACAGTGTTTCGCTTGCGGACTGAAGTTACGAATGGATCTATGTATCTATAAAGATTCAGCTATTCTGGAACATACTCGATGGTCTCCGCACTGCCCTTACCTTTCTATGGCCTTTCCACCCATTACACTACGGTACAATGTTGACGGTACCTTAGAGACGGTACCTTCCGAAACAAGACATAAAAAACGTAAAAAAGGAAAGATGTACAAGCTGGAGACTGCATTGAGACTAGTATAAAAAGGGGGCTATGGTCAAGATCGATAGTTCATTGTGACTACCAAGACCGAGCGAACAAGATGAATACTTTGAAAGAGACATCGTTCCAGTTTGGGGATTGTAAAAAAGTTGTATCTTCCTCTAGTGTGACTAATATTGGATGGATAAGACCCATGCATTGCGACGGAAAATGTCCGGAAGGAAACTGCGATTGTCCATGTGGTTACCATTGTAATTGCGTAACGGAGTTTGCAGACGAGTGCGATTGTGAGCCTTGCGATGGGTACGATGCTGCACGTTGTGACCTGAGCGATGCCGTAAAGCATCATGGGAACTTTGTTCTCACTGCCCCTGTCATGGAAAGTGATGCTGTGCGTGTCAAACCTGAGGGATGCGAAAGCGATGCCGCTCGTCCTCTTAGACATTTTACCGGGTTTAAAGGGGAATGTTCACCTTCACGTCTACCCCCCTACGGATGTCATCCAGCCCTGAGCAAACTCCTGTTCCTGTCACCCAACCCTCATCGAAACGAACCTGTGAAAAACGAATATTCGTTTCCTGTGCGTTTGTCGGAATACTGCGACTTTGAAAATCGTCTTCAATCGTTCAAAGGAAAATGGCCAAAGTATCTGGGAGGACCGACCCCCGAAGAATTAGCCAGAGCCGGATTTTTCTACTTGGGCGAAGGAGATAAAGTCAAGTGCTTCAGTTGCGGTGTGTCACTTCACCACTGGGAACCGCAAGATTCGGCCTACGTAGAACATGCTCGATGGTCACCGAATTGTCATTACTTACCTTTAGTGGGACCGAGACATTGAAGTAACTTCTTACCATAATAATCTGTTCATGGATACTTTACAAGAGAACATTTGTGCTTTGCCTGTGGAGTTGAGAGAACGCATTTATCGAGAACTGGTCAAAATACAAGTGAAACGTAAAGAACAATTGCATCCGTTACGTCACCGGTGTTTGAACCACTGGTACCTGAAGGCTATACAAGGACTGATTCAATTGAAAGTGTTCCATTGGACAGACATTGATCAACGATCCTCTAGTTTTAAAAAGGATTGGTTTGTTATGGACGATTCTACCTACATCATTGTAGACGTACTGCATCGAATTCCAGAGGAAGAGTTAACGAATTACCAACATCTTAAACACAATGTCAACTTGGTGAAAGAGGAAACTTCTGACCGAATTGTAATGTGTAGATTGGTGACTCAACGATTTAAATTCGACACTGAAGTAAAACCATGTTTGTGCAAAGAGTACATTTCTTGTGTCAGACCAAAGAGAATTTAGTATGACCTATTCATGGATACTTTACAAGAGAACATTCGTGCTTTGCCTGTGGAGTTGAGAGAACGCATTTACCGAGAGCTGGTCAAAATACAAGTGAAACGTAAAGAACAATTGCATCCGTTACGTCACCAGATCTTTAACCACTGGTACCTGAAGGGTATAAGAGAACTGATTCGTCAGAAATTGTTTCAGTGGTCAGACCTTGTTCAATACTTCCAGGCCCCCGATGATTCACGTGTTGATCATTTTGGTTACTTCGAGATTCACCTAGAGCAACCCATTGAGGAAGACGAGGTAAAGGATTACCAACATATTTTACGTGGAATCTACTTAGCGGAAGAGGAAACTTCTAATCGAACTCTGACGTTTCGGTTACAGTATGCAAGATTTACATTACCCACTGGAAAACGAAGATCACTGGCTAGAAAGTACGTGTATTCTTTTTGAAACAAAGAGACTATAAAAACAGGCAGCTATGCCACGACTTATGTCGTATGTAATCCAACAGATTCCGTGGAAGGAACTCAATGACCATATTCAAACCGTGGATCATTACCATCAATTATTGCAAGAACTGTATCCATTCAATTTGGGACGACAAGTGGTGTGTGTCTTAGTGACTTGTTTTCTGGGATTTCGTTTACCAGCCGATTCTTTGTGGACTCTTTACGATCAGTACTTACCACCTCCATGGCCTTAAATGGTCACGAAAAACTCCTTTTGCTCAAAGCCTTGCGGTTTCATCTGGATACTTCTCGACCTCAACAGGAAAAAAAGATTCGTCAACTTTTAGCTACCCAAGACGTGTATGACGATGTGTGTGTAGCTTGTGACTTACACCCTCATTGGACAGATGTTCGTGACTGGAAAAAGGGGGGTTTTGAGGCTTGGACCCAAGAAGTGGCCCAGTATGCACAAGAGTTGTTCAAGGAAAAAAGTTACTTTTCAACCTGTGTTAGTGACGGTGCCAGAAGAACCCGTCACCGAGAACAACCACTCGCTTCAGGACAGGACTGTCATGGACATTCCTGAAAGGTCATTCCGGGAGGACACTTGTGTGACAATACCTCATGTAGAGACTGTAAGAACATTACACACTGTCCCTAGGACATCTTGGTTAACCAAAACATGTTGTACAGACACTTGTTTATATTCCACTTTGATCGCTTTGCTGTGTTTTATATTCCTTTACATTACTATTTGGGTTGTATGTATTTTTGTCTTTCGTGTTCATATTTGAAACATTCAATAAACGTGTTCTGAAAAAGTATATAAACTCTTGTCTTGTTTGTTTTTCGTGTCACAAGTGACATTTCTCACACCATGGCTACCTCTGCTGTCTCTGCTCCCTCTTCCTCTACTGTCAAAGTCATCGACGAACACTTAGATCGTGCCAGTTGGGAGGCTTTGTATCTTCGCCATCCCTTTAACATGCTCATTGCTGGACCTAGCGGTTCAGGCAAAACCGAATTCGTCAAACGTTTGATCGAACATAAACATCATTTGATCGATCGGCCCCCTCAACGGATCGTGTGGTGTTACAAAGAGTGGCAATCGGCGTACAGCCTCTTGCGAGAAAGTCAAGGCGATTCCATCGTGTTTGTGGAAGGCATTCCTAAAGAAGACGACGGCATCGTCTCTGACTCCCGTCTAACCCATTTGGTCATTTTCGACGACATGTTAGGAGAAGACGAAGAAGAAATCAAATTGTGGTTCACGCGCAAAGGGCATCACCGTAATGCCAGTGTCGTTTACATCACCCAAAATTTGTTTCAACAAAGTAAAGCCCATCGCACCATCAGTCTCAATGCGCATTACGTGGTCTTGTTTAAAAGCCCTCGAGATAAATCGCAAGTGCAAGTCTTAGCCAAACAGTTAGGAACGCCTTGGCTGACTCAGGCGTACGACGATGCCACTCAAATGCCACACGCCTATTTACTCGTCGATTTGAAACCTACGACCCCCGAGGATTTGCGATTTCGTACCCACTTGTTTCACCACTGGTGCCAAGACGGAGGGCCTGTCCTGTACACGTCTCCGTCCTCGACTTCATTTCACTCCTCCCATGAAAAAAAAAATCTATAAAAACCTCAGACCCTTTTTCGTCTGTCTCACACAGTGTGAACATGACGTCCCTTCAGTCGCATCTTCCCGTCAAATTGATTCGTGCCTTGTATGGCATCAGTCGAGAAAAAGATCCACAAACACGAGCTCGTGTCTTAGAAGCTAGTCTCAAAGAAGTCTTACGATGGTTCACGGTGACGGCACGTCAAATACTCCAAGGAATCATTCAGATTCCTCATCAAACCCAACGCTTTTTCGATCGAAACAAAGTCGCTTTGGTCCAACTGGCCGATCCCCGCATCGACACTCAAACCAAAAAACAAATCATTTTGAAACCTGGAGGGAGCGGTACTCTAGGAGGGGTCATCATTCGCTCACTCTTAAGATGGGATCCTAATGCACCCAAAGTTATCCCCAAGACAAAAGTTCAACGAAGCCCCAAGAAGAAAAAGAAAAAGACCAGGTCCCCAAGAAGAATAACTTCTCCAGTGGCAGGACCCTCCTCTTACCAGACACCATCACCCCGGAAAAAGAAAAGAAGCCCCCAGAAAAAGAAACAGAGAAAAAGTCCTCAGAAAAAGAAAAGTCCACAGAAGAAAACTAGTCGCAAGAGAGGCACTTCGGCCAGGACGCAACCTTACACTCGCAAGCCACGACCTGCCACAGCGTCTCCGGCAGCCTCACGTTTGTCCACTTCTCCGTTGATGTCACCAGGAACTGAAGAGTACTTGGAGACGTTGATCACACCAAGAACTTCTCCGTTGATGACCCCCAAAAGAACTTCCCCAGTGGCAGGACCTTCCAATTTAGCGGCAGTGGCTGCTGCTCACAAAGTACCTTCTCCCAAAATCAAAGTCCATGAAAGATCGGGCATGTTACAAAGTTTACTGGATTTGTCCAAGCAAGAACTGGCTCGATTTAGTCCGTTACGTACCCCTGCACGACGTGTCATGCCTGTCCTCAAACTGATACGCCGTAAAGACAATCAGTGGCGACGCGTTCCAGTATAAAAAAGGCCTGTGACCGAGTAGAGTATCAGTGTTTTTAGGTGCTCCTAAAGACTCGAAGATGTCACCCTCCAGAAAACCCCAAGGAAAGAAAAGGAAAGGACTGCCACCACGTTTAGCCAAACATGGGGACATGTTATCTGTCCTGTCCAAAGCTTCTCCACCCCTACGAAAAAAACTCATTCAAACGGCCTCCAAAGAGGTCATCGATACCGTGTGCGAATGTTGTTTGAACGTCCTGAAAGGCACGATCCCTTTGTCCAAACACCAGAAACAATGCTTAGGCAAACATCGTCACGTTCTTCGGAAAATGGTTCAAAAGAAAATTCCCATTCGTCAAAAAAAGAAGATGTTGGTCCAACGTGGAGGCATTTTACCTCTCTTGTTAGGCCCCATACTGAAAGGAGTCTTGGGAACCATGTTGGGAGGACTGGTGGGAGCAAGATAAAAAGGCCCTCGGAAGTCCCAAGATCTCAGAATCGACCCCTGACAACCCCATGGAAGGACGAAAACTAGCTTTAGTGCCTTACAAACGATGGATGGAATACCATCGGTGGCAAGAACAACGCACCCCGCATTTACCTCCCAATCCCAATTTGAGCGAGATGTCCCAGTTACAACACGAATTGCAATCCTTGATGGATCGCCAAGATTTGTCCGAAACAGAAAAATCGCAAAAGTACGGTCAACTCTTGCAAAGACTGCAACTCTTTCACCAGAAAGCTTTAGACGAAACAGCTTTACCCACTTTGAAAGATTTTAAGACCTTGATGAAAAGTCCAGCACCATCATCATCATTACCACCACCACTGTCATCCCCAACCGTCACCAGAGATGCTACCCCACGAAGACCTGAGGAAGAAGAGACGCGCGAAGTGTTTCAAACACCGTCAGCAGCTCCCATTTCGAGTAAGATTGCAGCATCCTTATTGACCCCGTCCCCCACACCCCAACGAGAAGAAATGAAAGCTTGGGTTAAAAAGATGATGTCCACACCTCCTTCGACAGAAGTGAAAAAGAAAGAAGAGAAACCAGAAGCGAAAACAGAAAAGAAAACCAAAGCCATTCCATTGCCACCTCCACCACCACCACTACCTTCGACTTCTACTCCCGTAGCCCATCGGACACGTAAATCCGTTTCCAAACCACCCTTTCGACCCACCCAAAGTAGCATCACCGAAGAGTGGGTGACTTATTAACACGCCAACCAACACAAAAAAATGGAAAAAGTCTTAGCCAGCATTTACTACGATCCCTCCCATCCTGCAGGTTACGCAGGAGTTCAAAAATTGTATCGTGCTGCCAAAACGCGACTGAAAAGTCTCCGTTTACCTCAAGTGCAACGATGGTTACAAGAACAAGCTACCTACACTTTACACAAACCCATTCGACGCAAGTTTGCCAGAAGTCGCACCCGAGTGGAAGGCATCGATCATCAATGGCAAGCCGATTTAGCCGATGTCTCTCATTTGGCCAGCTACAATCGTGGCTACAAATATTTGTTCTGTGTCATCGACGTCTTTTCCAAATTTGCCTGGGTCGTGCCCTTGACTTCCAAATCGAGCAGCGAGTTAGTGCGAGCCCTGCAACGGGTGTTGAAACAAAGCGGTCGTCACCCTCTTCGATGGCAAACGGACAAAGGCACCGAATTTCTGAACCAAGCTTTCCAAAAAGAATTAAAGAAACGTGACATTCATTTTTTTACCACCGAGAATCCCGAAACCAAAGCCAGCATCGTGGAACGTTTTCAACGCACTTTGAAAGAACGCATGTGGAAATATTTTACGCATCACCACACTCTGAAGTACATCGACATCTTACCGCACCTGGTACAAGCGTACAACCAATCTTACCATCGAAGCATCGGACGTGCCCCGCAAGACGTGACTCCCGACAACGAAGTGCTGGTGTTTGAGCGCCTGTTCGGTACGTCCCCGACGAGGGCTGTCCCCAAGAAAAGTGGAGAGTTGGCCGTAGGAGATTGGGTGCGCATTGGCAAAACCAAACGCACTTTCGACAAAGGTTACTTACCTAACTGGACGACCGAATTGTTTCGCGTCACTGAACGAGTGCATGGCCGTCATCCTGCCGTCTATAAATTGGAAGACATGAACGGAGAAGTACTCAAAGGAACGTTTTATTTGCCCGAGTTACAACGTGTCACCAAAAAAGAAGACGACGTGTACGACATCGAAAGCATTCTCGAACGCAGAACCCGTAAAGTGGGCAAACGACGTGTCAAAGAAGTCAAAGTACGTTGGAAAGGATATCCACCCAGTTTCGATTCTTGGATCGACGCTTCGCAAGTCATCGACTATAAAAAGAAGAAGTGACCATCATGCCCTTTCACACAGCAGACGCAGCTACGTCGACCACTCCTTCTTCCCCTAGTTCTTCTGTGCAAGATTTACAAAAACAACCCTTGTGGGTGTGGTGTGGAGAACGTGTGCCTAAAACGCAAATCGTCTTTTTCTGCCAAATCTTCGTGGTGTATTGTGTCATCGGGGCAGCCATCGCCAATTTGAGTTTGCAACAAGGAGACAAACAATTGTGGACCATTTTATTGAGCAGTTGCATCGGTTACCTGCTTCCCAATCCGTCCCTGAAATTCTCCTCGAACGGGAACGTTGTGTCCAGTGCCAGTGCCAGTCACCACTCCAACAACCACAACCAGAACCCCATTTTGGGCGGAGACACACCTCTGACATCCACTAATATTCCCTCGGACAGCCACAGAACTCTGGAATTATGAGTCACCAAAACCAATTTTACTTAACCTTACCCAGTGACAGTTCCATGGAGGTGTTTCCCCACAACACGTTGTGCTGTTACACGGCCAAATTACCTCAAGCCATCCCCTTAGATCACGAAGCCCATTGGGAAGTGGCTTTAGTAGAAATGATTCACCCGACCCAAGTCCTCAATGTCGTTGCCAATCAAAATAAATTTGATGTGGAAGTTTATGACGAGCCATTGCAACAGTGGATGGATATCCATAGCAAATATAAGCATAAAACCCGTGGCACAAAAAATCGACATTACACCACCTATCACTTGTTCATTCCCCCAGGTTATTATTTTAGTGGTCAACATTTGGTCAACACCATAGCCACCAGGTTTAATGGCGTGTTCGGGGAAGCTTTTAAGAATGTCAAGAACAAAACTGTCACCCTGGAATACCACAAAACAGCTCGTCGCTTCCTGATAAAATTTCCTGAGGATAAAATCATGGGTTTCTATTTTTGTGATGAATTGTTTGACATGTTGGGCGGTAACATGGAGATGAGGAAGAGAGTAGAACAACAAAAAAAACCCCCCGAATTATCAATCATTTACGACAACGAGTCTTTTAGCCAGTATTTTAATACCCCGGTAGAACTGAACCAAGGACTGAATTTGATGTTTGTGTATTCCGATCTGGTGGAATACAACGTGGTGGGACACACCTCCGTACCGTTACTGCGTGTCATTCCTTTCAAAGTGGATTCTGCCGCAAACGCTGACGAGGAAGGTGGAAACACTTACCACGTCCACCGCGAATTTGTCCATCCTCACTATTTGCCGGTCAGCAAGTCGTATTTGGACACGGTCAACATTACTATAAAAGGAGATCTGGGACAAAATATTCCATTCACCAAAGGAAAAGTCACGGTGAAACTCCATTTTCGAAAACGGTTCTCTCACGACTCGTAAGCAAGTCATGTATCCAGTGTACCGAGGGGTTGCACGACAGCGAGGACACGGTTTAGGAGATATGTTAAAATCGGCCTTTCGTTCGGTGGCCCCGGTGTTGAAACCGATGGTGACACGCGGATTGCACGCCTTGAAAGATGCGGCACTGACGCAAGGCAAAGAATTTCTCCAAAATGTCATCATCGACAAACAAAACCCTAAAGAAGCCTTCATGAGGGCAGGTAAAAATGTCTTGCTGCAAACGGGCAAAGACATTTTGGGCCGACGAGACACACCTATAAATGCCCTGCACGCTACCGAGTCTGGCATTCAGCAAGGACAAGGCAGAAAGAGACGACGAAGAAGAAAACACCCTTTCACCAGACTTCAAGCGAGAAAGGCCAAGAAAAGAAGAACCGTTCGAGACTTAGACGTTTTCGATTATTGAGACACAGCAACAAAAAATGATGCACCGAGAGTCTTGCGCCTGTTCCAAGACGGAACTGGATCTGTTTGCCATGCCCCCCACCATGATGACCATGCAAGAATCCCAGTGGGTGGAATTTCACCCGGTCTCCTCATTGACTGATTCCGCTCCCATCGAGTTTGAAATCAAAGGACAGCCCGAAGATTACATCGATCTGAATAGCAGTTACTTGTACTTGAAAGTCAAAGTTCTAGATAAGGGAGGAGATATTATAAGCGGCGAAGAGAAAGTAGCTCCCGTCAACAATTTCATGCATTCCTTGTTCAGCTCAGTGGACTTGTACTTGAACAACAAACTGGTTAGCAGCAGCATGGATACTTACCCTTACCGTGCCTACCTGGAAAATCTCTTGACGTACGGAATAGATGCCAAGGATTCTCATCTCAATGCCTGTGTGCTGTGGCAACCTGACGAAGCGGGCGAATTTGATCAAACAGGTCTTGAACCTGACCCCAAAACAAAAACAACCACCAATGAGGGATTTGTAGAACGAAGAAACAGAATCAAAGATGGACAGAGTTTAGAACTGATGGATCGTTTGCATTTGGACATGTGGTTGCAAGAGAAATATTTGCTAAACGGAGTGAATATTCGCCTGAGACTGAATCGTAGCAGTGCCGCTTTCCATTTGTTGGCTAACGAGGATGCTACTACTGGTGGCAATCCCAAAAGCAAAATCGAGGAGGCCAAACTATACGTACGACGCGTGGAAGTGTTACCCAAAGTGGGAAACGACATCAGTCAGACGTTGAGCAGAACGACCGCCAAGTATCCCATACGACGCGTGGAAGTGAAAACCTTCACCATTCCTAGGGGACAGCGATCCATGATCGAAGATCATCTGTTCCAAGGACAGTTACCCAAACGTTTGATCCTTGGTATGGTCGAGAATGAAGCCTTCAACGGACACTTCGAAAAAAATCCTTTCAACTTTCATCATTACAATGTGTCCAAGATCGAAGTCAGTCGCGATGGCAAGACCTTGTGTACCCGACCTTTTGAACCCGACTTTGCCAAGAAGAATTACTTGAGGTCGTACTTGTCCCTGTACGAAGCCACGGGACAGTTAGGAACCAACACCAGTCACGGCATTACGTACGACGATTATGACGGAGGCTATGCTTTGTGGGCTTTCGATTTCACTCCAGACCAAGGCAGCGACGAGGGACATTTCCACCCTATAAAATCCGGCCAGATTCGTGTGGAACTTCAGTTTACAGATCCACTGAAAGAGACAGTGAACGTCATCCTGTATGCAGAATTTGATAATACCATAGAAATCAACAGTTTGAGAGAAGTCATTCTAGACTATTAGAAGTCATGGAAGACTGTTATCCCTCTTCACAAAGTGGAGAAACTTTGGAGATGGAATGTGAGGAGACCGTGGAAGGAGAAGAATCTCAAGATAAAGACGAAGAAGTTGTCATGATGAAATCGAGATGGCCAGAACAAGAAGCCCATTTAGTCTCCTGTTTTGCCAAACACTTGGTCGACAAAATGACGGAATTGATCAAGAAAGATTGCTATGGATGTCAAAACGATCATCCCAGTCAAATTCAACACGATAAATGCCTGATGTTAAGTCAAGAAGAAAAATTGGACGAGTATCTGGACGAAGCTTGGAGTCTCATCTCAAACAAAGACGTGTTGCACCAGTGGTATAAAGACTTGCGTGAACATTCTTGTCCACCATTAACCACTCAAGAGATCCATCGTATCGAAGCTCTCCTGAATCAGAGTGAGGAAACAGAACGAATAACCGTTTATTCGTCAGACATTTTCAAGCAAAAAGTCAGGATCGAATTGACAACTTATTATTACCTGTGAAGAAGAAAAAAGCACACACAAATCAATGGATACCTGGGAACTTTATTACCTTTTGAACCACAGTTCGTATACGGCTTCTTGGAATCCTGTCGTCTGTGCTAAAGATGAACTCCCTCATCGCAAACCTAAAGACCATCAAGCTTACGTGATCAACACGGACGACAGTCATCTCCCAGGAACCCACTGGGTAGCCATCTACTTTCCTCAAGAAGGATGTGTGGAATATTTCGATTCGTACGGATTGCCCCCTTTGGAAGACGATATCATTGACTTTATGAGAAGAAATGCTCAAACCACCCGATTCAATAATGTGAAATTACAAGGCACAGATTCCTTGGTGTGTGGACAATATTGTGTGTATTTTCTGCATCATCGCAGCCTGGGCTATTCCTTAGAACATTTAGTGACTCATTTCGATCCTCGTTCTTCTGCTAGAAACGATGTGAAAGTAGACCGATGGTTTTGTGACCATTATGCTTATCTTTTGTCTCAAGCTAGGAAACGTAGTGTCCATCAATGGCCTAATGATTTCCAACAGTGGAAATCACAATTTCATTCACAACGTTGTCAGCCTTGTTCAAAGCAGTTAGTATTTGAAGAAAAAATGTTTGTGATTTGAAGAAAATTGTTTGATGTTATAGTGTTGGATTATTGTTAAAAATGTTGTTGTTTAGTGTTAAGTGATTTTTAAATAAAAAATGTTGTGTTTTGAAAAAAAATGCCTTTGTCTTTTGTTTAGCTATAAGAATGTTGGATTGATGCTCTTTCATTTCTTACTATCCCTCTCATGAACGTTGCGGCTCGAAAACCGTGTGGGGGATGTTTTCCTTCACGTCCGCGCTTTAACTTTAAGAACCGGTTTGTTCCCAGTCTAACCATCCATTGTCGACTCATCCTCCTACGAAGATGTGCTCCAAACTAGCTAAGCTCAACGAAGCCTACGTGAATTTGCATAGGGTCAGACACAGTCTGATACCGAAGCCAGAAGAAATAGAGAATGTGAGAATGTTAAAAATCACTGAAGACCTAATAGAAGAGCTCTTCAGAGAAGAAGTGAACAGGGAAAAAGAAGAATGGACAGAGAAGTACAGACTTCAGAGACAGCAGCAACAGCAGCAACAACAGCAACAACAACAACAAGAGCAGCAGCAACCTGAAGCTGACAGAGGCTTTGTCGATTGCCGTATCGACACCAAAGAGTTCTTCTTCTCTTTCCGAAGAAGCAGACCTATCGCCAGAAAGTCTATCCTCAGAGGACATCGCATTCTTAGAAACTAAAAAAGAATGCCATAGCAAAACAAAAAATCAGCCCTTTTCAGGGCTACCCAATACTCTAGAAAAGAAATAACTATTAATTTGCCAATGTGTGTAAGTAGAGTAGTGTGAAAATAAACACTAACTCTCTCTTAAAAAATGTGAGGGTATGTGTTTGTGTGTTAGTGTGTTAGTGTTAGTAAGAGCTAAAAGTAAGTTGGTGTGGATAGTAGATTAAAATGATATCTTATCTTAGTGTTTGAGGTGTATATTTGGGATTAGATTGGATTGCTTTGAGTATGTGGATAGTCTATTGAAGTGATTTATAAAAAAATTTTACAATAGTGATGGGTAGCATAAAAGGTGAGTGAGTGTTTCTTTTAGGTCCGCGCGTTGTTGTTTTTTTTTTGGTTCATGATCTAGGTAAGATGAATTTTATGTTATTAGGGGATGTTTTCCTTCACGTCCGCGCTTTCAGTATAAATTGAAAGTCGTTCGGCAGTCCAGCTACCCTTGTTGATTGATCAACACCAAAAAATGAACACGAGACTTGAGAAACTGTTGGAGCTTCATGTGCATCTGGAATATGCCAGGCGCATATTAAATGAACTGGCCGCGGAAGCCATTGTCGAGGAGGGAAGGATAAGAGAGGAGGAAAGGAGAAACAAAGAAGAGGAGGAGGAAAAGGAGAGAAGAAATTTCAAAATCCCAGAGAGCGAAAATTGGGATTCTGAAGCGACATATCCTGCCTCTGCTCTCTCCCCCCAAAAGGTAAAAAGTAACTGGGGGATAAGATGCGTATGTGGCGCCAGGCCTGGAAGGTGCCACCATTAACCAGGTGCCCATGAAGTTCCAAACAAAACAGCCCTTTTCAGGGCTACCCAATACTCTAGAAAAGAAATAACGATCAATTTGCCAATGTGTGTAGGTAGAGTAGTGTGTATATAAACACTAACTCTTTTTTAAAAAAATGTGAGGGTATGTGTTTGTGTGATTGTGTGTTTGTGTTTGTAAGAGCTCAGGTATGTTTGTGTGAATAGTAGATTATAGGTTTTTTTAATGTTTCTTAGCGCATGTGGAGAGTATAGTTGGGGTTATATTATATGAAATGAAAAAGTAGGGGGATGTTTTCCTTCACGTACGCGCGTTGATGGTTCATGATCTAGGTAAGATTAATTTTATGTTTTTAGGGGATGTTTTCCATCACGTCCGCGCTTTCACTATAATAACCCACAGTATTCGTCGTTCAAACCATTCTGCAAAGAATAAAAAGAAGATGGCGTCAAACCAAATGGGCAAAATAGAAACCTTGCAAGACGTTTTAGACAACTTAGGAATAATGGAACAGATGCTATTAAGACTGGTTGAAAACCATTATTCCTATAGTCCCCATCGTGTGAAGATGGAAATTAATAACTTAAGGAAAGCAAAGGAAAAGATTAGTGGTGTCATGAAAGAGATCAAGGAGGAGAAGGAGGATGAAGAGGAAAGAATAAGAATACGCAATTGGAACGAAAAAATTGAAAAAGAAGAAGAAAATGAAAAGAGGAAGAAAGAAGAGGAGGAAGAGAAGAAGAAAGAAGAGGAGGAGAAGAAAAAAAAGAAAGAGAAGAAGAGTGTAGCAGATAAAATAAGAACTTGGTGGAGGAAAAGAAGAAATTAGAAGAAGAAGAAGAAAACCCAAAGGCCCTTTTCAGGGCCAGCCATATTTCTCGAAAAGAGATAGTCTTTGAATTACCTACCCCTTTTTTAAAAAATTTTTAAAAAAAAATCCCATGTTAAATTCCCTTTGTCCCTAAACAAGCCCAAACTCTATTCCCATGTTAAATTCCCCTTGTCGGTAAAGTGCCCCACGATTTATCACCATGTTAATTCCCCTTGTCGGTAAAGTGCCCCACGATTTTTCTCCATGTTAAATTTCCATTGTCGCTAAAGTGCCCCAAGGGTGTTTTTAATGCTAATTCCCATTGTCGCTAAAGTGCCCCCCTTCACTACTCACACTCATTTCCTTAAAAGATGTTGCATGAACCAAACTCATTTCCTTAAAGGATATGGTGGTATGAACCATACTCATTTCCTTAAAAAATATTGTTGTATGAACCAAACTCATTTCCTTAAAGGATATGGTGGTATTAACCATGCACATTTCCTTAAAGGATATTGTTATATTAACCATGCACATTCCCTTAAAGCGAATGGCTGTATGAATCGTGTTCATTTTGTTAAAGCATATGGTCGTATGAATGACTCACTTAGAGAAACACGTGGTTGAATGAATGGTATTATATGTGTGCCATATAGTTACATTAACCATATTTATTATTATTATATGTTAAATGAATCGTAATGATTTATTTTAATTATATATTCAGAGCGGTGGTTTCAGATCATTTGATGAGTGATTTTTTTATAGTTTTGTGTCAACTGAAAAGTCAGTGTGAGGTAAATCATTATTAGTGTCAACTTGTTTATTTGGTGTCGTAGCTTCATTTCATAAACTCACTTTCATTCTCATACGGACGTTCCGGTGGCCTAAGTGGTTAGAGCGTCCGCCTCGGATGTAAGAGGTCACGGGTTCGAAACCCGGCTGAGATATATGAAAGACTTATAACAATGGTACTAACAGACGACTCCCTTGGCGCTCAGCATTAAGAGGTTAGTGTTAGAACAGGCCGGCCTGGTGTCAGGATAATGTGATTGTGACAGACACCGTGTAATAAACCGCCCCAGTGCTAGAAATCAGTATAAACTGCTACACTGCAGAAATGATATTGATATGACTCAAATTGTTAAAGCTACATTAAAAATCTAAATCACACACACACACACACACACACACACACACACACACACACACACACACATTCGCATATATTGTGTTTGGTTTTTTCATTCGATCAGAAATCCATTTGTTTTCAAATGCCCCAAACAAAGAATTAATACTGTCTGATATGTTTTAAACTAGTCAGTCATGTTTCATGAGTTTTAATATCCTATTCTCAAAGGAAATGGCATATTCAATGTATGCCAAATTTAATGTTTAAGAAGCTTTCACTGTGGTAAGAAAATCTGAAACGATGATTGAATTTGTTTTTATCTGTTTCAGTTTTCATTATACTTCAAATATTTTAGCGTGGAAGTAACTTCGGCGGTAAAAACGATGACTTCCAGAGTAACCAGCTGAATATAACTGCGGCAGTTCGAGCATTGTCTCCTAGTAAAACAAGACAGCACGTGAAGTCCAAAGTTTTTAATTATTTTATGTACCTTCTCGATAAGTGATACCTCTGCGTTTTCCTCGAAATAGTTGTCAAACGGTACTGTAATTAGAAACCATTACTGACATGCTTTTAACAAATCAATAGATTCACTTCCCGCTATTATACGCTCCAAATGTCCTGGTTATGTCCCTCAAAACCGATTTCCGTAACTGGTTCGGCATTCCAATAAAAGAAATGATACACATTTTTGCCATATATTGTAGTGGCATCTTTTGTTAGAGGGATAATTCGTATAAAAACAAATAAAGTGTTCACGTTTGAAAAAAGTAATGTTAAGTTTTAATTGATTCCCTGTCAATACCATAAAATGGACGAAATTTACATTGACAAAAGTGACAGCAAGTTATCATATAGACAAAGAAAGATAGATACCGATAATTAAGTCGCACGCAGATACTTTGTTTTGTACTAGTTAGTGATATCTACTTGCTATAACATCCCACTCTCAAATGAACCTACCAAGGGCACAGCTAGTACAGCTTCAGGATGGTGTAAGGTTAGTATCCGGAACACGCACCACTCTGGAAATTTGTCGGGCAGCAAGTAAAATAGAAGCAATATAAAATCTTTTCTTAGAAGCTGAACAAAAAAATGAGCGACTTGCAGAAAACGACTTGATAAATTGCAAATCCTCTGCAGAGTCCGAAGACGACTAAAATGAGTCCAATACTGTCTTCCATTCAAGCCGAAATTCTCACGTGTTTGTGATTATGATCGCACATGGTTTTGACAGCTGTAGATACCACGCTTGCCTTGGTTACGAGAGAATGCATTGCAACCAGTTTTTTGTGTTCTGTGCGGAAATAATTATCGTTTTGCCAACATAATCCCTGTTTCTTCTATCCTAAATGTCAAGATAATATTGTAGCCTAATATCCTGTTCAATCCTGTGTTTTCGACATGTTCGCTTCATGGACAAAATAATAATGAAAATGACATAGAACTATATTTAACACTTTTGAGAAAGAGAACAACGTTGGTTACTTAATCATATCATCTACTTCAGGCAGGTCTTTGACATATAAAATAATAAGCTAAAGCCCATAATTTCAGATTCCGTTGGAAGAAAAACAGTTCCTATAATTGTTATTCGTCTTTCGGGAGTGATCTTACTGCCTAATCTTGTACATTCATTCTGCTACAACTGATTTTTAGCTAAATAATGCACACCCACCCACCACCTAAAACCAAAGCCAATAAAAAAATCCAAACAACCTGATTTTGTGCATGTTTCGGAGACCAATACGGTATGTCTGAGAGTCTTAAATTCTTAACAGCATGCTCAGAAAGAGAGTAAAGATAACGAGATGGCGGACGCATGAGAATTATTTAGATTCAGTTTGAAGTTTCAGAAGTTTCAGAATGACTTAGATTCACAATGAAGCATTAAGAATGAATTAGATTAAAACCGAAGCACCCCCAATGAATTAGATTCAGACTGAAGCATTAAGGTGGCGCTCTACAGTTTCGAATTTTGCATAGGGGTTAGACTTTTAAAGAAAAAGAATTGTCCCGGTTTTCCTCACTGGTTATACTGGCTATTTAAAAAGACTTTGTGTATCTTAGGTATAATTCAAAGAACCTTTAATTCCCTTTATTCTGGCATATGATTGATGGGTGTAATATGGGTTATAGAGCATACAGCTTGGCCTTACTCCAGATGTGCACCTTTCAAAAACGTGCTAGGTCCACTTGGTCATTTTCTCTTCCTGAACTTCAGAGGTAAATTGTACAAAAAAGGAGCCAATAACTTTTTATTTACATTTTATTTATTTGGTAATTCATTCATTGCACTTTCAGAAGCTGTCTAGTCTGGCGACATTCATTTTCCCTATTTTAATAGCTGCTATGGATAGTGTACTTTATTCAGGCTGATTTTTTAGCAGAAGGGAGCAGTCATTTTAGTCAGCAGTTTGTTTGGATCATGTTCAATTTCTAAAGGTACAAAATGCAAAGAAATATCATCCACACTACATTAAGGTAGCATAGAGGTATGCCAACATTCTCTCCATTGTGCATGTTTTAAATGCAATCAGTTTCACCTTACATACGTCACTCTCTCAAAAGTACATAATAACTGGTGAGCGCCCCTAAGAATGAATTAGATTCAGACCGAATCATCCCAGTGAATTAGATTCAGACTAAAGCATCCCAGTGAATTAGATTCAGACTAAAGCATCCCTATGATTTAGATTCAGACTAAAGCATCCCTACGAATTAGATTCAGACTAAAGCATCCCTATGAATTAGATTCAGACGGAAACATTAAGAATGAATTAGATTCAGACGGAAACATTAAGAATGAATTAGATTTAGACGGAAACATTAAGAATGGATTAGATTTAGACGGAAACATTAAGACTAAATTAGATTCAGATTCAGACTGAATTATCAGTATGATTCAGATTCAAGTCAGCGGGAATTAGGACGGTTGGGACTGATTTTATGATATTTTATACTGTGAATACCAAGGTCTCAGTTTTTAAATTATATACGATACCATTAAGTTAGTGACTGTTGTTTTGTTTGTAACATTTTCAATTTATTTAGAAGGCAAATGGTTCAGAATTATTCGGACTTAATTTTGGAAACTTATAATCACCTCAGAAATATTGGTTTGCTATTCCCTCAATTGATTATTTGATCTTTTAAGATAAATGGATCATTCGATTGATAGAATTTCAGAAAATTAATAAAACAACTTTATAACCATTTTTATTGTGGATGAGATATATTTTAGAATATACTTTGATAGATATATATATCTTTCTAATTCTCTTTGTATGCATGACAGTTCGCCCATGGACAATAGGCATGTATTATGGGCCTGGGTCATTGAAGTGCAATCAATGAAACTATGCAACGTCCTCATATCGTTGATATCATAAATGTTTCTTGCTCATGTTTTGCATTGTTTGTCAAACTTATTTTGCTTTTCTCGTCATATTTATTCACAACCAGACAATCATTTGCTTTTGATGAACTGGTGTACTGTGTTGTTTATGTTTCTGTTTATGATGATTTTTTTCATCATGATTTTAAATACAATCCCTGTTTCCTAATCATGTGAGAATGTTGTCTTCTTTAATCCACTTCTAAAATAAACAGGTAGAATACAATCATCCGTCAATTAGACTGACGTATGTATGTTCAGATATCCCAATACTCATCGCGCCATCCAGCTGTCACTGTTTCTCGGGCAGGGAAAAGGACAATTGTCATTAATATACATATATCACAAAGACAATTTCTGAAACAAACCGACCAACAATTCATCCGTTGAAGGCATACTAAAGAACATGACATTCTTCGCAACTTTATCCTGTCTAATCAATGCAGTCAGACAGCTTTTGTCTTCGCCTCATAAATGACATTGGTTGCGGTTCCAAGATACAATCTTGTAAACGAACGGCCTAGCTCCAATCATTGTAACAATGGGCCATGCTCCAATTATTGTGTACATATGGTCATGTTCCAATCATTGTAAACATACGGCGATGTCCAATCATTGTGTACATATGGTCATGCTCCAATCGTTGTGCACATATGGTCATGCTCCAATCATTGTGTTCATATGGTCATGATCTGATCACTGTATTCATATGGCCATGCACCAACCGTCGTGTACATATGGTCATGCTCCAATTACTGTACACATATGGCCATGCTTCAATCATTGTACACATATGGCCATGCTCCAATCATTGTGTACATATGGTCATGCTCAAATCATTGTATTCATATGGCCATGATGAAATCATGGTAAACATATGGTCATGATCCGATCATTGTATTCATATGGTCATGCAACAATCGTTGCGTACATATGGGCATGCTAAATCATTGTATTCATATGGCCATGCTCCAATCATTGTGAACATATGGTCATGCTCCAATCATTGTACACATATGGTCATGCTCCAGTCATTGTATTAATATGGCCATGCTCCAATCATTGTATACATATGTTCATGATCCAATCATTGTATTCATATGGTCATGCTCCAGTCATTGTATACATATGATCATGCTCCAGTCATTGTATTCATATGGTCATGCTCCAATCATTGTATTCATATGGTCATGCTCCAGTCATTGTATTCATACGGCCATGCTCCAGTCATTGTATACATATGGGCATGCTAAATCATTGTATTCATATGGCCATGCTCCAATCGTTGTTAACATATGGTCATGCTCCAATCATTGTACACATATGGTCATGCTCCAGTCATTGTATTAATATGGCCATGCTCCAATCATTGTATACATATGTTCATGATCCAATCATTGTATTCATATGGTCATGCTCCAGTCATTGTATTCATATGGTCATGCTTCAATCATTGTATTCATATGGTCATGCTCCACTCATTGTACACATATGGCCATGCTCCAGTCATTGTATACATATGGCCATGCTCCAATCATTGTGAACATATGATCATGCTCCAATGATTGTATACATATGGTTATGATCCAATCATTATATTTATTTGACCATGCACCAACCGTTGCATACATATGGTCATGCTCAAATCATTGTACACATATGTTCATCATCCAATCATTGTATTCATATGGTCATGCTTCAATCATTGTTCATATATGGCCATGCTCCAATCATTGTACACATATGGCCATGCTCTAATCATTGCGAACATATGGTCATGCTCCGATCATTGTATTCATATGGTCATGCTCCAATCACTGACACATATGGCCATGCTCCAATCATTGTGTACATATGGCCATGCTCCAATCATTGTATTCATATGGCCATGCTCCAATCAGTGTGTACATATGGTCATGATTCAAGCATTGTACACATATGGCCATGATCCAATCATTTTATTTATATGGTCATGCACCAATCGTTGCGTACATATGGCCATGCTAAATCATTGTATTCATATGGCCATGATGAAATCATTGCGTACATATGGTCATTCTCCAGTCATTGTATTCATACGGTCATACTCCAATCATTGTGAACATATGGTCATGCTCGAATTACTGTACACATATGGTCATGATCCGATCTTTGTATTCATATGGTAATGATCCGATCATTGTATTCATATGGCCATGATCCAATAATTTTATTTATATGGCCATGCACCAATCGTTGCCTACATATGGTCATGCTAAATCATTGTATTCATATGGCCATGATGAAATCATTGCGTACATATCGACATGCTCCAATCACTGTGAACATATGGTCATGCTCCAATTACTGTACACATATGGTCATGATCCAATTACTGTACACATATGGTCATGATCCAATCATTGTATTCATTAAGCCATGATCCGATCATTGTATTCATATGGTCATGCTCCAGTCATTGTACACATATGGTCATGCTCCAGTCATTGTACACATATGGTCATGCTCCAGTCATTGTATTCATTAAGCCATGCTCCAGCCATTGTATTCATACGGCCATGCTCCAATCATTGTGCACATATGGTCATGATCCAATCATTGTTTTTTATATGGCCATGCACCAATCGTTGCGTACATATGGTCAGAACACTTTTGATTTTGATAGAAATACAATGTTTAATGGCGAATGACTTGAATGAGAAAATAATTATGATTAATAATAGCGTGTATAAGATCCAAATATTGGACAAATTAACACAATCCGCACAAACCTAATAATGCAACAAATGAAAATACAAATATATGACTTTACACAGTACAAGCACAAGGGTGAATGATTCACAGTAATTTCACACGACGAAAATAATGATATGTTTTACTCAAATAGTAGAAGAGCTGGTACTTTACTCATAAAGTAAAATGTATTCACTCAAATAGTAAAATTATGAAAACAAAGGGACAGATGTACAAAATATATGTACAGTCCCAAAACACAGGGTATTACAAAGCCCAAAATTTTCCCACGGCTGAAAGATTACATGTATTGAGTTACACGCTCCGTCTCCAGCACTCTTGGCTACCATCCACATTGGTCAGTCAAGCAGTCAGTTTTCCAGTTAGTCTCCAACCACCATTCAATTCTTTGGTCGATCAAGCAATAAGCGCCCACCAATCGGTCAACAACGCCCGATCAACTGCTAATCGACCAGCAACACTGTTCAATAATTTAGCTCTACGGCTGTTATGGTTCAACTTTACATCTGCTGTGGTCAACTTATATGGTTAGCTCTACAAAAGGTACCACGTTGACTCCGATCAGCTCTACAGCTGCGAATCCGATCAGCTTAAAATACATCTAACACAGTGTACTATGCATGACACGGGCATATACGATAAAACGTACTGACATGGTAGTAAAATAAGTATAACTTATACACAAGAAATTAATAAAAAAAATCACATACCTCTAAAGCTGTATATGTACAAGTCCTTAAAGTAGACCGCTCACTGACAAGACGTTCCGTGATGCGTCGATTTAGTCTTATGGCGAGGCATTTATACACAGACGATGCCGCAATACATCATCTGTGCGCTGGAAGTATTAGGTTTATCCCACCGAAAGCACTTCGCACTTGCGGCATAGGATTAACCGAACTCTTTGTTTCGAAATATTGTACAATATACATAAATCACCCTAGGGTATCGTTGTATACAAAAAAGAAACCCGAATATATGTATTTAATAAATAAAAGGATTGATATTATTCCCTGACAAATGATATATGACGTAACAAGTTATGTCAGGTCGAGTTATACGAGCATTGATCCATGACATAACAAGTTATATTAAGTTGCGATTTACTGACATTGATCCATTGCATAACAAGTTATGTCAAGTCGAGTTATACTGACATTGATCTATAACGTAACAAGCTCTGTCAGGTATATATATATATATATATATATATATATATATATATATATATATATATATATATATATATATATATATATATATATATATATATATATATATATATATATATATATATATATATATATATATATATATATATATATATATATGGTAAATCATTCATTGCACTTTCAGAAAGTGATATTGTTTAGTCTGGCAAAGTTCATTTTCCCTATTTTAATAGCTGCTAAACATAGTGTACTTTAGACGAATTCAGGCTGACTTTTTGAGCACATGGGAGCGGTCATTTTAGTTATCAGTGTGCTTAGATCATGTACAATTTCCATAAATACAATATCCTAAGAAATGTTAGCCACATTACATCAAAGTAGCATAGAGGTATACCAACATTCTCTCCACCCTGCATGTTTCAAATGCAAACAACGTCTCCTTACATACGTCACTCTCTCAAAAGTACATAATAACTGGTGAGCGTCACAACAATGACGCTTATAAATCTCTCTCACAATGGCGCTTGTTAATCTCTCTTACAATGATGCTTGTTATAACCGAAGAGTAGATTTAGAATGATATGACGATGACATAAAGCCAATTTTAAAAACTTTATCTCCTGCTCAGATGAGACATAAATGAGTAATAATTTAGGAGCGGAAGATAATAATACAATCATCCACCTAGTGGTTCAGCCAAAGAATACTGGCCAGTGGCCAAATAAATTATCCCCAGTAATTTGCCCGTTAAGCTGGCACTCATGAAAATGTCAAATACATGTGAATAATTATTTTAGCAAGGATCTAATTACTCAGTCTCAGGATCAAACTAAATAACGGATCGATGGTAATACTGTGATGGAAAAAGTGCGACACTCAAAACAACGCGGTCTAATACAAATAAGATTAGTTTGTCGGCGACAGTAAGTAATAGTGATACCATTTTATTTACCTCGAGATATTCGTGTTGTAGAGACTGAGAAATGGTTTTTTTTTTTTTTTTTTTTTTTTTTTTTTAAGTGTAGATATTGGAGTTTTCACCACCATTGAGATGAAATGTAGATACACAAAGTCAAGTAGTTTGACGACATTGTATTTACTGTAACGTGTATCAATAGACAGAATATGAAAATACAAATTGGCATATCAATTTTTAAAGAATGCGACCAAAATGCGAAGATTATAGCTTCAGTTTAAACTCATGGAAACCAATCAACAAATGCTCTTGCATTTAAAACCATGGTAATAAGTAAATTTTGCAAAAGTATTAGATCTCAGGTTCAGTTTTATTCCCAGTGACGTAATCCACTACACACAGGTTTATTTACATAGTACCATGTAAAAAGGAAGATATTTGCAGAATGTTTTTATTTGGATTCATGAACAGAAAACACGTGTAATTTAATGAAAATTATATTTTCTGCATTATATATATATATATCATATTGCCCTGTCGTATGTCGATTCTGTCATATAGTTCAGTACATCGGTCCTCACAACGGTTGTCATAAAGAGCGGTTCTCTTAACGGTTGTTATTAGGATCGGTCCTAACAACAGTTGTCATAAGGAAAGGTCCTCACGACGGTTGTCATGAGGAGTTTTAGAATAAATGAATCGAAACATTTAATAGTAAGGGCTTATGAGCATGCCCAACGTGCATCAACCAATCAGAAGCAGCCAGAGAAATTCTTTGCAAGTTAGAAACCTTGCAAATTCCCATCATGCTCAGCAAGTTGTTAATTTTTGTTTGATTCAACTTTAGGACAATATTATTTTTGACCTCTGGGTCGATTCTTTAACGGTATGTGTTTTTTTTTTCTGTGTAAAAATCGAAAGCATTTAATTTACCAAAACACCATTCCATTCATTATTTAACAAAATTATTACCGCCCGGTGGCCTCATTGGTTAGAAACCTGTTTCGAAACCCGTCCGAGTCATGCAAAAGACTTTCAAAACTGGTACTTGCAGCTGCCTTGCATGGCGCTCAGCATTAAGAGGACATTGTTAGGTCTGGTCGGCCTGGTGTCTGGATAATGGGACTGGTTGGGGCATGATGACGCATATCTGTGGCATGATGTCCCAGGGCAGGACATCACTTTAAGCTGCCACACAACAGACATCATAGCGATATGACCCATATTATTAATGCCACATTAAAATACAAATTTCTCTATCACACACACACACACACACACACACACACACACTTATTTTATAACACAGGCTACTAGTATGTCTCACGAAATAAATGGAAACATTAATAAACAATTAGTGAAATTGGCATGTTTATTTTCTTTTTTTAAACATAAGCTCTGGTTTTTATGTTGACAAGAAGGTGATAAACCATCAAACCTTTGATGTGAATAAATGAGTCGACAATAATAGTGATTTATATTCGCAATTAAATTTCAGTACATCTGGGTTCTTTTCATCAGTGGGGCGTGTTTTCAACCTAAGGATCTGAATTGTAGAGTATTACAAGTACCTCTTTCCTCGGATGCGTGAGGTCGCGGGTTCGAACCCGAGCCGATTCATACCAAAGGCTTATGAAAATTGTACCAACAGCTGCCTCCCTAGGCGCTCAGCATTAAGAAGTTAGTGATAGTACTGGTCGGACTGGTGTCAGGATAATGTGACTCGGTGTGACATGATGCTACGTGTCTGCGGCTTGATGCCCTAGTGCTATACTTTACTATAAACTGCCACACTGCAGATATGAGAGCGATATGAATGAAAAAATGTTAAAGTTACATTTAAAATCCAAATCACACACACACACACACACACACACACACACACACACACAAACACACACACATACACGCACGCACACACACACGCACGCACGCACACACAAACACACACATAAACACACACACAAACAGACACACACACATACACACACAAACACACACACACACATCCTAAGATCAACAATTTGCTCCAGCTACAGACCTTATGAAACTAAGAAGCTTTCCCAATAGCTTAAATCAATAATTGATTAATTAATTAATTACTTGGTATTATTTAATACTAAACAGTTCACACAATATCTCAATAATCCGCTACGTTCATTAGTGAAAGCTATATCTCTATCATTTTAAAATCAAATACTAAAATACAGTTTTAAAACGTAAGGGAATTAGTTACAATTAGCTAGATGCAAAATAGCCTGTTAAATAATTTAAGATGTTGAAAATGAAGTTCAGTTCGTTTTCTACCGAGATTCGAACCAGAATCCGCGCGTTACGGCAACACTCACCTTGCCTGCATGCATGAACCCTTATACCCCAACAACAATATCACGTCCCTACAGGGGGAAACATAATCACTGGCATGAGAATTCTATAGTAGCAGACGACAAGGCAATTTATATCATGTCGTATGCAGTCTCCATTTCCATCATATAGATCGACGTGTATAGAAATTAATACAGATAGGTGCAAATATACAAAATGGCAGAAGACCTTTGCTCCAAGTGTTTACTTTGTGATTTACGGTTGTTAACATATAGTTATAAGTAGACAAAATTCATATTTCATTGCTCTGAGCATCAGATAAAACGAAATATTTTTCTTCGAATTTTTTGGGAAAGAATAGTAAAGAAAAAATCTTATATATCATTCATTGGTCAGATAAACAATCCTCTGTGACTTTAGAAGCCGTGGTTTCAGTTAGAGAATCCTACAGAGTGATCTCCACCTTGTACCCTTTTGGGTATTTCCACCTTTCTTGTACCCTTGTGGCTATCTCCACCCTGTACTCTTTTGGCTATCTCCACCTTGTATCATTTTGGGTATCTCCACCTTGTACCCTTTTGGTTATATCCACCTTGTACCCTTTTGGCTATCAGTACCTTGTACCCTTCTGGGCATCACCACCTTGTACCCTTTTGGGTATCTACACCTTGTACCCTTTGGGGTATCTCCACCTTGTACCATTTTGGGCACTATCTTAATAACAGTCAACATATAGTCAGTCTCTGGTTATTTTTTTTTCGATTATATTTGTGTATTCGCCTGGCTGTCACTAAAACATGATTGAGAAATGATTTCGAGCCTGTTACGAAACAAAATAAGGCAAAGAAAATTTATTTAACATATCACGGCCCTTGCTGCTATTTTCTAATATACAGTAACAACATCATGCCACATATGAAATTAAATCGAAAACTGGAATGAGTCGAAATACTTCATATAACAGTATAGACTAATAGTAGAATTACAAAACTGGAGTAATATGTAGGTATAAATTAAATTTAAAGATTCATTTAGTAAGCACAATACTATGAACGTAGTAATCACTGATTTAAATTCCTTAATTAGTACCCGGATTATCTTCTTTGATCACATAAGTGGGTTTGCATACAATGGTGGGTTTTTATATAGGACCTTTTGACCTTAATATAGTTCAGTCGTAAATGTTGCCGTAATTTCAGTCGTACATTTTGGGTTTGCGTTGAGATGATTCTTTAAATAAAATAAAAATTTGTTTCTTTTTTGTTTGTTTGAATTTTTGGTGTCTATTAATGAGGCATCGTTTTAGAACGAAAATTAGGTCTTAGGCCAACCATTAACTTCCTCGAATAGAGCAACAGCAGAGAGAGAGAGAGAGAGAGACAGAGACAGAGACAGATATTTAATACCCTCTCTTGTTATTCTGAGCTCGGTTCATAAGAAATGGTAAACGAAGTGTAACGTTGCCCTCTTAGTAAGATAGGTGGTTAATTGGGTTTGGCTGGCGTTATCTAGCGGATGACCTCCCTCGATATTATAGCCAGGCGGGAGTGAAATAAGAAAATAACAAATTTAATCAGAACAAATTAATAACGGCAATTCAAATTCAAGTTAGATTATGTCAGTAGAATTTAACAGGTGTGTCCAGTTTGGATTTATATCATCATCATTACGAGCGGTGAAAAGAGCGCAATGTTCACAACTGATTTGTATCACCTTCTTCTCTTTTTGACCGTATATCAACGTCTCCTAGTTCATCCTTCTTTAGCCCTATGCTTTGCCCCTTCATGGACTTCCTGGTCCTTTTATTCTCACCTCGTCCTTCTTTTCCTCGGACTTCTGTCTTCAGACTGTCCCGTCTCTCTCCCAGAAAGTTGTTCCTTATTGCTGTTCTCTTTCAGAACTTCCATTTTGCTGTTCTCTTTCAGAACTTGTGCGTCCAGCACTAAACCATGTCTTTCCTTTTACAAGACGGCCACCTGGTCCTTTTCTTGTTTAACGAGGAAAGCGCTATTCTCTTAGGCTTTCCTCGGTGTCGACTACGTTTCCTCTTCCAGGAAATTTTCAGGCTAAAGATTTTCTACTAAGGTCGCTACTTTAAAGTCTGATTGCTCTAAAGTGTACGCCTTAATTTATTCTGCCCAATCGTATGCAGCGGTCTTTAATTTTTCCAAAAGAAATAATTCCTTTCCTCAGGTTTAGACAGCTCAGAATCTGTGAACGACCGTGCGTAATAATTTACGTTTGAAAAAATGATAAGTTGACAGAGGTTCAATCGAAGCGGTTAGGGTTGATAGATCAAATGTTTACTTTCTAAGGACCGTGTTAAGATACCCCGGTCAATTTCAATGAGTTGGAATGCTGCCCTTTGAAGTTTACACTCAGTGCTCAATGCTTTCAACTATAGAGTTCACTGCAATTCAAAATTCGACTCTTCACACGAAGATTATACTGTGGTAAAATATTTTCTCCATTCAGACAAATCTTTAATATGTAAAGTAGAGTTTTAAATCAATTGTCTCCGATAAATAACGTACATTTTTGGCTTGAAGGACATTTTACTATAAAGGATATTTCACCAATATATCTTGTACCCACTACTGTAGGCAGTTGTAATTATGTTAAGGTAATGCAATTAACGGGTTTGTCTTGACTATGTTCCCGAACATTTGTCCTGAACAGTAATATTTGCGGAGTCCATTTCTGGGATATATTTCAATATAAATCACATTCTTGTGGGATAGAGCACATTCACAAGAGGTTGAAACGCAATCTTGTATAGTTGAAACGCATTCTTGTGGGTTTGGAACGCATTCTTGTGAGGTTGGAGCGCATTCTTGTGGGTTTGGAACGCATTCTTGTGATGTTGGAGCGCATTCTTGTGAGGTTGGAGCGCATTCTTGTGAGGTTGGAGCGCATTCTTGTGAAGTTGAAATGTATACTTGTGGGGTTGGAATGCATACTTGTGGGGTTAATACACATTCATGTGAAAAGAAATACATTCATGTTAGGTTGGAATGCATAATTGTGGGGTTGAAACGCATACTTGTGGGGTTGAAACGCATTCTTGTTTTGTTGGAAAGCATTCATATTTGATTGGAACGCATACTTGTGGGGTTGAAACTCTCTTTTGTGGGGTTGAAACATATTCTTGTGTAATAGAAACACGTTCATATGAGGTTGAAACACATTCTTGTGAGGTTAAAACACATTCCTGTGGGGATGAAACGCAATCTTGTAAGGTTGGAACGCATTCTTGTTCGGTTATATCGCATTCTTGGGGAATAGAAACGCATTCATGTGAGGTTGAAACGCATTCTTGTGAGGTTGAAGCGACTCTTATGAGGTTGAAAAGCATTTTTGTGAGGTTAAAACACATTCTTGTGGGACCGCTCCGGTGGCCTAGTGGTTAGAGCGTCCGCCACGGAAGCAGGAGGTTGTGGGTTCGAACCCAAGGCCGAGACATATCAAAGACTTACATAAATAGTACAAACAGCTGCCTCGCTAGGCGCTCATCATTAAGAGGTTAGTGGTAGGACTGGTCGGCCTGGTGTCTGGATAATGTGACTGGGTGGGACATCATGCTACATGTCTGCGGCATGATGCCCCAGTGCTAGATGTCACTATAAGCTGCCACACTGCAGACATCATAGTGATATGACTGAAAAAGTGTTAAAGCTACGTTTAATACTAATCACACACAACACACATTCTCGTGGAGTTGGTACTATTTGTAACACTTACCCACACTACTATATCAACAGTGTGTTAAGTTCTTAGAAAAAATTCAACAGCTGTCAAATAAAGTTCTTTCTGCATCATATCACTGTTTGAATTTAGCGTTGATATTCATTACATGGCGTTTAGATCTCACATACATTTCTTGATGTTTGCGCACGCCACAACGATCGTTTCTTTAATATCCACAGTTTTGTGTTTAGGATTTCATATATTCTGACTGTAATTCACTCTATTCTTCTTTCTTCGAATACCATAATCAAATCGTCAGTTCCGTCTTCGTGTTTCTGACGTTCTTGTTGAGTTGGTATTAATAGGTTACCTGGCGATGACAGACTGGCCGCGCTGTGAAGAACCTGAGTGTTTTATATATCGACATCCTCTAATTGAACTTGATAGCTTCTTGGTGGAAACCCCACTGTCAAACTCTCTGATAGCTTTACGGTGCCTCTCTTCAGAATACGGCATGATTCTATGAGTACTCACGTACTGATTTTGATTCTTTCTCCTTCAAGGAATGTTATGCGCTAAAGTCCAGAAAGACTTTCAAACGTTTAATCTAGCATCTCACTTCTAATGTCAAACACACCAATAAATTTCAAAAGCACTCAAGGAAAATCTTAACGCGTAACGCTTCTTTAATTCAGTCTACCGAAAGAAAGATTAGCTTTATTTTAGGATCATATAAAATGTTAATAGAAAAGTGTAAATTTCGTTGGCATTAAAGTTACATTCCACATCCCAAATCCATGCTCAATACACTAACCTCGAAACATTCCGTCTAATATTTGTTGCCTCACCCAAATTGTTCTAAGACGTGTTCAAACGATGTGCGTTTCAATGGACGATCACATTAAACCCATTAATCAATTTATCTCAAGCACAGTTATTTCTTTCAGTAAAACTTAATATATAATTTAAACAGAATTATGGGGATACATGGCTTCCACTTACAATATGATGACTATGAAGTTGTGTATTGACTGGATATTACTGGTCTTTTACAGGTTTTTTTCCATGTATAATTCGTACCCTGGGAACGTCAATAGCCATCAATAGCCATTAATAGCCACGTAATAGACTTTCAAATGATTTTCACTTCGTGTTTCAATCTGACATTGTATGCAAATTAATTTGAATATCTGCATAAAAATCATTAAAACTAGCTAGACAGACAGACAGACATATAAACAGCTAGATAGACAGCTAGCCAGATAGACAGACAAATAAACAGCTAGATAGACAGCTAGCCAGATAGACAGACAAATAAACAGCTAGATAGACAGCTAGCCAGATCGACAGACAAATAAACAGCTAGATAGACAGCTAGCCAGATAGACAGACAAATAAACAGCTAGATAGACAGCTAGCCAGATAGACAGACAAATAAACAGCTAGATAGACAGCTAGCCAGATCGACAGACAAATAAACAGCTAGATAGACAGCTAGCCAGATAGACAGACAAATAAACAGCTAGATAGACAGCTAGCCAGATAGACAGACATATAAACAGCTAGATAGACAGCTAGCCAGATAGACAGACAAATAAACAGCTAGATAAACAGCTAGCCAGATCGACAGACAAATAAACAGAGAGACTGACTGAATGTGTGATTCACTTATATCAAAATCTATCTAGCATTCGTGAATTTAAACAAATGGTTCCGAAAATGATAAGTGAGTCAAGGAACACGAAATTAAATTATAAACTTTTTTTGTCTTCACGTTCATTGAACAGATCTTTTATTATGATTTTGGTTCCAATAAAGATATGCAGTGGACCTTTTTAGCTTTTCTGCATTTGTCCTGGATTGCATTATTTAGTTGTATCTCTTTTTCCTTGAATTGATTAAATCGAAAACTAAAGTATGAATACTATTCATGTTAATTTTATTTTGTTACTGGTTAATTAGATTCGGCTGTCGTTATCTAGATGACGACCTCCCTCGGTGTCAGTGGATAGAGAGAACATCAACAGAGAACTTAAACATCTATAAATCTTCTTCATCTACCCTTCTCTCAAAGCAAGGATTCCTAAAGAAATGGTTGCATATGAGATAGCCTTGACTCGTTTCTGTAAAAGTGGATAGAATTTCATTTCATATTTTGGAATATAGACTGCTTTTTCATAAAGAAAAAAGAAACATCATGTTAACGAGAAAATCACTCACTTAAAAATAATTGATAGTTAATTAAGAAGCGATTTCGAAATTATTTACATCGAACCTTCGCAAGCTATTTCAGACGAATATTCGTTCGGTTGTTTGTCATATTTGTTTTAGAATCTGGACTAAACAGCAAGCAGAGAATATTAAACATTTTGCGATGCAAGGCCAGTAACGGAAATTTATCCGTGACCAAAATTAGCGGAACCCAGAGATAGCTAAATGGCGTGAAACAGGTTTATTCATCTAATCAAGTACGGCTTTACTGACATCGTCAATTTCTAGTGCTTTGAATAGTGACCAAAGGTCAAACGTAAGTCTCTATGCCAAAATATGATTTTCAAAGCTAAGCAAATATTGAAAGACATACTATAGCAATTCATAAGATTGGCAAGAAAATCGATGGGTTAATTGATTACGTTTGTGTAATATTACCGTCTCTGCTCATTTCCATCATTAACAGGACTGCCTTTTAGACTCTATAGAACAGTAAATCTCTATATCTTTTTGTCTCGTTCTTACTCTGGAAAATTAATCTGTCCCCTTGTCCTTTTGGAAGCAAATAAATAATAAAATATAATAATTATAACAGAATTAGAAAATAAGAAAAGAAATGAATAATAAAACCTAAAAGTACAGTATTTACAATTTTACTGTCAATTGAATCTCTATAAAATGCTACATTCTATGTATTGGTTTTATTATTATACAGCTTTTAAATGGGAAACTGATGGAACTGTCTATTTTACAAAAAGTTCAATACCAGACTGGTGTTTTTCTCGCCAAAGTAAATATTTGACTATTGATACAACAGTGTATGCCCTTCTTCAATATCAGTTGGACTGGTAACCAGTTCTATCACAGAGACTGAGAGATTGCAATACACCGCTAACAAAATTATCGGATTCAGTCGATGTTTATCGATCACATATCAGCAATGAAGAGTTCTCTGAAATCCAGCGGTTGCTAGCTAAATATAGGGATTATCAAATAAAACTAAGCCTTGAACATCGAACTGACAATTTTACCGATCCATCGTTTATAATTTAGTTAATGTTCTGCAGTCTAAAATTAATACCATTATTATCAATTGGCAGTGTAGGATATTAAAGTATATTTTGCGTATTTTCGATCATTTATCGTTCGATTACAGCTATGTTTTTTGCACTGTCTGTAAAGGAGCGGTACAATTTAGACTTTGGAGCTACGCAATGTGACTCAGACACCCGAGCGGCATTTGCTTTATTTGGGCTTTGAGATATTTGGGGTGGTACTGAATAACTAGTTTATTGATAAAATGCTATTTATTTGGTAGAGAAGTAAAGCAGTTATCAACGTTAAATTGATTTTACCGTTGTAAATTCGTCTTTACAGTGGTATTATGTTAAGGTCTACATTTTATTAGATAGTCAATTGTGAGTTAATATATAACTGAATAATCAGATTTACAAACTTGGTATTTAATGGCGGATCTATTGACACCTTAAATAACTTCTTCAAAAGTATTCTACATTCAGCCATGAAAGCCTATTTTAATGCTGCTTGATAAATGGAGTTGATAACAGTTTTGGCTTTTTGAGGGTTTTTGCTTGATTGTCTGTTTTGCTTGACATTTGTATTTAGGTCAAAGTACTGTTATTTATTACACGAAATAAGCTAAAATGTCTTTTGTATTGGCTTATATGTAAACATTAGTATTTTCATGTTTTATTTCCTACAGGCTTGTCAGTATTTAACTGGTATTGATTTTCCGGGTTTCAAACATTGTGTTTTTATTATGCTTTTGTTACGTTTTCTTTGCAGGTGACTCTACTTTATCGTTTTCATGTCTTTTGTTTGTTGTTGCTTCATTCACGTTCATTTTAATAAACAACTGCGATAACAATTTATCAGCTGTTTCGTCGTGATCTCAGACGTGTCGGAAATGTTACCTGCAATGTATATTAGGATATAAAGGTAAAAGTGTATTCCAGATTTCAATTAATTGAAAACAGTCACTAGAAACATTCTTTCAAATCATACATGGTACAACAGAGAGATGATAAAATTTGTATTTTCAGAATAGAATGAATAAATTGAAACATTATGAATTCAAGAGGCAAATATATCAGTATAATAAATACTACGAGATAATTTAAATGACAAGAAACATAATTGTATATGCATTTTGAGACGAGATTATATCAGACACGACAAAGACAACGTTGTGTGACATCTTTTCAGTTATAACTTAATAGATAAACGTTACTATAATTAGATGGAGTTAGTGACTCATGTTGATAAAGTTGTTCTATGCTCTGTTTGTATCCTTCTGTTCCTGTACAGGAACAGAAATGTTCTCACTTGTCGAACACGGAAATGTTCTCACTTGTCGAACACGGAAATGTAATCACTTGTCGAGCACGGAAATGTTCTCACTTGTCGAACACGGAAATGTTCTCACTTGTCGAACACGGATATGTTCTCACTTGTCGAACACTAAATACACTAGAGCCAGTGATAACACGGGAAAGTATTAAGTAACTGACATTGAAAGAAAAACGTAATAGAAAAGCTATATCATTCAAGATAGTTACCTTCACTGACGTCATTCCTAATAACAATTTTTTTCCAGTCCTAGACGTGTCTACTTTGTCGTATGCCACTGGCATTGGATATTTACTGTTGTTGCTTGATATTTTCTATTCTCGATTGTATTCGTGATAGACGGCAACTCCTGTAATAATATATATAGTCACAATATATATAAATGGTACACACCCACTAGTACAGAAGTATCAAGTACAAAGATATTTAGGAATTATCGGTATTTTCATTACATTCATTCCTCATTAATTTAATTTTCTTTTTTAAATTAATTTGTTTCAAAATTAGGATGTGTGCACCAGGTGCAGATAGCGGTAATCAAAGTTTGAATACTTAAAACAGATGAAGTATCTAAATCAGTTTGAAGTAATTGAATCGTATCTCGGGTCATTTAGTAAATTGTATGTTACAGAATCACGCACACGATAACACCTTTGTATTACATTTATGAACATAATGAGAGATTCGACTGAGTTGTCGCAAAGAGAATTTGCCATGTTGTATTGTTTTAGACTTGGCATTTGCTAATACGCATGTGCAAAGAACCGATAGTACGAACCCACTTACCGCATATTTTGGCCGTGGATTGATTACGATTTGTATGTTGTTACAGTACTTTGGAGCATTGTCAGGAGCTGTATTCGACATTGTGACATATGTGACAGCTTAAAATATTCTCTTTTGCAAGCCTCTGTATGCAATACAATTGTCCGATAAACTAGATGTTTTCGGAATTGATCTTTCATTTCTAGAAAGTAGGTACTCTCTGAAATGATGGTATGCTATCGAATAGAATATAGCCTGTTTTAGATTAGACATGTCTGTTTCAGATTAGACATGCCTATTTAAGATTAGACATGTCTGTATCAGTTTAGACATGTCTGTTTCAGATTAGACATGCCTTTTCAGATTAGACATGCCTATTTCAGATTAGAAATGTCTGTTTTTCAGATTAGACATGTCTGTTTCAGATTAGACATGCCTGTTTCAGATTAGACATGTCTGTTTCAGATTAGTTTCAGATTAGACATGCCTGTTTCAGATTAGACATGTCTGTTTCAGATTAGACACGCCTGTTTCAGATTAGACATGCCTGTTTCAAATTAGACATGTCTGCTTCAGATTAGACATGTCTGTTTCAGATTAGACATGTCTGTAGCTGAATGGACGAGTTGAATTAAATATATGTTGCAATTAATGAGAAGCTTTTCTGTTTGTCGTTATACAGTTCGATTATTCTTGTACAAGACAGGCTCATGTACGATGAGGGCTATAATAATCATATTTTCATACATCCGTTCTTATGGAATAATACTTTAATGTGCAAACAAATTCAGTTCATATGCCCGCATGAGAAATGTATATGTTCTTATTTTATATATAAATATATCCTGAGGTATGACTCGTCCATTTGCGCACTTGTGTATTTTTAGCTGTTGTGGGGATGCCATGAACTCTGTGGGGTCTTTTAGACCGGATATCGTACTTAATGATAACTTTGTTGACGTTGAGGAACGGATGGCAAAGATCGACTCAGCGTGAGGGGCCATGAGTTTTGGACTTATCAGTGTGCGCAGTAGCTAGGTTTCCGAAACGTCCCTCAGCAGGCCAAGAGAAGTCTGAATCGTTCCTCACACATTAATCGTGAGCACATGCTTCGGATTATTTGCAGTCGTCATGGAAACGTCATGGAATAAGCGTACCATATAGGTTGATGAGCAGTATAGTTTGGCTTTCACTTAAACGTCATTGTTGTTATGTGTACGACCATCTACTTCAATATCAGATTCATTTCTAGCCTGTATGTTGATGGGTATATATATATATATATATATATATATATATATATATATATATATATATATATATATATATGATAGGATTAAATGGTATCATGGTTGGGTATTTATCGATGTGTAAATTTTACCTAATCACTCACAAAGTTAATAAAGTCCGAAGGACTTTATGTTAAATTTGTGAGTGATTAGGTAAAATTTACACATCGATAAATACCCAACCATGATCATTTAATCCTTATAATTCCAATTTACTTCCTTTCTAACATCAGATCAGCGGATTTAACCAACGAAACATTCACTTTTATGTACATCGAAGTTTTCTTTCATTAGCCTCTTAACTGCTAGAAAATACATAGCCCTATCTTCGCTAGCCAAGATTCATCGATTGATTCTTTATACAGTGATACGGAGTAAAATGTCATAGCGGGTCATGCCATTGATATACTGTTATGATCATTATTTTAATACATTTTAATACATACAAAATGGTTGTTGCGGTTAAACTAGTAATATTCCTTCTTTTTTGCTGAAAATTACGCTTGCGTGTGGCACGTGTTGTTATAGCAACGTCATTGTTACTTTCTACGCATTTCGATCTTTCAACAGCAAAATCGTGTCCATTTTTCGTGACACTCCTTGGTTGACATATGACTCTGACCTTTAAGAACCGCTGCTGTAACATGTTGTAGCGGTGAAATGCAATAATTTCCGAAGAGTAGCTTCTAAAACCTGATATATGCCGTCTTCAGCAAAAGAGGCGAGTGTTAGAATGCAGGAAGGTCTGTGCAATTACATTGTTTTAACTTCTAGTGGTCGATTTTATGCAGTGGCTTGTCGTTTTTTCTCAGAAATCACAGGAGTGGGTGGGTGGGAGCTTGTTGTTATTATTATTATTAGGGTGCAAGGCGTTGATATAGATAAAACTTCACATCAAATGATCTGGTAACAGGGAACCGAAAGTAGTCCGCAGAATTTATCGATGTATAAAAAAAATTACAGATCAGTATCACGTGACTGTTTACATTCAATCAAAGCGCAGAAAACGCAGTCAATTTATAAAAATTGGAATTATATATATATATATATATATATATATATATATATATATATATATATATATATATATATATATATGTGTGTGTGTGTGTGTGTGTGTGTAAAACAATGTATACATTTAATTGTGATTGATTATGCCAACATTATGTCATTTATTTGTGCATAACAATACTTTGCTGAAATTGACATATTCGCCAATTAAGGTATTGAAAGGTTTTTCATGTAATTTAGCCGTTTATTAAGACAATAGTTTTTGTGTGCATGTGTCGGTGCAGTCTTTGAGTTTAATTAGTTTGTGCGAGGTTGAAGCAGGTGATGTTAGCTAGAGTATCATAGATTTCAAATTCATTATCTTGTACAATAAATAAACATTTACTTTCTATATCCGTGTTTCTGCTAAAGCCAACTCACCCGTTGGGTTTATCAAGCTACACCTTGCAAATTATTGATTTCAAGAAATCGGATAATTACTTCTATCAAAGTGTAGATTGCAACATCTGAAAATAAGTAACTAGCATCGACAACAGCTTATTTTTCTTCTTGATTGTATCTGGACCATTGTGTTTATTATTTGTTTTCAGCTACGTGTTTTTAATCGTTGCCTCTGGGAATTGTCAGCAGTGTTTGATTCATGGTTTTATCCTTCAAATTCATGACCAGTTGATACATTTATCTTCGATAATTCCTACTTCTTGTGCATTTATCAATGATATAAAAATATTAGCTGTTTAACTAACAGAAACAAGGGTAGAAAGTGGTGAATTATTTCAAACGAAAGAGTATGAATTCCTTTTTATGCAAATGATAATAACTAGATATGGCTTTAAGCGAAGGAGCTAGTTCTTTACCTCAAGCCACGGAGAACGTAAAAGAAGGCATTGTTTGAAACGAATAACAATATTATTAAGAAAAAACACAAACAAAAACACACACGCACACATACACACTGCGATATAATCCACATTGGAAGACAGTCTAAGCTGCAAGGAATTCGACACACAAAACAAGGCAGCAACGAGCACTATAGGCCGAAAAGCTAGAAAGGAATTATTGACTACATTAAGTTTGTATAAAACAAGGTAACACATGTGTAAACCGTCCATACGAAACAAAATACCAATATCCACTACAGTCTACTGTTTCATAATGGCAGCCATTAACAGTATCTGAAGAAACATCCGATGGCATAAAAGAAGCGTTTGGTCAACTTGTAAGGAAAGCAGAAAATGTACTAGATGATTACCATGGAAATATTCAATACAGAGAACTTTGATCTGCATTCAAAGATTTATTTACTAAAAAGCTAACGAATTGAAGATTTTGAAGCACATATCAGTAAAGAAACAGACCCAAACAAACAAATTTGTACTGTATGAAAGTTGATGAGAGAATTTAGTAGCTATCTAACACAGCTGTATATGAATTTTAGATAACAATTGTAGGAATAATTACAAAGTTAAGGGAAGATACCATCAAGTCAAAGACTGAAATAGTGTAAAGAGTAGTAAATAGGGTCACTTTAGAGACAATGGGAATTAGCATTAAAAACCACCCTGGGTCACTTTAGCGACAATGGGAAATTTAACATTACGAAAACCCCTGAGTGTGGGTCTGTCTAGGGACAATGGGAATTTAACATGGGAATAGAGTGTGGGTCTGTCTAGGGACAAGGGGAATGGAACAGGGGACTAGAGTGTGGGTCTGTCTAGGGACAAGGGGAATGGAACAGGGGACTATAGTGTGGGTCTGTCTAGTGACAATGGGAATTTAACATGTGGAATAGATCATGGGACTGTCTAGGGACAATGTGAAATTTAACATTACGGAAACCCCTGGGGGGATATGGCCTCAAGGGAATTTAACATATGGAAATTGAACATGGTGGGTCTGTATAGCGTCAAGGGGAATTGAACATGGTGGGACTGTCTAGGGACAATGATGGTAGAGGGTCAAACACAACAGAGACAGAGACATATATGCACTAGTACAAGCGTGAGATTTATATAGAAAGCATTACCAAGACCTGAAATCTTGCTGGGGTGTTCAAAAATTTGCATAATTGTAATGATGCTATAAATAGCTATAATCAAGGAAATGCTTAACGACAAAATGGATGTGACTAAAAGTAACGCTAAGATGACGAAATTGTCCCAGAATTTAAAGGAAAATAAACATATCCCCGAAAATTAAGTAACAATGAATTAGACTAAAATGGATAAAATTAGTAACTACTTACAATATCAACTTGTGTGACGATCGTGGATAAACACCCATGTATCTATTTATAGCTATAATCAGCTGAAATTCCTATGAAATCTCACTATCTATTTATACTACAACTTGTGGGTTATTCCTTTGGAAAACACCACTATTTTTTTATAGCCTCAGCTTGAGTGACGTTCCTGTTTATGAACTCTAGTACATATGTATAGCTACAACCTGTGGAAAACCCCAAGTCCATATTTATAGTCTCAAAATTTCCAGCGTCAATGACGTCACTGTACTGGAAACTAGGGGATAAATGGCAACAGTATTGCAAGTGGCTGACCTGAATACGCGCTACTGTAGGTAGGTAGGTAGAATGTATTTGATAGGAATAAAGGGAGTTTTATAGGGAAAAACAGAGACCAATACACACACACACACACACACACACACACACACACACACCACAGAGGGAAGAAGAAAAAACAAACCCAAAATATACTATTCACACAGGGAAGAGAAAAAAAACCCAACAAATATACTATCCAGACGTTCTTACACCAACACACACACACACACACACACACAGATCGAAGATTAAAACCAAAATTAAAATATACTATCCATACAAACGTACGCTAACGCATACAAACCCCAAATATACTATCCATGCAAACGTACGCTAACGCATACAAACCCCAAATATACTATCCATACAAACGTACGCGAACGCATACAAACCCAAATATACAATTCACACAACGTCGCTAACGCGTACAAACCCCAAATATACTATCCACTCAAACGTACGCGAACGCATACAAAACCCAAATATACTATCCATACAAACGTACGCGAACGCATACAAACTCCAAACATACTATCCACACAACGTCGCTAACGAGTACAAACCCCACATATACTATCTACACAAAAGTACGCGAACGCATACAAACCCCAAATATACCATCCATACAAACGTACGCGAACGCATACAAACCCCAAATATACTATCCACACAACGCCGAAAAAGCATACAAACCCAAAATATACTATCCACACGGAAGGGAGGGAAAACAAACCCAAAATATACTATCCACACAAACGTACGCGAACGCATACAAACCCCAAATATACTTTCCACACAACGTCGCTAACGCATACAAACCCCAAATATATTATCCACACTCGGGAGGAAGAAGAAAAAAACAACCAAATATACGATCTACACAACGTACGCGAACACACACACACACACACATACAAACACGCACACCACAGAGGGAAGAAGAAAACCAGTATACAATATCCACACGGAGTGAAGAAATACATGTAACCCTTTATATATACTATCAACAGAGAGTGAAGAAAATAACCCATTATATTCCATCAACACAGAGTGAAGAAGAAAAAGTTTTTTGAAAGTACCTAAGCCCTCACCTGCAATGACCAACTCTGCCAAACACCTACACCCCACACCCCACCCCCAACACTACAAAACCCGTTTAACCTGTTATTTTATGGCATCAGTGTGTGATTTAGGAAACATCAAGACACAAAATGATGGATGAATAGACTGACTATTGTTTACCGACTTGCATGTCTAAAGAGCGTGCGTGAAGGAAAACATCCTTCCATTTCAATTCTAACTAAAACATGATCCAGAGGGATAGAGAGAGGTGAAAGAGCACAATTTCATAAAGTGTGAGTAAAAACAAAACACGCCATCCTTATTATACAATATCAAGACCAAGAGACACTTACGTTTTCTTTCTGGTCTATTCTCTTTTAGAAGGTAGTATGAAATTTCACATCAGGACCAACGCATCGGCTCACATTGTCAATTTTTCCATTTCCATGTCTTCACTGGCACAAGTTCTTCCTCATCTTCAATTTCTTCTTCTTCTGAATCCCTCTTCTCTTTTTCGTCTTGTTTTTGTTTCTTCTCTTTTCTCTTAGGGCACTCTGATTCCCAGTGTCCTTTCTCCTGACAACGATATTAGGTATCTTGACTTTTGTCTCTCTTTCTTAGACGAAGCAGGTATTCTGGAGACAAATGACTCTCATCAAATCAACGACCAAAAGAGTAAGTTTTGTTGCCACTTTCGCCTGTGAATTATGCTTTCGTATGACTTTTAGCATATATTTGACCAGCAGGTTGATCTGTGCTGACTCTTCCATCTTCTTGATCGTTTGAGAGTGGAATGAATACTCTGAAGTTAAGACACTCTCCCTATATACAGGGACCTGCTGCGTATGAAACCTAGTCAAATGTAATTTTGCAATAAGATGAAACGATTTCATTGAGAAAGTAAAAGGCAATGACGTGCCGTGTCGCCTCACACAAGACCTGAAGTGTTAGCTCAAATCCGTGTCAGCGATTTCGAAGACGACATAACTGAGCTTTAATCAATGCTCTCCAATCATGCCACAAAACCACGAGTCCTGATTCACGCCAAAAGAAATTTCTTTCGGTCCATAAAAAATAGTATCACATCTGAGAAACGCAAAAACGAACTTCTAGAAAACTGAGAACGACGGCTTACACCTACAACGTGAAATGTATGAGTTCATGTAGTGCGTAAAACTTAGTCAAATTAAATTTTTATAGTCAAGACGAAACGATCTCTTTTCGAAGAAGAAAGCAGACACCAAGCGACAATGGCGATCCGTGTCACACAACACTTTTCAAAATGTGTATTATTAGAGGTTTGTTCTAGCGATCTGCACGGTTAAATTAAATGTTGATGTATTTTGCAATAACACGGACACAATTTCCATGGGATCGCCCATGGTACCATTGTTCATGCATTAGTTTAATTTTTTTAAATATTGTTTTATATAAATCGCCTATAGGATAGACCCAGTAAAGCATGGCCATTCTCGTCACTGTGTGATTAGTTACTCAAGTCAATTCGAAGTGAACGCGGTAAGAAAATACGTATAGCCAATGAAATGGCTTACAACGGGTGATGCATTGTTTTGTTCTAGGACTGTGTGGCATAATAATCCCTACGCTCTTGCGTTGTTACCATTACAGTGCAGACAGACTGGAATGTGAACTTACAAGCCCTCTTTGTGTATTGTACCATTTCTTCTTACCACATCAAAATACTGAGCGTCACAGTATTGGTTCGCGTTTTCAAGCTGACCATTTTTTTATATCTTACTTAAACATTTTAACATAAACACTAAGAGTCAGAACAGACGTGTTACAGTACTGAGGGGCATGTTATCTTTTTTTTTCTTCAAACTAATAAATTTGGGGTTTGTATGAAGTAAAGAACCGAAAGTACAGTGAACCTCAAGGATGATGACCCAATCTGTATGTCTATTGATGCGTGTATTTACTTAAGAAGAAATATGACCTCTAAAACACAAAGAGATACGGCAAGCATAATTAGAATGAACACAACGATGTTTTCCTTCACGCTCGTGTAATTTAGAGTTTCAATCCTCTTTCAAGACAAACTTGGTCTCCTTTTGTAGGGCTTGAAATAAAAAAAAACTGAAAAATCTTAAGCACTTTGCTATAGATAATTTCATCAACAGACTAAACAACATAAATACCGTTACAACACCAGAAAGCCTTAAATCTTCTATCAAAAAGAAATGCATCAAAAAAATAAAGATTAACGATAACTAACCAATGAAACCGAATTTAACAAAGGCAATGACATGTGAAGAAATGTCTCTCACTTTGGAAAGGTTGGCGAATGTAATCTGTCATGCGCCATCAACTTGAAAAAATTATAAACAGAGAGAAATCTGAATTCAAAATTCATTTTTTTTTTTTAAATTGATTCGTTTCTTTTTTCTTTTTTTGGAACAAATCTAAGCACTAATATAGAGTGGAAAAGGGAAAATGCACATAAAAGCTTTGATATTTCTGAAAAAATGAGGGGATATTCCTAACATTCATAATCACCTATATATGCTTGGACTTGTCTGTGACTTATCCACAAAACAAGATGTACATATTTCTGGTCAAGCTGCAAGTGTGTGCGTGTTTTGGAAAATGGTAAAACTTGGTAATACAATTTTCTCGTGACACTTATAAAGTGAAGAGTCTGTGCAAGTGTCAAAAGCCAAAGTCATATAAGTTTTGTATTTTGTACGGCTTGTAAAGATTTCCACTTTAGAAAATGTGAAGTATCACAAGTTATTATCACAAACAGAAGTGGAACATAGGGGCTTGCAAGAAAGAAAATAACCCAGACAGTTGGTGTCATCAAGAGTGCTAGAGACGGTACCCGAACTTGCTTGCTTGCTTACTTGAATTAAAGTGATTTTCGCTCCAATGGAGCATGTATCACTGGTTTAATCACGCACCGCGTGATTTTTAATTACTCCTGGGGAAGGAAAGAGAGCCTCATCCCCCAGGCTTTTATGTACTCACAGACTACTTTTAAATTTAGCCACTCAAGGTGTAGGACTAACTAGTCCTTAACAACCTGGCGGAAAGGCTTTAAACATGAGTGGGAATAGTCTCACCACACACTCATTTTTCTTAGTTGGTTTGAAATGCCTCAGGTGTCAACCCAAGCAGTATGTAAAGCCCGCTACGATTGGTCGGTAGCGATGACGTCACATTAGGACACATGGGCGTGTGGCAGGTGGAAATCGTTCCACATTCTGCCACGTGTACGATGTCCGAGCGTGGTAAAGGAGGAAAAAGGGTGCTCAGCAAGCCAGCGATGGATGTTAAGTACTCCCCAAAACGCCAGCCCGTACTTATTTCAAATCAAGTCCCGTTTTTGCTAATGGACAATAAAAAGTACCAATAATGTGTTAACCACCTGTGCAATTAGTTCAAATCTAACGAGTCTGTTAAATTTCCTACTTCCTAACGTATCTATCTAATATTAGTACTTAGTATACATAAAAATAACCATACTGGTCTTATTTAAATTAATATGTCTAAGCGACATATACAAGTTTTGTCACTATTAGGTTTAACAAGTTAAGTTTGTTGTGATGTTCCAATGGGTCAAGTTTGTTTCGAGAATAGTTTAGTCAAGGAGGGATACCAAGCCAAATATGGTTCAGTATTTAATAAAAGGCAATCTTTTGGAGCCCTAAAAAGGGCTGTTTTTTTCTGCTAGAAGGTACCAAGTCTCTCTTTCGTCCTCACGATCTTTCCCGCACTCCTAGTCTCATGATTTATGATATCATGAAATGCGTAGCCATGATGGGCGACAATGTAAGCAGCGGCTTCTACAAGTTGACTGAGGGGGTATCCAGTGTAGGCTTGTCTGTAGAATTGGGGGGGGGGGAGAACTCTGACCCTAAATCCCCATTGAGAATGTCTTGGTTTAAAGGTGTCTAGAGATTTGTAGGCAACGTATTGCTTGATCTAGCCCCATTTCGGTTTACTTCTCAACGAGGGTCAGCGTCCCCCTCCTCCTCCTCAACCGCCTCTATTTCCTCTTCTGGTTCTGATACTAATTCTTCAGTTGAGGTAGATAGTTTCAAATCCGCTGCTATGGTGTCTGTCGCTGTTATTGTTGTTGTGATTGTTCTTTCAGCTGGGATTGCCTGTAGTATCGGAGTGAGAGAAGAACGTAGTGCCTCCGATAATTGAGTCTGAGTTTGCCATACCGTTTATCTAACATAATTGGCCCTTTTGTTCTGCCACCACTCTTTCCGGGGTGGGTTGTTTGTTAGGTATAGTCGGCTGTTGACTAGATGTTATTTGTGGTCTCGAGGTGGGTGGAGTGCTAACTGGCTAACAATATAACATCAAACATTTTTTTTCAAATCACAAACATTTTTTTCAACGAACACTTTATTTTGGACAGGGTTGACAACGTTGTGAATGAAATTGTGATTTCCACTGTTGGAAGTCATTAGGCCATTGATGGACACTACGTTTCCTAGCTTGAGACAAAAGATAAGCATAATGGTCACAAAACCATTTGTCTACTTTCACATCATTTCTAAAAGAAGAACGAGGATCAAAATGAGTCACTAAATGTTCTAAGGAATAGCCCAGGCTGCGATGGTGCAGAAAATACACAAAATATTGTCCACACACCAAGGAATCTGTGCCTTGTAATTTCACATTATTGAATCGGGTGGTCTGAGCATTTTTTCTCATAAAGTCAATGATATCGTCTTCCAAAGGAGGCAATCCATACGAATCGAAATATTCCACACATCCTTCTTGAGGAAAGTAGACGGCTACCCAGTGAGTTCCTGGGAGATGACTGTCGTCCGTGTTGATCACATAAGCTTGATGGTCTTGAGGTTTGCGATGAGGGAGTTCATCTTTAGCACAGACGACAGGATTCCAAGAAGCCGTGTACGACCTGTGGTTCAAAAGATAATAAAGTTCCCAGGTATCCATTTATTTGTGTGGTTTTATCTTCTTCTTCTTCTTCACAGGTAATGATAAGTGATCAATTCGATCCTGACTTTTTGCTTGAAAATGTCTGACAAGTAACCGTTTCTTCGTCTCGTCTTCCAACTCTGATCCAAGACAGCTTTTATGCGATGGATCTCTTGAGTTGTTAATGGAGGAAAAGAATGTTCATGCAAGCCTTTATACCACTGTTGCAACACGTCTTCTTCCGAGATGAGCCTCCAAGCTTCGTCCAGATATTCGTCCAATTTTTCTTCTTGACTCAACATCAGGCATTTATCGTGTTGAATTTGACTGGGATGATCGTTATGACATCGATAGCAATCTTTCTTGATCAATTCCTTCATTTTTTCTGCCAAGACTATAGCATAACAGGAAACTAAATGGGCTTCTTGTTCTGGCCATCTAGACTTCATCATGGTGACTTCTTCGTCTTTGTCTTGGGGTTTTCCTTCCTCAGGATCTTCACATTCCATGTCCAAAGAATCCCTACTATATAAACATTGATAAAAGTTTTCCATGACTTCTAATAGTCTAGAATGACTTCTCTCAAGCTGTTGATTTCTATCGTATTGTCAAATTCAGCATACAGGATGACGTTCACCATATTATCTGCGTTTAGATTTTCTGCAAACTGAATTTCCACACGAATCTGGCCGGATTTTATAGGGTGGAAATGTCCCTCGTCGCTGTCTTGACTTACAATTCGTTAGAGAACCGTTTTCGAAAATGGAGTTTCACTGTAACTTTCCCTTTGGTGAATGGAATATTTTGTCCCAGATCTCCTTTTATAGCAATGTTGACAGTGTCCAAATACGACTTACTGACGGGCAAATAATGAGGATGCACAAATTCGTGGTGTACGTGATAGGTGTTTCCACCTTCCTGGTCACTGGTCGTGGCACTATCCACTTTGAAAGGAATGACACGCAGTAACGGTACGGAGGTGTGTCCCACCACGTTGTACTCCACCACATCGGAATACACAAAGATCAAATTCAGCCCTTGGTTCAGTTCTACCGGGTTTCCAAAAGCTCTGTAAAAATCCATATTACTGTTGATCTTGGGGCTCAAATTGTTTGCGACCATTTCTGCATGTCCACCCAAAATTTCAAACAAACTATCATTGAACCTGAGGGACAATGTGTCCGTATCTTGAAATTTGATCATGAGACGATGAGCCACTTTATGATACTCAATCTTCACACTTTTTTTGGCTCTGTTCAGTGCTTTGCCAAAGCCTAAGTTCAACCTGTCCGCAATAGTGTCCACCAAATGGTCACCACTAAAATAATAACCTGAAGGAATTTTCAAGGTGTAGATAATGAAGGCTGGATTGCCGGCTGGTCTTGTGTCCCCTAAAAACCCGATTTTATTGATTTCTTCTTCCAATTTGGCATTCAGGATTTCAACCTGGAAAGTGTTTTGCTTTACGGTGACGTTTTTGAGTTGTGATGGGTGAATAATTTCCACCAAAGCCACTTCCCAATGGGCCTCGTGATCTAATTGGATGGTTTTAGGTAACTTGACCGTGTAACAGCACAAAGTGTTGTTGGGAAACACCTCCATAGAACTGTCACTGGATAAGGTTAAGTAAAACTGGTTGTTATTATTCATAATTCCAGAGTTCTGTGACTGTCCGAGGGGTTACTGGAAGTCAGAGGAGTGTCTCCGCCCAAAATGGGGTTTTCGTTGTTGTTGTTGTTGTTGTTGTTGTTAGAGTGGTGACTGACACTGGACGCAAGATTCCCGTTCTTCCCGTTCGAGAAGAATTTCAGGAAGGGATTGGGAAGCAGGTAACCGATGCAACTGCTTAATAAAATGGTCCACAATTGTTTGTCTCCTTGTTGCAAACTCAAATTGGCAATGGCTGCCCCGATGACACAATACACCACGAAGATTTGGCAGAAAAAGACGATTTGCGTTTTAGGCACACGTTCTCCACACCACACCCACAAGAGTTGTTTTTGCAAATCTTGCAGAGAAGAACTGGGTGAAGGAGTGATCGCAGTAGCTGAATCTGTGTGAAAGGGCATGATGGTCACTTCTTTTTATAGTCGATGACTTGCGAAGCGTCGATCCAAAAATCAAAACTGAGTGGATATCCTTTCCAACGTACTTTGACTTCTTTGACACGTCGTTTGCCCACTTTACAGGTTCTGCGTTCGAGAATGCCTTCGATGTCGTACACGTTTTCTCTTTTGGTGACACGACTTGATTTGAAATAAGTACGGGCTGACGTTTTGGGGAGTACTTAACATCCATCGCTGGCTTGCTGAGCACCTTTTTTCCTCCTTTACCACGCTCGGACATCGTACACGTGGCAGAATGTGGAACGATTTCCACCTGCCACACGCCCATGTGTTCTAATGTGACGTCATCGCTACCGACCAATCGTAGCGGGCTTTACATACTGCTTGGGTTGACACCTGAGGCATTTCAAACCAATTAAGAAAAATGAGTGTGTGGTGAGACTATTCCCACTCATGTTTAAAGCTTTTCCGCCAGGTTGTTAAGGACTAGTTAGTCCTACACCTTGAGTGGCTAAATTTAAAAGTAGTCTGTGAGTACATAAAAGCCTGGGGGATGAGGCTCTCTTTCCTTCCCCAGGAGTAATTAAAAATCACGCGGTGCGTGATTAAACCAGTGATACATGCTCCATTGGAGCGAAAATCACTTTAATTCAAGTAAGCAAGCAAGCAAGTTCGGGTACCGTCTCTAGCACTCTTGATGACACCAACTGTCTGGGTTATTTTCTTTCTTGCAAGCCCCTATGTTCCACTTCTGTTTGTGATAATAACTTGTGATACTTCACATTTTCTAAAGTGGAAATCTTTACAAGCCGTACAAAATACAAAACTTATATGACTTTGGCTTTTGACACTTGCACAGACTCTTCACTTTATAAGTGTCACGAGAAAATTGTATATCCAGTTTTTACCATTTTCCAAAACACACACACAATTGCAGCTTGACCAGAAATATGTACATCTTGTTTTGTGGATAAGTCACAAACAAGTCCAAGCATATATAGGTGATTATGAATGTTAGGAATATCCCCTCATTTTTTCAGAAATATCAAAGCTTTTATGTGCATTTTCCCTTTTCCACTCTATATTAGTGCTTAGATTTGTTCCAAAAAAGAAAAAAGAAACGAAACAATTTTTTTTTAAAAAAAAAATGAATTTTGAATTCAGATTTCTCTCTGTTTATAATTTTTTCAAGTTGATGGCGCATGACAGATTACATTCGCCAACCTTTCCAAAGTGAGAGACATTTCTTCACATGTCATTGCCTTTGTTAAATTCGGTTTCATTGGTTAGTTATCGTTAATCTTTATTTTTTTTTGATGCATTTCTTTTTGATAGAAGATTTAAGGCTTTCTGGTGTTGTAACGGTATTTATGTTGTTTAGTCTGTTGATGAAATTATCTATAGCAAAGTGCTTAAGATTTTTCAGTTTTTTTTATTTCAAGCCCTACAAAAGGAGACCAAGTTTGTCTTGAAAGAGGATTGAAACTCTAAATTACACGGGCGTGAAGGAAAACATCGTTGTGTTCATTCTAATTATGCTTGCCGTATCTCTTAGTGTTTTAGAGGTCATATTTCTTCTTAAGTAAATACACGCATCAATAGACAGACAGATTGGGTCATCATCCTTGAGGTTCACTGTACTTTCGGTTCTTTACTTCATACAAACCCCAAATTTATTTGTTTGAAGAAAAAAAAAAAGATAACATGCCCCTCAGTACTGTAACACGTCTGTTCTGACTCTACCGATGTGAGTGTGAGTGTTTATGTTAAAATGTTTAAGTAAGATATAAAAAAATGGTCAGCTTGAAAACCCGAACCAATACTGTGACGCTCAGTATTTTGATGTGGTAAGAAGAAATGGTACAATACACAAAGAGGGCTTGTAAGTTCACATTCCAGTCTGTCTGCACTGTAATGGTAACAACGCAAGAGCGTAGGGATTATTATGCCACACAGTCCTAGAACAAAACAATGCATCACCCGTTGTAAGCCATTTCATTGGCTATACGTATTTTCTTACCGCGTTCACTTCGAATTGACTTGAGTAACTAATCACACAGTGACGAGAATGGCCATGCTTTACTGGGTCTATCCTATAGGCGATTTATATAAAACAATATTTAAAAAAATTAAACTAATGCATGAACAATGGTACCATGGGCGATCCCATGGAAATTGTGTCCGTGTTATTGCAAAATACATCAACATTTAATTTAACCGTGCAGATCGCTAGAACAAACCTCTAATAATACACATTTTGAAAAGTGTTGTGTGACACGGATCGCCATTGTCGCTTGGTGTCTGCTTTCTTCTTCGAAAAGAGATCGTTTCGTCTTGACTATAAAAATTTAATTTGACTAAGTTTTACGCACTACATGAACTCATACATTTCACGTTGTAGGTGTAAGCCGTCGTTCTCAGTTTTCTAGAAGTTCGTTTTTGCGTTTCTCAGATGTGATACTATTTTTTATGGACCGAAAGAAATTTCTTTTGGCGTGAATCAGGACTCGTGGTTTTGTGGCATGATTGGAGAGCATTGATTAAAGCTCAGTTATGTCGTCTTCGAAATCGCTGACACGGATTTGAGCTAACACTTCAGGTCTTGTGTGAGGCGACACGGCACGTCATTGCCTTTTACTTTCTCAATGAAATCGTTTCATCTTATTGCAAAATTACATTTGACTAGGTTTCATACGCAGCAGGTCCCTGTATATAGGGAGAGTGTCTTAACTTCAGAGTATTCATTCCACTCTCAAACGATCAAGAAGATGGAAGAGTCAGCACAGATCAACCTGCTGGTCAAATATATGCTAAAAGTCATACGAAAGCATAATTCACAGGCGAAAGTGGCAACAAAACTTACTCTTTTGGTCGTTGATTTGATGAGAGTCATTTGTCTCCAGAATACCTGCTTCGTCTAAGAAAGAGAGACAAAAGTCAAGATACCTAATATCGTTGTCAGGAGAAAGGACACTGGGAATCAGAGTGCCCTAAGAGAAAAGAGAAGAAACAAAAACAAGACGAAAAAGAGAAGAGGGATTCAGAAGAAGAAGAAATTGAAGATGAGGAAGAACTTGTGCCAGTGAAGACATGGAAATGGAAAAATTGACAATGTGAGCCGATGCGTTGGTCCTGATGTGAAATTTCATACTACCTTCTAAAAGAGAATAGACCAGAAAGAAAACGTAAGTGTCTCTTGGTCTTGATATTGTATAATAAGGATGGCGTGTTTTGTTTTTACTCACACTTTATGAAATTGTGCTCTTTCACCTCTCTCTATCCCTCTGGATCATGTTTTAGTTAGAATTGAAATGGAAGGATGTTTTCCTTCACGCACGCTCTTTAGGCATGCAAGTCGGTAAACAATAGTCAGTCTATTCATCCATCATTTTGTGTCTTGATGTTTCCTAAATCACACACTGATGCCATAAAATAACAGGTTAAATGGGTTTTGTAGTGTTGGGGTGGGGTGTGGGGTGTAGGTGTTTGGCAGAGTTGATCATTGCAGGTGAGGGCTTAGGTACTTTCAAAAAACTTTTTCTTCTTCACTCTGTGTTGATGGAATATAATGGGTTATTTTCTTCACTCTCTGTTGATAGTATATATAAAGGGTTACATGTATTTCTTCACTCCGTGTGGATATTGTATACTGGTTTTCTTCCTCCCTCTGTGGTGTGCGTGTTTGTATGTGTGTGTGTGTGTGTTCGCGTACGTTGTGTAGATCGTATATTTGGTTGTTTTTTTTCTTCTTCCTCCCGAGTGTGGATAATATATTTGGGGTTTGTATGCGTTAGCGACGTTGTGTGGATAGTATATTTGGGGTTTGTATGCGTTCGCGTACGTTTGTGTGGATAGTATATTTTGGGTTTGTTTTCCCTCCCTTCCGTGTGGATAGTATATTTTGGGTTTGTTTTCCCTCCCTTCCGTGTGGATAGTATATTTTGGGTTTGTATGCGTTAGAGGCGTTGTGAGGATAGTATATTTGGGGTTTGTATGCGTTATCGTACTTTTGTATGGATAGTATATTTGGGGTTTGTATGCGTTTGCGTACTTTTGTGTAGATAGTATATTTGGGGTTTGTACGCGTTAGCGACGTTGTGTGGTTAGTATATTTGGAGTTTGTATGAGTTCGCGTACGTTTGTATGGATAGTATATTTGGGGTTTGTATGCGTGCGCGTACGTTTGTGTGGATGGTATATTTGGGGTTTGTACGCGTTAGCGACGTTGTGTGGATAGTATATTTGGTGTTTGTATGCGTTCGCGTACGTTTGTATGGATAGTATATTTGGTTTTGTATGCGTTCGCGTACGTTTGTATGGATAGTATATTTGGGGTTTGTATGCGTTAGCGTACGTTTGAGTGGATAGTATATTTGGGGTTTGTACACGTTAGCGACGTTGTGTGGATAGTATATTTGGGGTTTGTATGCGTTCGCGTTCGTTTGTATGGATAGTATAATTGGGGTTTGTATGCGTTAGTGTACGTTTGTATGGATAGTATATTTGGGGTTTGTATGCGTTCGCGTACGTTTGTGTGGATGGTATATTTGGGGTTTGTACGCGTTAGCGACGTTGTGTGGATAGTATATTTGGGGTTTGTATGCGTTCGCGTACGTTTGTATGGATAGTATATTTGGTTTTGTATGCGTTCGCATACGTTTGTATGGATAGTATATTTGGGGTTTGTATGCGTTAGCGTACGTTTGAGTGGATAGTATATTTGGGGTTTGTACGCGTTAGCGACGTTCTGTGGATAGTACATTTGGGGTTTGTATGCGTTCGCGTTCGTTTGTATGGATAGTATAATTGGGGTTTGTATGCGTTAGTATACGTTTGTATGGATAGTATATTTGGGGTTTGTATGCGTTCGCGTACGTTTGTGTGGATGGTATATTTGGGGTTTGTACGCGTTAGCGACGTTGTGTGGATAGTATATTTGGTGTTTGTATGCGTTCGCGTACGTTTGTATGGATAGTATATTTGGTTTTGTATGCGTTCGCATACGTTTGTATGGATAGTATATTTGGGGTTTGTATGCGTTAGCGTACCTTTGAGTGGATAGTATATTTGGGGTTTGTACGCGTTAGCGACGTTGTGTGGATAGTATATTTGGGGTTTGTATGCGTTCGCGTACGTTTGTATGGATAGTATAATTGGGGTTTGTATGCGTTAGTGTACGTTTGTATGGATAGTATATATGGGGTTTGGATGCGTTAGCGTACGTTTGTATGGATACTATATTTGAATTTTGGTTTTATTCTTCGATCTGTGTGTGTGTGTGTGTGTGTGTGTGTGTGTGTGCGTGTGTGTGTGTTAGTGTAAGAACGTGTGGATAGTATATTTGTTGGTTTTTTTTCCTCTTCCCTGTGTAAATAGTATATTTTGGGTTTGTTTTTTCTTCTTCCCTCTGTGGTGTTTGTGTGTGTATTGGTCTCTGTTTGTCCCTATAAAACTCCCTTTATCCCTATCAAATACATTCTACCTACCTACCTACAGTAGCGCGTATTCAGGTCAGCCACTTGCAACACTGTTGCCATTTATCCCCTAGTTTCCAGTACAGTGACGTCACTGACGCTGGAAATTTTGAGACTATAAATATGGACTTGCGGTTTTCCACAGGTTGCAGCTATACATAAGTATTAGAGTTCATAAACAGGAACGTCACTCAAGCTGAGGCTATAAAAAGATAGTGGTGTTTTCCAAAGGAATAACCCACAAGTTGTAGTATAAATAGATAGTGAGATTTCATAGGAATTTCAGCTGATTATAGCTATAAATAGATACATGGGTGTTTATCCACGATCGTCACACAAGTTGATATTGTAAGTAGTTACTAATTTTATCCATTTTAGTCTAATTCATTGTTAGTTAATTTTCGGGGATATGTTTATTTTCCTTTAAATTCTGGGACAATTACGTCATTTTAGCGTTACTTTTAGTCACATCCATTTTGTCGTTGAGCATTTCCTTGATTATAGCTATTTGTAGCATTACAATTATGCAAATTTTTGAACACCCCAGCAAGATTTCAGGTCTTGGTAATGCTTTCTATATAAATCTCACGCTTGTACTAGTGCATGTATGTGTCTGTCTCTGTTGTGTTTGACCCTCTACCATCATTGTCCCTAGACAGTCCCACCATGTTCAATTCCCCTTGACGCTATACAGACCCACCATGTTCAATTTCCATATGTTAAATTCCCTTGAGACCATATCCCCCCCCAGGGGTTTCCGTAATGTTAAATTTCCCATTGTCCCTAGACAGTCCCATGATCTATTCCCCATGTTAAATTTCCCATTGTAACTAGACATTCCCACGATCTATTCCCCATGTTAAATTCCCATTGTCACTAGACAGACCCACACTCTAGTCCCTGTTCCATTCCCCTTGTCCCTAGACAGACCCACACTCTATTCCCATGTTAATTTCCCTTGTCGCTCAACAGACCCAAAATATATTCCCATGTTAATTTCCCATTGTCGCTAAAGTGACCCAGGGGTTTTCGTAATGTTAAATTTCCCATTGTCGCTAAAGTGACCCAGGGTGGTTTTTAATGCTAATTCCCATTGTCTACAAAGTGACCCTATTTACTACTGTCAAGTATCGGTTATAGCCATTACAAAAGGTACGACTATTTAAATTCTGATCTGGTCGTTTCTAACACTAGATATTTAATGGTAGGAGATCATGGACAAAGTAATAAAGACAGGAGAAATATTGCTAACAATTTATTCAGGTTCTCAAAAGCTATCCCAGCTTTGCGCATTGTTATTAGTAGTATCATCTAGCGTTTGAGAACAGTTAGACTGGTTATTGGTTATTGACTGAGAATGTCATATTTGTTGCGGTGGTTTTGATAGTCACAGTCTGATTAAATGTGCTAACAAATCATTAGCAGAATGAGAAATTCATCATTGAAACTAACCTATCTGCATCTCTAAAACATTGTTAAAAATCAACAGGTTAGCACTTTTGTTTCCTAGAATGTTAAACTTCGAAAACAACTAATTTGACCGTAGTTTTATTCGATCCAGAAAGGGGTTCAAGATGGTGACCAGCAGGGTTGAAGCTCCAGCAGCACTCTCATTTTAATTTCTTTTACTGGTTTTAATGCAGAACACTTTTGCATCTGATATCCATCTATACGTATTACTACCTGGCTGCAAAAGGTGCAACCTAAAGGAGATTCTCACGCTTGAGTGAATTACTTATGGATGGAGATTCTCACGCTTGAGTGAATTGTTTATGGATGGAGATTCTCACGCTTGAGTGAATTGCTTATGGATGGAGATTCTCACGCTTGAGTGAATTGCTTATGGATGGAGATTCTCACGCTTGAGTGAATTGCTTATGGATGAGGCACAGACGATTCTGACTGAAAACTATTCTGCCAAATTCGCATACAGGATCACCTACATACTCCGTCCGACACTACTGTGAGGAATACATAAAGTATCGTCCTATACCTTTTGTCTCCGACATACATTATGCAAGTACACACTGGTACTATCAATATAAAACAGTCTAAATTCGTATGAATCCATTGTGACTCAGGTGTCACATTGAGAAGTAAAGACCAATGGTAGCTCTATAGTTAGATGCACTGGAAGCATAGCAGATGTTAAATACGATCATCTTCAATTCGATCACCAGTTTTCATATTAATGTGTGTGAACATTATGTTATATTAATTATTTTATGCACCTACCACCTTCAAAATTCGCATTAGGGGCGTCACTAGGGTTGGTGTCACCCCGAGTGCGGTAACTCATGGTGTCACCCACATGGACCTTCTTCCGGCACAAAGATTCAAAAATTGTATTGATAGACATGTGCGATAACGCATTGTGTCACACCGATTGACCCCCTTCCTGCACAAAAATTCTAAATTTTTACAGACAGTCATATGTGGTAACTCATGGACTCACCCCCATGGAACCCCTTCCTGCACAAAAAATTCAAAATTTTGGTGTCACCCGCTCTGATGATGTCACCCGTTGCGGTCCACACACTGATTCCCATAGCGATATACCGCCCCCATTCCCGACCGGACCATTCTTGCCCGCTTGATAAATTTTACAGTGGTTCAAGCGAAAGGGTTATAACAGTAACACTGATATTGATGACTCCGTCAGTGGTAATAAAAATGAAATTGATCAATATTGTGAATTTTAGAAAAGATGGTAACAAAAATGGTGGTTGCGTTTGTCACTACATACACTTTCTCTACACGACAATATTGTATTAATATTATTTTGGAGCTCTTTGGATTAATTTAGTATTACCCAAATGCAAACTTACGTTTACTGGTTCTTGGTAAATTTGGGTCGGAGTGCGAACTTTGAATATTTGGTGACTTTAATATTTGTTAAATAAAATCTCAGCAACACATAAAAATGTCAGCATCGTGTTACATTAGCTCTTAAACTTGGTAACAAAAAAACTTATTTGTGATTTGTGTCTGTGTATGTGTGTGCGTACCTGTGTGTGTGTGTGTGTGTGTGTGATTTCGATATTTTAATGTAGCATTCTACACAATACTAATGTGTGGCAAGGAGAATTTAATATTAAATAATCCCCAGCCATACTAATATTGGCAAGGAGGATTTAATATTAAATAATCCCCAGCCATACTAATATTGGCAAGGAGGATTTAATATTAAATAATCCCCAGCCATACTAATGTGTGGCAAGGAGGATTTAATATTAAATAATCCCCAGCCATACTAATATTGGCAAGGAGGATTTAATATTAAATAATCCCCAGCCATACTAATATTGGCAAGGAGGATTTAATATTAAATAATCCCCAGCCATACTAATATTGGCAAGGAGGATTTAATGTTAAATAATGCCACACCATATGTTTGTGTGGCAAAGGAGGATTCTCAAACGATGTTGTTGTGTGGCAAGAAAGATCCCCCCCCCCCAACACATATTATTGCTGTGGCAAGTAGAATATAATTTTAAATAGGATTCATACTGTGTTAGTGTTTGTGGAAGTTTTACGGTATCTTTAAAAATAGGAGTCATATCCCTACGATGTCTGCATTGTATAAGCTTATATTGGTGATGTAGCATTATGTCCCACCCAGTCACATTTTCCTGATACCAGGCCGACCGTTCGCAACACTAACCTCTTAATGCTGAACGCCAAGCGAGGCAACTGATGGTAATAATAGTGTTTATTTTTAATACAGGCCACTGGCCCATGATACATATCCATACATAATGCGGTACACCAAGATATTTTATTGATATGGAAAAGAACATCGTATGTATTTGAAGTGTAATACATGAAAGTAGTCATTACTGCAATTTTAGAATTGGGTGAGATTGAAATATATATTACACAGTAATCACTCAAAGTAATTCATACAGAACCCTAAAACCTGCATCGAACAAGTTTTGTGATATCTTTAAGGCTTGTATAGCAAACACTGCTAAGTTAGTCTTCAGAATTTTACTATTTTGTATAAATGTCCTAAATTTTCTAAAGTTGGAATTTTGTATACAAAGGTGTGTAAATATTTTCTTCATAATTCGCCATATAGCCGACAAGCAGTAATAAAATGGAATTCATTTTCGATATTAACGTTACAAATTTGAAACAATCTTTCTTCATAACAAATACTTTCATATATTCCGGTATTATCTCTGATTGGCAATTTCCCCACTCTAAGCGTAGTGATTATCTAACAAAAATCGATATCTCCCAAACAGTTCTAGATATCTCTGAAAAGTGAATACTACTTCCAATGACCTATAAAAACAGTCTTTCCATCGACTTAATCACTAACGTTTGGTACAATACACGTCACTCTATCCTAGCAAAGGCATGGTCTCTTAACAATGCATAGAATCTGCTCCTGCATTTTCTTAAATATTTACAAATTATTGTATATATTACAAATATTTTACATGCTGCTAAATCAGCATTCTTAGCCCGAAATTTATTTTTGTCCACCCATTCATGTAATATATTATTTAAAATGGATGTAAATTCTTTGCTCAATACAGGAAGTAAACTAATGCCTCTGCAATTGGAAGGTTTATTTGCATCCACTTTCTTTAGGATTGATATAATGATAGATGTTGATCAAAATTCTGGATAATGTCAAATATGGAATATTTTATTAAATAATATTGTTAATATTGCTGCAGTTATGTTGCCCGTGGAGATGTCGCTGGATAAAGCATGTATCCTTCAAGCTTTGACTTGTTTCTGTTTACCATGTACTAGGCGTTGAATCACACCCGGCTTGTTCCATTAACACGTATATGCTCATGTTAGTACCCTGTCCACGGGGTAGGAGTAAGGGTACTAATATTAGTACTAGTATCAGTAGTGAATGGGGGCACCCTACGGACAATGGGAATTAGCATTAAAAACACCCTTGGGGCACTCTACGGACAAGGGAAATTTAACATGGAGAAAAATCGTGGGGCACTGTACGGACAAGGGGATTTAACATGGGAATAAATCGTGGGTCACTCTACGGACAAGGGGAATTTAACATGGGAATAAATCGTGGGTCACTCTACGGACAAGGGGAATTTAACATGGGGAATAGAGTTTGGGCTTGTTTAGGGACAAGGGGAATTTAACATGGGATTTTTTTTAAATTTAAAAATTTAAAAAAAGGGGTAGGCAATTCAAAGGCTATCTCTTTTCGAGATATATGGGGGCCCTGAAAAGGGCCTTTGGGTTTTCTTCTGCTTCTAATTTCTTCTTTTCCTCCACCAACTTCTTATTTTATCTCCAACACTCTTTCTCTTCTTTTTTTTCTCCTCCTCTTCTTTCTTCTCTTCCTCCTCTTCTTCTTTCTTCCTCTTCTCATTTTCCTCTTCTTTTTCAATTTTTTCGTTCCATGTTCTTATTCTTATCTTTTCCTCTTCATCCTCCTTCTCCTCCTTTATTTCCTTCATCACACCACTAATCTTGTCCTTTGCTTTTCTTAAATTGTTAATTTCCATCTTTACACGATGGGGACTATAGGAATAATGGTCTTCAACGAGTCTTATTAACATCTGTTCCATTATTCCTAAGTTGTCTAAAACGTCTTGCAAGGTTTGTATTTTGTCCATTTGGTTTGACGCCATCTTCTTTGTATTCTTTGCAGAATGGTTTGAACAACTAATACTGTGGGTTCTTATACGAAAAGCGCGAACGTGAAGGAAAACATCCCCCTAAAACATAAAATGGATCTTACCTAGATCATGACCCAACAACGCGCGGACGTGAAGGAAAACATCCCCCTACTTTCTCATTTCATATAATATAACCCTAACTATACTCTCCACATTTGCTAAGAAACCCATAATCTACTATTCACACAAACATACCTGAGCTCTTACAAACACAAACACACAAACACACAAACACATACCCTCACAATATCTTAAGAAAGAGTTAGTGTTTATTTTCACACTACTCTACCTACACACATTGGCAAATTAATAGTTATTTCTTTTCTAGAGTATTGGGTAGCCCTGAAAAGGGCTGTTTTGTTTGGAACTTCATGGTCACCTGGTTAATGGTGGCACCTTCCAGGCCTGGCACCACATACACATCTTATCCCCCAGTTACTTTTTACCTTTTGGGGGGAGAGAGCAGAGGCAGGATATGTCGCTTCAGAATCCCAATTTTCACTCTCTGGGATTCTGAAATTTTTTCTTCTCTCCTTTTCCTCCTCCTCTTCTTTATATCTTCTCTCCTCCTCTTCTTTTTTTCTTCTTTCCTCCTCTCTTATCCTTCCCTCCTCGACAATGGCTTCAGCGGCCAGTTCATTTAATATGCGCCTGGCATATTCCAGATGCACATGAAGTTCCAACAGTTTCTCCAGTCTCGTGTTCATTTTTGGTGTTGATCAATCAACAAGGGTAGCTGGACTGCCGAACGAGTTTCAATTTATACTGAAAGCGCGGACGTGAAGGAAAACATCCCCTAATAACATAAAATTCATCTTACCTAGATCATGACCAAAAAAAAAAAAAACAACAACGCGCGGACCTAAAAGAAACACTCGCTCACTTTTTTTATGCTACCCATCACTTCAATAGACTATCCACATACGCAAAGCAATCCAATCTAACCCCAAATATACACCTCAAACAGCCCAAAAAAACAAACATCATTTTAATCTACTATCCACACCAACCTACTTTATCACTTACAAACACAATCACACAAACACATACCCTAAAATATTTGTTAAAAAAAAGAGTTAGTGTTTATTTTCACACTACTCTACCTTCACACATTGGCAAATCGATCGTTATTTCTTTTCTAGAGTATTGGTAGCCCTGAAAAGGGCTGTTTTTTTGTTTTTTTTTTTGTTATGGCATTCTTTTTAGTTTCTAAGAATGCGATGTCCTCTGAGGATAGACTTTCTGGCGATAGGTCTGCTTCTTCGGAAAGAGAAGAAGAATTCTTTGGTGTCGATACGACAATCGACAAAGCCTCTGTCAGCTTCAGGTTGCTGCTGTTGCTGTTGTTGCTGCTGTTGCTGTCTCTGAAGTCTGTACTTCTCTGTCCATTCTTCTTTCTCCCTGTTCATTTCTTCTCTGAAGAGCTCTTCTATCAGGTCTTCAGTGATTTTTAACATTCTCACATTCTCTATTTCTTCTGGTTTCGGTATCAGACTGTGTCTGACCCTATGCAAATTCACGTAGGCTTCGTTGAGCTTAGCTAGTTTGGAGCACATCTTCTTAGGAGGATGAGTCGACAATGGATGGCTAGACTGGGAACAACCCGGTTCTTAAAGTTAAAGCGCGGACGTGAAGGAAAACATCCCCCACACGGTTTTCGAGCCGCAACGTTCATGAGAGGGATAGTAAGAAATGAAAGAGCATCAATCCAACATTCTTATAGCTAAACAAAAGACAAAGGCATTTTTTTCAAAACACAACATTTTTTTATTCAAAAATCACTTAACACTAACTAACAACAACATTTTTAACAATAATCCAACACTATAACATCAAACAATTTTTTTTAAATACAATCTACTTTAAACAGGGCTGACAACGTTGTGAATGAAATTGTGATTTCCACTGTTGGAAATCATTAGGCCATTGATGGACAATACGTTTCCTAGCTTGAGACAAAAGATAAGCATAATGGTCACAGAACCATCGATCTACTTTCACATCGTTTCTAGCAGAAGAACGAGGATCGAAATGAGTCACTAAATGTTCTAAGGAATAGCCCAGGCTGCGATGATGCAGAAAATACACACAGTACTGTCCACACACCAAGGAATCTGTGCCTTGTAATTTCACATTATTGAATCGGGTGGTCTGAGCATTTCTTCTCATAAAGTCGATGATATCGTCTTCCAAAGGGGGCAATCCGTACGAATCGAAATATTCCACACATCCTTCTTGAGGAAAGTAAACGGCTACCCAGTGGGTTCCTGGGAGATGACTATCGTCCGTGTTGATCACGTAAGCTTGATGGTCTTTAGGTTTGCGATGAGGGAGTTCATCTTTAGCACAGACGACGGGATTCCAAGAAGACGTATACGAACTGTGGTTCAAAAGGTAATAAAGTTCCCAGGTATCCATTGTTTTGTGTTTGTTTTTTTCTTCTTCACAGGTAATAATACGTTGTCAATTCGATCCTGACTTTTTGCTTGAAAATGTCTGAGGAATAAACGGTTATTCGTTCTGTTTCCTCACTCTGATTCAGGAGAGCTTCGATACGATGGATCTCTTGAGTGGTTAATGGTGGACAAGAATGTTCACGCAAGTCTTTATACCACTGGTGCAACACGTCTTTGTTCGAGATGAGACTCCAAGCTTCGTCCAGATACTCGTCCAATTTTTCTTCTTGACTTAACATCAGGCATTTATCGTGTTGAATTTGACTGGGATGATCGTTTTGACATCCATAACAATTTTTCTTGATCAATTCCGTCATTTTGTCGACCAAGTGTTTGGCAAAACAGGAGACTAAATGGGCTTCTTGTTCTGGCCATCTTGACTTCATCATGACAACTTCTTCGTCTTTGTCTTGGGATTCTCCTTCCACAGTCTCCTCACATTCCATGTCCAAAGTTTCTCCACTAGGTAAAGAGGGACAACAGTCTTCCATGGCTTCTAATAATCTAGAATGACTTCTCTCAAACTGTTGATTTCTATGGTATTATCGAATTCTGCATACAGGATGACGTTCACCGTGTCTGGTAGATCAGTCGCAAACTGAAGTTCCACACGAATCTGGCCGGATTTTATAGGGTGGAAATGTCCCTCGTCGCTGCCCTGGTCAGGAGTGAAATCGAAAGCCCACAAAGCGTAGCCTCCGTCATAATCGTCGTACGTAATGCCGTGACTGGTGTTGGTTCCTAACTGTCCGGTGGCTTGGTACAGGGACAAGTACGATCTCAAGTAATTCGACTTAGTCCTATCGGCGGTATTAAAGACAGGTTCGAAAGGTCGGGTACACAAGGTCTTGCCGTCGCGACTGACTTCGATCTTGGACACTTTGTAATGATGAAAGTTGAAAGGATTTTCGTGGTAGGCTCCGTTGAAAGCTGAATTCTTGACGATACCAACAATCAAACGTTTGGGTAACTGTCCTTGGAACAGATGATCTTCGATCTTGGATCGGAGTCCAGAGGCAATGGTGAACGTTTTCACTTCCACGCGTCGTATGGGATACTTGGCGGTTGTTCTGCTCAACGTCTGACTGATGTCGTTACCTACTTTAGGTAACACTTCTACGCGACGCACGTAGAGTCTGGCTTCTTGGATGAAGGTTTTGTAAGTGGAATTTTCTGCAGCCATCAAATGGAAAGCGGCACTGCTGCGATTCAGTCTCAGGCGGACATCCACCCCGTTCAGCAAATACTTTTCTTGTAACCACATGTCCAAATGCAAGTGATCCATCAGTTCTAAACTACGACTTAGATGAGTTTTCGCTCGTCGTTCTACAAATCCCGTTGGATTTGAAGCATCCCCAGCAAGTACAACGCCGTTGAACTTAGTCGCTTTGTCAGGTTTCCATACCACGCAAGCATCCAGATGAGTGTTCTTGGCTTCTTTTCCGTACGTCAAGAGATTTTCCAGGTACGCTCGGTAAGGGTAAGTATCCATGCTGCTGCTGACCAGTTTGTTATTCAAGTACAAGTCCACTTCGCTAAACAAGGAATGCATGAAATTGTTGACGGGAGCTACTACATCATCATTGTCTATGGCATCGTTGTTCGCTTCGGTTACTTTGACTTTCAAGTACAGGTAACTGCTATTCAGATCGATGTAATCTTCGGGCTGTCCTTTGATTTCGAACTCGATGGGAGCAGAATCGGTCAATGAGGAGACGGGGTGAAATTCCACCCACTGGGATTCTTGCATCGTCATCATGGTGGGGGGCATGGCAAACATATCCAGTTCCGTCTTGGAACAAGCGCAAGACTCTCGGTGCATCATTTTGTCTCTTTTCTCAATAATCGAAAACTTCTAAGTCTCGAACGGTTCTTCTTTTCTTGGCCTTTCTCGCTTGAAGTCTGGTGAAAGGGTGTTTTCTTCGTCGTCTCTTTCTGCCTTGTCCTTGCTGAATGCCTGACTCGGTAGCGTGCAGGGCATTTATAGGTGTGTCTCGTCGGCCCAAAATGTCTTTACCCGTTTGCAGCAAGACATTTTTGCCTGCCCTCATGAAGGCTTCTTTAGGGTTTTGTTTGTCGATGATGACATTTTGGAGAAATTCTTTGCCTTGCGTCAGTGCCGCATCTTTCAAGGCGTGCAATCCGCGTGTCACCATCGGTTTCAACACCGGGGCCACCGAACGAAAGGCCGATTTTAACATATCTCCTAAACCGTGTCCTCGCTGTCGTGCCACCCCTCGGTACACTGGATACATGACTTGCTTACGAGTCGTGAGAGAACCGTTTTCGAAAATGGAGTTTCACCGTGACTTTTCCTTTGGTGAATGGAATATTTTGTCCCAGATCTCCTTTTATAGTAATGTTGACCGTGTCCAAATACGACTTGCTGACCGGCAAATAGTGAGGATGGACAAATTCGCGGTGGACGTGGTAAGTGTTTCCACCTTCCTCGTCAGCGTTTGCGGCAGAATCCACTTTGAAAGGAATGACACGCAGTAACGGCACGGAGGTGTGTCCCACCACGTTGTATTCCACCACATCGGAATACACGAACATCAAATTCAGTCCTTGGTTCAGTTCTACCGGGGTACGAAAATACTGGCCAAAAGACTCGTTGCTGTAAATGACGGTTTTTTGGGCTAGTGTTTGTTCTGTTTTCTTCCTCATCTTTATGTCACCACCCAACATGTCAAACAATTCATCATTAAAATAGAAACCCATGATTTTTTCCCCCTCAGGAAATTTGATCAGGAAGCGACGAGCTGTTTTGTGGTATTCCAGGGTGACAGTTTTGTTCCTGGTATTCTTAAAAGCTTCCCCAAACACGCCATTAAACTTGGTGGCTATGGTGTTGATCAAATGTTGACCACTAAAATAATAACCTGGGGGAATGAACAACTGATAGTCGGTCCACTTTGGATTGACTTTGTTAGGGCTTTTATACTTATATTTGCTATTGTCATTCATCCACTTTTGCAGTTCTTCGTCATAAACTTCCACATCAAATTTATTTTGATTGGGAAGGACATTGAGGACTTGGGTCGGGTGAATCATTTCTACTAAAGCCACTTCCCAATGGGCTTCGTGATCTAAGGGGATGGCTTGAGGTAATTTGGCCGTGTAACAGCACAACGTGTTGTTGGGAAACACCTCCATGGAACTGTCACTGGGTAAGGTTAAGTAAAATTGGTTTTGGTGACTCATAATTCCAGAGTTCTGTGGCTGTCCGAGGGGTTAGTGGATGTCAGAGGCGTGTCTCCGCCCAAAATGGGGTTCTGGTTGTGGTTGTTGTTGGAGTGGTGACTGGCACTGGCACTGGACACAACGTTCCCGTTCGAGGAGAATTTCAGGGAGGGATTGGGAAGCAGGTAACCGATGCAACTGCTCAATAAAATGGTCCACAATTGTTTGTCTCCTTGTTGCAAACTCAAATTGGCGATGGCTGCCCCGATGACACAATACACCACGAAGATTTGGCAGAAAAAGACGATTTGCGTTTTAGGCACACGTTCTCCACACCACACCCACAAGGGTTGTTTTTGTAAATCTTGCACAGAAGAACTAGGGGAAGAAGGACTGGTCGACGTAGCTGCGTCTGATGTGTGAAAGGGCATGATGGTCACTTCTTCTTTTTATAGTCGATGACTTGCGAAGCGTCGATCCAAGAATCGAAACTGGGTGGATATCCTTTCCAACGTACTTTGACTTCTTTGACACGTCGTTTGCCCACTTTACGGGTTCTGCGTTCGAGAATGCTTTCGATGTCGTACACGTCGTCTTCTTTTTTGGTGACACGTTGTAACTCGGGCAAATAAAACGTTCCTTTGAGTACTTCTCCGTTCATGTCTTCCAATTTATAGACGGCAGGATGACGGCCATGCACTCGTCCAGTGACGCGAAACAATTCGGTCGTCCAGTTAGGTAAGTAACCTTTGTCGAAAGTGCGTTTGGTTTTGCCAATGCGCACCCAATCTCCTACGGTCAACTCTCCACTTTTCTTGGGGACAGCCCTCGTCGGGGACGTACCGAACAGGCGCTCGAACACCAGCACTTCGTTGTCGGGAGTCACGTCTTGCGGGGCACGTCCGATGCTTCGATGGTAAGATTGGTTGTACGCTTGCACCAGGTGCGGTAAGATGTCGATGTACTTCAGAGTGTGGTGATGCGTAAAATATTTCCACATGCGTTCTTTCAAAGTGCGTTGAAAACGTTCCACGATGCTGGCTTTGGTTTCGGGATTCTCGGTGGTAAAAAAATGAATGTCACGTTTCTTTAATTCTTTTTGGAAAGCTTGGTTCAGAAATTCGGTGCCTTTGTCCGTTTGCCATCGAAGAGGGTGACGACCGCTTTGTTTCAACACCCGTTGCAGGGCTCGCACTAACTCGCTGCTGGATTTGGAAGTCAAGGGTACGACCCAGGCAAATTTGGAAAAGACGTCGATGACACAAAACAAATATTTGTAACCACGATTGTAGCTGGCCAAATGAGAGACATCGGCTAAATCGGCTTGCCATTGATGATCGATGCCTTCCACTCGGGTGCGACTTCTGGCAAACTTGCGTCGAATGGGTTTGTGTAAAGTGTAGGTAGCTTGTTCTTGTAACCATCGTTGCACTTGAGGTAAACGGAGACTTTTCAGTCGCGTTTTGGCAGCACGATACAATTTTTGAACTCCTGCGTAACCTGCAGGATGCGAGGGATCGTAGTAAATGCTAGCTAAGACTTTTTCCATTTTTTTGTGTTGATTGGTGTCTTAATAAGGCACCCACTCTTGGAAGAGGCTACTCTTTTTCTCTTGGGGTATTTTCTTGGATTGCAAGGCTTTGCGTGTGCGGCCAGCAATAGGTGTCGAAGAGGAGGAGGATGTCTGAGCGGGGGATATCGGTTCTTGTTTCACTTCTGTCTTCACTTCTGTCTTCACTTTCTTTTTCTCTTGTGAGGAAGAAGGGGTGGCCATCATCTTTTTAATCCATCCAATTCTGGAGGTAGGTGGTGTTGTTAACTTGCGTACTTTTTCTGGTGGAGTTTGAAACCCTTCTTCTTCTTCTTCTTTTCCTTTTTCTGTCTTGGTCACGGGTACTGGTGGTACTGGTACTGGTACTGGTGATGGTGCTGGACTTTTCATCAAGGTCTTAAAATCTTTCAAAGTGGGTAAAGCTGTTTCGTCTAAAGCTTTCTGGTGAAAGAGTTGCAGTCGTTGCAAGAGTTGACCGTACTTTTGCGATTTTTCTGTTTCGGACAAATCTTGGCGATCCAGCAAGGATTGCAATTCGTGTTGTAACTGGGACATCTCGCTCAGATTGGGATTGGGAGGTAAATGCGGGGTGCGTTGTTCTTGCCACCGATGGTATTCCATCCATCGTTTGTAAGGCACTAAAGCTAGTTTTCGTCCTTCCATGGGGTTGTCAGGGGTGAATTCTGAGATCTTGGGACTTCCGAAGGCCTTTTTATCTTGCTCCCATCAGTCCTCCCAACATGGTTCCCAAGACTCCTTTTAGTATGGGGCCTAACAAGAGAGGTAAAATGCCTCCACGTTGGACCAACATCTTCTTTTTTTGACGAATGGGAATTTTCTTTTGAACCATTTTCCGAAGAACGTGACGATGTTTGCCTAAGCATTGTTTCTGGTGTTTGGACAAAGGGATCGTGCCTTTCAAGACGTTCAAACAACATTCGCACACGGTATCGATGACCTCTTTGGAGGCCGTTTGAATGAGTTTTTTTCGTAGGGGTGGAGAAGCTTTGGACAGGACAGATAACATGTCCCCATGTTTGGCTAAACGTGGTGGCAGTCCTTTCCTTTTCTTTCCTTGGGGTTTTCTGGAGGGTGACATCTTTGAGTCTTTAGGAGCACCAAAAAACACTGATATCCTACTCGGTCACAGGCCTTTTTTATACTGGAACGCGTCGCCATTGATTGTCTTTACGTCGTATCAGTTTGAGGACAGGCATGACACGTCGTGCAGGGGTACGTAACGGACTAAATCGAGCCAGTTCTTGCTTGGACAAATCCAGTAAACTTTGTAACATGCCCGATCTTTCATGGACTTTGATTTTGGGAGAAGGTACTTTGTGAGCAGCAGCCACTGCCGCTAAATGGGAAGGTCCTGCCACTGGGGAAGTTCTTTTGGGGGTCATCAACGGAGAAGTTCTTGGTGTGATCAACGTCTCCAAGTACTCTTCAGTTCCTGGTGACATCAACGGAGAAGTGGACAAACGTGAGGCTGCCGGAGACGCTGTGGCAGGTCGTGGTTTGCGAGTGTAAGGCTGCGTCCTGGCCGAAGTGCCTCTCTTGCGACTAGTTTTCTTCTGTGGACTTTTCTTTTTTTGAGGACTTTTTCTCTGTTTCTTTTTCTGGGGGCTTCTTTTCTTTTTCCGGGGTGATGGTGGTGGTGTCTGGTAAGAGGAGGGTCCTGCCACTGGAGAAGTTCTTCTCTTTGGGGACCTGGTCTTTTTCTTCTTGGGGCTTCGTTGAACTTTTGTCTTAGGGATAACTTTGGGGGCATTAGGATCCCATCTTAAGAGTGAGCGAATGATGACCCCTCCTAGAGTACCGCTCCCTCCAGGTTTCAAAATGATTTGTTTTTTGGTTTGAGTGTCGATGCGGGGATCGGCCAGTTGGACCAAAGCGACTTTGTTTCGATCGAAAAAGCGTTGGGTTTGATGAGGAATCTGAATGATTCCTTGGAGTAATTGACGTGCCGTCACCGTGAACCATCGTAAGACTTCTTTGAGACTAGCTTCTAAGACACGAGCTCGTGTTTGTGGATCTTTTTCTCGACTGATGCCATACAAGGCACGAATCAATTTGACGGGAAGATGCGACTGAAGGGACGTCATGTTCGCACTGAGTGTGAGACAGACGAAAAAGGGTCTGAGGTTTTTATAGATTTTTTTCATGGGGAGTGAAATGAAGTCGAGGACGGAGACGTGTACAGGACAGGCCCTCCGTCTTGGCACCAGTGGTGAAACAAGTGGGTACGAAATCGCAAATCCTCGGGGGTCGTAGGTTTCAAATCGACGAGTAAATAGGCGTGTGGAGTTTGAGTGGCATCGTCGTACGCCTGAGTCAGCCAAGGCGTTCCTAACTGTTTGGCTAAAACTTGCACTTGCGATTTATCTCGAGGGCTTTTAAACAAGACCACGTAATGTGCATTGAGACTGATGGTGCGATGGGCTTTACTTTGTTGAAACAAATTTTGGGTGATGTAAACGACACTGGCATTACGGTGATGCCCTTTGCGCGTGAACCACAATTTAATTTCTTCTTCGTCTTCTCCTAACATGTCGTCGAAAATGACCAAATGGGTTTGACGGGAGTCAGAGACGATGCCGTCGTCTTCTTTAGGAATGCCTTCCACAAACACGATGGAATCGCCTTGACTTTCTCGCAAAAGGCTGTACGCCGATTGCCACTCTTTGTAACACCACACGATCCGTTGAGGGGGCCGATCGATCAAATGATGTTTATGCTCGATCAAACGTTTGACGAATTCGGTTTTGCCTGAACCGCTAGGTCCAGCAATGAGCATGTTAAAGGGATGGCGAAGATACAAAGCCTCCCAACTGGCACGATCTAAGTGTTCGTCGATGACTTTGACAGTAGAGGAAGAGGGAGCAGAGACAGCAGAGGTAGCCATGGTATGAGAAATGTCACTTGTGACACGAAAAACAAACAAGACAAGAGTTTATATACTTTTTTCAGAACACGTTTATTGAATGTTTCAAATATGAACACGAAAGACAAAAATACATACAACCCAAATAGTGATGTACAGGAATATAAAACACAGCAAAGCGATCAAAGTGGAATATAAACAAGTGTCTGTACAACATGTTTTGGGTAACGAAGATGTCCTAGGGACAGTGTGTAATGTTCTTACAGTCTCTACATGAGGTATTGTCACACAAGTGTCCTCCCGGAATGACCTTTCAGACCTGTCCATGACAGTTCTGTCCTGAAGCGAGTGGTTGTTCTCGGTGACGGGTTCTTCTGGCACCGTCACTAACACAGGTTGAAAAGTAACTTTTTTCCTTGAACAACTCTTGTGCATACTGGGCCACTTCTTGGGTCCAAGCCTCAAAACCCCCCTTTTTCCAGTCACGAACATCTGTCCAATGAGGGTGTAAGTCACAAGCTACACACACATCGTCATACACGTCTTGGGTAGCTAAAAGTTGACGAATCTTTTTTTCCTGTTGAGGTCGAGAAGTATCCAGATGAAAACGCAAGGCTTTGAGCAAAAGGAGTTTTTCGTGACCATTTAAGGCCATGGAGGTGATAGGTACTGATCGTAAAGAGTCCACAAAGAATCGGCTGGTAAACGAAATCCCAGAAAACAAGTCACTAAGACACACACCACTTGTCGTCCAAAATTGAATGGATACAGTTCTTGTAATAATTGATGGTAATGATCCACGGTTTGAATATGGTCATTGAGTTCCTTCCACGGAATCTGTTGGATGACATGTGACATAAACCGTGGCATGGCAGCCTGTTTTTATATTCTCTTTTTTTCGGATGCAATAGACGTACTTTCTAGCCAGAGATCTTCGTTCTCCAGTAGGGAATCTAAATCTTGCATACTGTAACCGAAACGTCAGAGTTCGTTTAGGTGTTTCCTCTTCCTCTAAGTAGATTCCACGTAAAATATGTTGGTAATCCTTTAACTTGTCTTCCTCAATGCGTTGCACTAGGTGAATCTCGAAGTAACCATAATTATGAACATGTCGATCATTAGCGACTTCAAAGTGTTGAACAATGTCTGACCATTGAAAGAATTTCTGACGAATCAGTTCTCTTATACCATTCAGGTACCAGTGGTTAAAGATCTGGTGACGTATCGGATGCAATTGTTCTTTACGTTTCACTTGTATTTTCACCAGCTCTCGGTAAATGCGTTCTCTCAACTCCACAGGCAAAGCACGAATGTTCTCTTGTAAAGTATCCATGAATAGGTCATACTAAATCCTCTTTGGTCTGACACAAGAAATGTACTCTTTGCACAAACATGGTTTCACTTCAGTGTCGAATTTAAATCGTTGAGTCACTAACCTACACATTACAATTCGTTCAGAAGTTTCCTCTTTCACCAAGTTGACATTGTGTTCAAGATGTTGGTAATTCGTTAACTCTTCCTCTGGAATTCGATGCAGTACGTTTACAATGTAGTAGATAAAATCGTCAATACCAAACCATTCCTTTTTATAACCAGGAGGTCGTTGATCAATGTCTGTCCAATGGAACACTTTCAATTGAATCAGTCCTTGTATAGCCTTCAGGTACCAGTGGTTCAAACACCGGTGACGTATCGGATGCAATTGTTCTTTACGTTTCACTTGTATTTTGACCAGTTCTCGATAAATGCGTTCTCTCACCTCCACAGGCAAAGCACGAATGTTCTCTTGTAAAGTATCCATGAACAGATGATTATGGTAAGAAGTTACTTCAATGTCTCGGTCCCACTAAGGGTAAGTAATGACAATTCGGTGACCATCGAGCATGTTCTACGTAGGCCGAATCTTGCGGTTCCCAGTGGTGAAGTGACACACCACAACTGAAGCACTTGACTTTATCTCCTTCGCCCAAGTAGAAAAATCCGGCTCTGGCTAATTCTTCGGGGGTCGGTCCTCCCAGATACTTTGGCCATTTTCCTTTGAACGATTGAAGACGATTTTCAAAGTCGCAGTATTCCGACAAACGCACAGGAAACGAATATTCGTTTTTCACAGGTTCGTTTCGATGAGGTTTGAGTGAAATGGGCAGGAGTTTGCTCAGGGCTGGATGACATCCGTAGGGAGGTAAACGTGAAGGTCGACATTCCCCTTTAAAACGAAACCCAGTAAAATGTCCAAGAGGACGAGCAGCATCGCTTTCGCATCCCACAGGTTTGACACGCACAGCATCACTTTCCATGACAGGGGTAGGGGTACTAAAGTTCCCATGATGCTTTACGGCATCGCTCAGGTCACAAGGTACAGCATCGGTCCCATCGCAAGGCTCACAATCGCACTCGTCTGCAAACTCCGTTACGCAATTACAATGGTAACCACATGGACAATCGCAGTTTCCTTCCGGACATTTTCCGTCGCAATGCATGGGTCTTATCCATCCAGTATTAGTCACACTAGAGAAAGATACAGCTTTTTTACAATCCCCAAACTGGAACGATGTCTCTTTCAAAGTATTCATCTTGTTCGCTCGGTCTTGGTAGTCACAATGAACTATCGATCTTGACCATAGCCCCCTTTTTATACTAGTCGCAATGCAGTCTCCAGCTTGTACATCTTTCCTTTTTTACGTTTTTTATGTCTTGTTTCGGAAGGTACCGTCTCTAAGGTACCGTCAACATTGTACCGTAGTGTGATGGGTGGAAAGGCCATAGAAAGGTAAGGGCAGTGTGGAGACCATCGAGTATGTTTAAGAATAGCTGAATCTTTATAGATACATAGATCCATTCGTAACTTCAGTCCGCAAGCGAAACACTGTACCTCGTATCCCAATCCTGACTCAGGTCCCAAGTAGACAAATCCTGTTCTAGCTAAAACATGCGAAGAAGGTAATCCTTCCCTATCCGTAGGCCATTTCTGAAACGTGTCCAATCGACGGGCACAATCACAATAGTAAGGTAAGAAGACTGGAAAATGGTAGGGTTTGAACTTGGAGTTCTCATCGGGCTTCTCACTCGATTCTTGCTGTGGCGAAGTCATCTTTCTGGTGGGTGGCTATCCTCTTACAACCAATGTTTTATACCAACGTGTCCATACGGTAAGGTGAAATGATTGGGAAGTCGCACTCGCTTCTGGTACACGATTTGATAAACTTTTTCCAGGGGTCGACTGACGATGTGGTGAGTGGGTAAACGTACAATCTTGTTCGGTTGGTAAGTGGTCACTTTAAAGTTTCCATCCTCTCCCGATTGCAAGGCTTCTTTCAATACCCCAAAATTGACCACTCGACTGGTACGATAATTCAGAGTCAGTCCTTTCACTTTGCACGTCGTGTGCACTTCTCCTTGTTTGTCCCGGTATTCGTAGCCGTAATTTTTGGGACCGCCACTGACAAAACTTAGAATCTTGTCGTCGGGATGCTCGTCTGTCCAGGCTCCTAAACGGTCTCCTTCGATGTTAGGGTGATGTTGAATCGGGTGATGGATGTAAATGCAACTGTCCGTGTTAAAGTACAGGACGCGTTCTTCTAACAGTTCTAAAGCTTCGTACAATTTTAAGCGAGCATGGGCTGTCACGTAAGCCGCAATGATGACATTTCCAAAAGGGTCGTCTTGTACAAAGTCCAGATCTTCTTCGTAATTGACCAAGATCAAATTCTCTCGAACGACGTCCACGTGTTTCATGAATTTGGTTTTGTCGTGAATCATCTGGAAGTAGCGGGAAGGTTCTGTCAAATATTCCGTCTTGGGTAAACACGGTCGTTGTGCCATTTTACCCCACAAGCAATTTAACATCACTTTGGCAAACGATCTCCTGCCTTCGTTTTTCTCGATGTGGTCTAAAGAGATGCCTTCTTGTTCGTAGTATTTCTCTTTGAATTGTATTTGGTCTTCGGGAGTGTGACACCAGGAAGGATAGCCGCTGGCTTCTTGCTTCAGTTTCAAAAAGGCATCCACGTAGTCGGCGAAAATGCCTTTCTGAGTAGGGTCACCCTTGCGGTATTGTTGTGTCTTGGGAAAGTGGCAAATTTCGTACACTTCTAACAGTTGGTATCCCATGTCCATAGCTTTGAACAATTCTACGCTGACCCAGGTTCCCGTCAAGGCACGTTCTTCCTGGCTGTGCTGACAAGGTTGGTCTTGGTTGCACGTTTCGGCACAAGTACGGCACAAGGGAAACATCAATTTGCCTTGACAATGGTGAGGTAAGACGGGATGGTATAGGTTCGTGGGAGGCAAAACTTTACACTTGATCAAGCCTTCGTATTGTCGAATGTTTTTTAGGTCGATGTGTTCCGTTAACAATTGCGGGTGCCCTACAGGAAAGCGACAATATTTGCACACGTAGGGATACAGCGAACACACGTCCAAGTATTTGATTTCTTCTCCTTTCTTTTCGTCGGCTTGGTACAGCAAACAGGTGGCATTGGTCCTTCCTCCGTACAAACTATCCCTCGGCTTCAGCGGGTCCATGAACTGGTAACTTTCCACGAGGCGTTTAAACTCGGGATCGGTTTTCAAGCGGTGATCGTATTCGTGTTCCCACATTTCCACCACTTGGTATCCTTCCTGTTCCAACTTTAGGCGTCGCTGACAAGTGTCCTGGTACAAGTCTTCCATGGTTCGTTGTAAAAACTGATTTTTAGTGCTACGATCAGGGTAACAGACGGGACATCCGTGAAATAAGCAACCGTTAAACTCGTACACGATCTTGGGGTTTTCTAAGTCCCAGCCATCGACCGAATACGTTCCGATGGTCTTTTCGCCCCCTCCGTTGCGAGCATGCTGAATCCACTTGTCTTCCTTGTCGCACAAGTAATGTAACCAACGTAGGGCTTTGACCGAGTATTGACGCTTGACAAAGTGGGTCGTTTGAGGACTGATGACAGCCACGGTGTTTTCAGGCATGAATCGTTGTCGATACACTAAGGAACACGCTTTGGCAATGGTGCAAGCTTCTTTCAAAGGATCGACCCCTCCGTGTTCCATGAACAGTTCTCGAAATTTTCCACAACAACGTCGTAAAATGTCCACATCGGAACGACAATACTTTAACATTTCTTCCTGAAAGTCGAAAGGGTCCGAGGCGTGAGCCTGGTACCAAGCGTAGAAAGCTTCTCGTTGTTCGGTACGCATGTTGTCGGGGTCGTAATAGTGAGCCTCGGGCAAATGGGGTAGAACGGCGTGTTGATTGGCTTCCGTATTGAAAAAGTGTGGAAAGTACCCTTTAGCCATTTCTGTCATTCCCAACGTTTTAGGCATTCGACTCAAAGGCATGGCCAAGTAACTCATCGAATCTTTAAACTGCACTTGTCCCACTTGCATGAAAATGATTTTGGCTCCGTTCAAAGTCACTTTAGGACGCTCGGTGCCTTGTTCCGTATAGTACCTCAAAAGAAACTGTCCATCGTATCCGGAGAAATTGTGAGCCATCACCGTGGCATGACGATGACAATCTCCGTAACGTTCGATGTCCTCTTGGCTCCACGTCTTGTCGATGGGGTCTAAGACCCATCGAGCGAAATCGGCTAGCGTGTTCGGTCCCCGAAAGATTTTTTCACGTCCTCCAGGAATCTTGCTGCAGTGAGGGCAATGACTGAAGATAGGTTCTTGAATGCACTTCTCGCACGCTCGATGAGCCACGCAGAAATTAGGAATGTGAATGCCAGTCTCTTGCATGCATTCGAAATCGAAAAAGATGAAATTGCCTTTCTTCTTGTGACCGTCGTCTTTCTCTGGTGGGGGTTGGTATTTCTGCACGTAACATTGGTGTTCCAAGTCCACGATGTGGTGACAAATGTGACATTTTTTCTTCCCTGAACATACGTGTGCCTTGACACTATTGGTACGTATGCCTTGTCCACACGTAGGGCACAATCTCAGGAGTTGACAAGCGCATTTCTTCTGTGAACCTTGCGTTTTCAGATGTTGTTGGTAACAGGTAGTTCTGACAAACGTGCGCAGACAAGTGGAACAAGGCACTGGTTCTTCGCTCAGACAGGGTGAAGAGGCCAAACATCCTGTGCATTTCGATCCACAATGCTTGTGTTGCTCTCGATTGTTATAACCATGGTCACATTTCTCACAGTAATAACTGTATTTCAGGAATCCGGTGATACTGGTAATGGTATCGAAATGTTCATCGTGATAATAGACATGAATGTATTTTCCGTCCTTAAAGTCTTGGCCTCGAAACAACAGAGGTCCGCGCACTTCTTGAGGGTGCACTTTCAAGGTGTAGCGTGGAGCTAGGGCATCTTGCAATTTTTGCATCTCAGGAATGCCACAGGGTGTGTCTTTGGACAGTCCGGCTTGTTGTAACAGGAGTTCTGCTTCGTTTCGTTGTTTGGCTCGATCGGATCGTTGAATAGTGTCCCAGGTTCTTTTCCATTCTACCGTGTCGTTCTTGTTGGCATAGGTTCGTCCCACCACGATGGCACGGGCTAAACACATCTGGTCATGAGGGTTCTTAATTCGGACGAGACTTGTTTTGGTGTTGCGAAGATCGTCCACCAATAACATCTTTTTGCGTCCAGTCCCTTGAGGAGGAGAGACGTGGGTCATGTCCAGTGTGGCTTTACCATCGGTGATGTCAAACTGATCATTAGATTGTTGTACGTGTTGAATCTTGTCCATGACTTTGGAAGCAGTTAATTCTGCAGGGGTGCTAAACTCGATCCAAACAGGGGATTTCAAACCGTCGTGTTGTATGGAAAGTCTCAAGCGATCGTCTTCTTTGGGTTGACATTGTCGCTTGAGTGCAGTGAGCAAAGAATCCCACACCTCAGTGATGAACACTTCTGCTTTCTCTAACGGCACTTCAGCCTTGAAATCTTTAAACTTCACCGTGTATTTGTAAGCCGTGGTTCTAAATTTTCTAGAGGAGCGCTTTTCCGTCTCTCGAATGGAATAGTAATTTTCAGGGTTAACTAAGGGTGATGAACTTGGTTTAGAGGGTTCGGATTCTGGTTCACTCATGTCCTCTTCAAAATCACTGGCATGAATTTGTGCCAAGATTTCAGCCCTGGTACGAGGCGATAGAACACGTTTCTGCCTCTTACTTTCTTCTTCTTTCTTCTCGAATGAATGGGATCGTTTCATCTTGAAAGCAAAAAGTCAAATGACTCAAGTTCAAACACCATAAACTACTTTATAGTCATAGCAGACCAGCGTATATAAAAGGGTGTGTGTCTTGTCCTTTCACTATTCATTTCACTCTCAAGCCGAGCACAACGATGGAAGAGACTGACCAGATGGAACGTTTCGTCAGAGCTTTGCGAGGGGTCATTAGAAAATTCTCTTCAGACCAGCCTACGGACTACTCTCCTTCCTTTAGAGATAAAAGTCAAGATACTTGCTATATCTGTCAGAAGAAAGGACATTGGTCTTCAGAGTGTCCAGACCGTCAAAAAAGAAAAAAAACAGGGGATAAAAAAGACAAAAGTCAAGATACCTGTTATTATTGTAAAGAAAAAGGACATTGGTCTCCAGATTGCCCAAAAAAGAAACAAGAGGAGTCAGAAGAAAAGAGGAATTCTTCAGAAGAAGAGAGGGATTCTTCAGAGGAAGAGAGGGATTCTTCTGAGGAAGAAAGAAGACAGGTGAAGAAAAAGAAACAGGAGAAAAAAAGAAGAAGGGAAGAAAGCGAGGAGGAAGAAGAAGAGGAAAAGAGTGTGACGGTGAAGAAATTCAAAAAACAGAGAGACTAAACAAGGAGAAAAGAAGAAATTAATGAACTTTTCTTTATTAAAGTGTTGTGTTATAAATTGTGAATTGGATTGTAAAAAATGGAGAAAAGAATAAATGAATGATATAAGGTAAGTGTCTTTGAGTTGTGATTTTAAAATAAGAAGCTACACTCACGCACTCATACACAGACACGTACTAAAAGGGTAACATGGGTGAGTTTTTTTTGTTGAGTTATTGGCAAATTGAAATTGTATTTCTTTTCGAGAAATGTGGGTGGCCCTGAAAAGGGCCTTTTTTTTTTTCATGGTGTAGGGGTGAGTTTAAGCAATCAATTTTAACTGCCTTAAGCCTTTGCCACGGCCAAGGCCTACTTCTGGACTGCGTAATGTTGATGATGATAATGATTGGGTTGAAATCACTAAGGGTGGTACGGTAGGCTTAGTCACAGGGTTGACATGTTTGGCTCGGGAAGGTCGTATTCTCTTCGGTCGTGATAAAGAAGTCTGATACATTTGTTTCAGACTTCTTAACTCCGCTAAAATGTCCAACAGTACCGTGACCGTTTGATTTTCACCCTCTTGTTTCTTTGCTGCTACTTCTTCTTGCTGTTGTTGCTGTTGTTTTTTTCTTACCTCTTCTTCTTCTTGTTGCTGTTGCTGTAGGAGAAAAGCCTGTTCCGCTTCCTTTTGTCGTTGTATAAATTTCTCCAATTCTTCTTTCTGCCTCTGTCTAAAATTCTCCACTTGCGGTAATGAAGAAAGTAACGAAGGTTCCGGAACAAATTCTTGCGAGGAGAGAAAATCCACAAAATCCCAATTCACCTCTTCTGAAAGTAAGTCCGGGTTCCCTTGGGCAGTCTCCCCTGCTGGTGCACCCCACTGGATCGTTTTCTGAGTTTCCGTCATGTTGAATCACTGTCGCATAGATTGACTGCACACAAGCGCTAGCGAATCTATATTGACTACGTGACGTCACAGACTGCTCTCTTCGGATTGGATGCGAGCTGGCTGAATTCTGTAACGCGTGTTCGGATTGGTAAATGAACTCAATCCGTTTCAATCCTTCCTCCGCCTATAAATAAGCGCCGTTCAATGCATTGATTCACCTGTTCTCGTCGCTTCAAGATGTGGACTACAGTTGAGTCATCCACCCTTGTGTCTTCCATGATGTTTCGGACAGACTTGCTCATGTATGTCCGATCGAAGTGGACCGTTGTCCACAGGACAAACACCAGCCTGTGGATACGTAGGATCTACGTCGAAAGACAAGGATGCCTGAAAAGAGTGCTGATGTACGGACCAACAGTAAGACGCAGCCTAAGGACAAGAAGAAGACCAATGCGGTGCCATTTATGTTAATGAATACATTAACATAAAACCCAAAGGCCCTTTTCAGGGCCAGCCATATTTCTCGAAAAGAGATAGCCTTTGAATTGCCTACCCCTTTTTTAAAAAAATTTAAAGAAAAAAAATCCCATGTTAAATTCCCCTTGTCCGTAGAGTGACCCACGATTTATTCCCATGTTAAATTCCCCTTGTCCGTAGAGTGACCCACGATTTATTCCCATGTTAAATCCCCTTGTCCGTACAGTGCCCCACGATTTTTCTCCATGTTAAATTTCCCTTGTCCGTAGAGTGCCCCAAGGGTGTTTTTAATGCTAATTCCCATTGTCCGTAGGGTGCCCCCATTCACTACTAGTATCCTTCAAGCTTTGTCTTGTTTCTGTTTACCCAATACCTCCTCTTCGGTGAGTGCTGTATCAAGAGTCTCATGACACTAGTTTAATGGTCAGCTGAACTGGAAATTTTTTATAATTCTGAATGATAGTCATACTAAGTTTCGAAAAAGATTTTGCTTTGTACACCAGTACTCGTATGTTTTACAAGGCGTTTTGAAATCTTAGATTATATCGCAGATAAACGACTATATTATGTTCTAATTCATGTTGCTTTTGCTTGTGTCTTGTAAGAGATTTATTCATATTTTTATACAATTTATAATCTTCCGTTATGCCCCTTTAATCGGGAAAGTTTAAGATCCCTTACGGATTTTCTTTTTGAGGCTATGCAGTCTATGCCAAACCAAGACGGACCTTTAGGTCTCACTGGACAGTTTATCTGGTGAATTTTCATCCGACAGTGACCTATTGCAGAACAATGAGAATAATTTTACACTGAAAATACAAAGAAAAACTAATGATTTTTGTAGAAAACATGCATGTGAGATTTTGACTGATACAATCAGGTTAATTCCTTATACAACTGGAGGATTTTATATTGAACCAACACTGCCACCAACCCCTCTTTTTTACATTCATTTCTGATCAATAAAGTTAACTAGTACTATTACAAATTAGCATAATCTTCATCACCCCTCAACCATCTAGATTTTTAGATATTTATCTCTGAAGCAGACATACGTAAATACGTGAGCCAAGAAGGCTGTTCATTTGCAGCCCTAGTTATGCATTTAATCTCCAATCCTAGTCTAACTGTGACAGGCAGTCACCAAACAAGCCAACCCAGTTTCAAGCCTAACTCAAAGTAAATGTAAACCACACTACAAATTTAGCTTCTGTGTGAATTTATAAATGCTAGGCTTATGATAATTGGGTTCATGCCTTCTACCTTAAAAATTAGGGAGGTGTCAAAATACGAAACTAACCAGGGAGACCGTAGGGTTTTCTTGGAAATGTCACAACTAAGTTTTGATTTCTATTCACTGTCTTCATTGAGTTTGCCGCATCATGGTAAATAACAGTAATTGTTTCGACGCATTCATTGGGCTTATTATCGTTGATGTCATTTAAAATTGTATCCATATTTTAAGTTAATAAATCATTGGAATCGTTGATAAAAATAAACCTTCTTTGTTTCATATGTATTTATCTACTTCCTCATCCCCAGACTCAGTTAAAACTTTGTGATCTAATTTGCCCATGTAGTCAAGAGAAAATACACTGTGTATATATATATATACATTCCAGTCTATCATCTATGTCAAAGGACGATATATTTTTAATACAATTACGGCAGCAACAACATAATATATTGCTGAGGCCGAGTTGCCATGGATACATGTAAATTTCTATATGCCTTTATCTAATCCACGTGTACTATTGACTATTATTGACCCATTCGATTAGCCTGACCATACATGTCTTACTTGATTAGCCTGACCGTACATGTCTTACTTGATTAGCCTGACCGTACATGTCTTACTTGATTAGCCTGACCGTACATGTCTTACTTGAATAGCCTGACCATACATGTCTTACTTGATTAGCCTGACCATACATGTCTTACTTGATTAGCCTGACCGTACATGTCTTACTTGATTAGCCTGACCGTACATGTCTTACTTGATTAGCCTGACCGTACATGTCTTACTTGATTAGCCTGACCGTACATGTCTTACTTGATTAGCCTGACCGTACATGTCTTACTTGATTAGCCTGACCATACATGTCTTACTTGATTAGCCTGACCGTACATGTCTTACTTGATTAGCCTGACCATACATGTCTTACTTGATTAGCCTGACCATACATGTCTTACTTGATTAGCCTGACCATACATGTCTTACTTGATTAGCCTGACCATACATGCCTTAGTCTTCTGTACAATTAAAGTATTGCAGTAGGTCTATAACACTAATTGGTAAAATCTGGCTCAGTACCTGTATAGATATGACCCGCAATAATTATCTTATAGTCAGCATATTTCGGGGTGGGGGTTAAGGTATTTCATTTTCTACCACTAATATATCCACTTTTTAAGGAATAATAATAATAATAATAATAATAATAATAATAATAATAATTATTATTATTATTATTATTATTATTATTATTATTATTATTATTATTATTATGTTCCAAGGCTGCTACTATTATTACAATCACCACCACTACTACTTTTACTACTGTAAATTATTTCTAACTTGTTGCTTTAGTATTTATAGTAATTAATGTTAATTTCCTAATTCTGTATTACATTTTCATTGATAGTTTTCCATTTTATATAATTTTCCTTTGGGCTATGATTTGTGTGAAAACTATTTTTCAGTAAGACGACCCTCGATGAGTTGTGAAAACATGACGTCCAATCAGCGTGCTTATTTATGTAATTAAACACAATACCATTGATGAAACGAAACTAAACTGCTTTTACACCTACCCCACATACTAATAATTATATGACGACGACGAAGACGTTAATGTAGAGGGCAAATCTGATGTTTATTCAATGCCTTTTTGTACAACTGTCCAAAATAGGATGTCGTCATGCCATTAAGAGAGCTAAACTAGTGATATTTGTAATATCTCGGACCTGTCCGTTCTCTATTGTTTGAGTCTGGAGAATCCGGTTTCCGCTGCAAGAGACCAAGACATAACTCTTTTTTATTTTTAGCAGTGCAAACTTCTCACCTGGGACAATTCCGGTGGCCTAGTGGTTAGAGCATTCGCTTCGGATGCGAGAGGCCACGGGTTCGAACCCCGGCCTAGTAATGCCAAAGACTTATCCAAATGGTACTAGTAACTGCCTCGCTTGACGCTCAGCATTAAGAGGTTAGTGTTAGTACAGGTCGGCATGGTGTCAGGATAATGTGACTGGGTGCGACATGATGCTACATGTCTGCGAAATGATGCCCCGGTGCTAGACATCACTTTAAACTACCACACTGCAGACATCGTAGCGATATGACTGAAAAAAATGTTGAAGCTACGTTAAAAACTTTATCACGCAAGCATGCACTCACGCAGTCACGCACACACGCACGCACACAGTGCCGGATTTAGACATAGCGAGGCTCTAAGCTGGGAAGCTTGAGAGGCCCCTTCACACGTTGAGTTCAGGATGTGAGGCCCTAAGCTGTAGCTTGTTTAGCTTACGCCTAAATCCCGCACTGTACGCACACACAATGACACACAGACACAATGACACACAGACACACATCTCTCCTGTCCATCATACATGCTGTTTTCTACAAAACGCTAAAGAGATTTGTTTTTAAAGAAGGGGAAGTGGGCGAGAATTAAGCAGTATTAGAAATCATGTGTATCGCAGAGGAATGTTAAGAGCGAGAAAAGTCTATCCACAAATTGTGGAGAGCAATAACTATCCTGAATTAATTACACCACTGGAAATAACACACGCATTCTTTAGGTCGTCTTTACTTGTAATATTAAGAAAAGTTGGATACGTGTTTCCTATAATATAATTAGGGTTTATTGCCTGTGGCGATACTTAATAACACATCGATCTCAAAGCCGATCTGGACAGGATGGCCTCCCTCGAACATGATGCAAATTAATCATACGCGATCACACTCTCAGTAAATCTCATTTACTCTCATAATAAACAGCTTAACTTGAATGTGCAATGTTAAAAGATATGCTACGGACGTAAGACTTTCTCTGTGGAGAAATGTTTACTATCAATAAATAGGTGTAAAATAACTACTGAACACAAATCCTTTTTCCTGAGAATTTATCACACACACACAGAGAAACACACAGACACAGAGACACAGACACACACACACACACACACGCGTATATATATATATATATATATATATATATATATATATATATATATATATATATATATATATATATATATATATATATACTTTAAATGACACATTACCTGACAATAGGATAAAACTGAATAAACACTTCAAATCCAGGAGAAATATTCTAATCTCGTTTTAAAACATGAAATTGGAAATTCTGCAGGACAGATTCTGACTAGATAATTCAAAGTTTGCTGATCTGGGATATTATATATTTATACCTATCAACCTCCATTCATACACGCATAAAGATAAAATAATTCACAAACTATTTTATGCGAATTAATAAATGTTTTGATTTTGGTCATATGCATCTGCAAAATCGCTTAGTCCTGACTGTCTATTCGATGTAATTTGACCTTTCTTAGTATAGCCTGACATACAAATGTCACTTCAGAAATTAAAAACAAACTTAAAACAAACAAAAAAAACCAACTTTTATACTCATTGAAGTAAGTCCAAAACGATTTACTAGGTACAAATGTAGATTATCAATATATAAAATAGTTGCTAGAAATTTATTATTATATATGAAATGCTTGTAAATACTTGAATTAAACATTCTATATAGGACGTTTGAGGACGGCAAGCAACCAGTTTACATATACACCGCGTACTACGTTAAATATCTTTACAATGCCGCTATTTGGATCATTCATATGAAGCAAAAACAAAACAACAACAACAAAAAAAAAACAATTAAAAAAACCCAATAAAAATACACACTTATATTTGGTCATTTGCGCTAAATATATACCAATTGTGAAAGGTCGAGTAGTTAATACAAGTTTACGTTTGTTGGAATAAGGGACCAACGGTTTATGCTCTTTGTCATGCTGTGTAAAATATTGATTCAAACGCCGATGCGGAAAAGAGTGAGCCACTCAAACAGGAAAAGGATAAATCAAAATGTGATCACTCTCGAAGAGATTCAAATTAACGGTGATCATAGACAGCCTAGCCAGATCAAACAGTGATAAAAGGCCAGCAACATACGTCTGCATTTCTCTCTGGAGAATAGTTCCCCACATCATCAAGGAGATATAAAAAAAACTATTAAACACGCATATGTGTGTTTGCCAATTGTTCAGTCGGTTCTGACTACCACGTTGTCATCCGATTTGTCACCTTGCTTCATTATTGACGCATTCTTCAGGAAAGGCCAAAGAGTGTTTTTGATGCTCATTTCCAGTCAGTTATCACATTAATATATTCCTAAATTTATAAATAACGTTCTGAATTTTGTTTTAATAAAAGGAGTCACTGCTTGAGAAATAACCATCATAGCGTTGAAAATATGATAGCTTTACTTATATTATGTTAGGCATTTATGGTGGTATGTTTGGATGGAGATGAATGTATTTTTGGACTACTGTCAACAGATCTCTACAATCTCAACAAGCTCATTTCCTCAGCCCATTTAGGTTGGCATAACTATGGTCCGATGTCTCTATTCGATATCACGTATGCCAAACCCAGAAATATAGATATTTAAATCATTCATAAAAATAACTTATGAAATATATGTTATGCATCTTCGTGATTTTGTTTTATATTATTTCAAGATTGATTTTTAAACCGATTTCAATACTAAGTCGCTTTCCTAAAGTGACACGCTTTTATGTTGAGTGAAATCAATGGTACTGTAAACATTTGGAAAGCATGTACATTTTCCAGCTAAATTTGCGAGTGTGAATTATTTTCGATTCTGTGTGTGTCTGTGTGTGTGTGTGTGTGTGTGTGTGTGTGTGTGTGACAATCTTTCTTGATGGGTTGATGGCTTCATAAACATCAATCAAAAGTTAAGCTAAACTCTGGTATGACATTGCTACCTTGTACATAGTTGGAAATGCACAACCAGGCACGTGCTAAAATCAATCGTTAATTTATAAGTAAAATAAAAAGATTGAATTTGATATGCAGAGAAATAATACTCGCAATTAAACATCCGAAGTATCGTTATCTCATTTTAAACACTTAATACTAAAAGCACTAGCTACCATTTCACCTCACTAACATCAATATAGTAGAGTATATATTGTTCGAAACACTTAAGGATGCGATTTGCCCTGCATATTTGCCTTCGACTCTATTAGCAATTAGCCTTGCATATTGCCTTCGACTCTATTTGCAAATAGCCCTGTGCATTGCCTTCGACTCTATTTGCAAATAACCCTGTGTATTGCCCTCGACTTTTTATGCAATTAGCCCTGTTTATTGCCATTGAATCTAGTTGCAATTATCCCTGTGTATTGCCATTGACTCTAGTTGCAATTAGCCCTGTGTGTTGCCTTCGACTCTATTTGCAATTAACCCTGTGTATTGCCTTCGACTCTATTTGCAAATAACCCTGTGTATTGCCCTCGACTTTTTATGCAATTAGCCCTGTGTATTGCCCTCGACTTTTTGTGCAGTTAGCCCTGTGTATTGCCCTCGACTTTTTATGCAATTAGCCCTGTGTATTGCCATTGAATCTAATTGCAATTATCCCCGTGTATTGACTTCGACTCTGTTTGCAATTAGCCTTGTGTATTGCCATCGACTGTATTGAAACTTGCAGACATTATTGACATCCATTGAATATGTGCACAAATATGTTTTTCGTCACGCTTCGATGTAAATGATAATATGATATTTCTTGCATGCGCCAATAGTCCCACGGCTTTTGATGAATATCCCTGAAATTAACGTTAGTAACATTTGTTGAACACAAGCATATCTTTCTTTCGTGACGCTATTGTCTGGTTCCACTCTACAGTTATCCAGTAGTTACTGGGTACTTCTGGATAAAGGACAGGTATAATGTGAATTTAGAGAGAGAGAGAGAGAGAGAGTTGTGCGCCCTTTTTGGTGCTTAGTTAACTTGGTTTACCCAGATTCTCGAGTGACTAAGAGCGATATGTGCCGAGAGCGACAGTTAAGTAAACCTAGTTTCTTCTTCTTGTTGGGATTTCTTTGTTGTCTTTCTGTCCTTGATTTTGTTTTGTTCTGTAAAAATACATGTCATCAGTAAGCGACAAATATAGCCATATTTGATATAGTACTTTAGAGGTGAAAGACTGTATTGTAGACAAATCTGACATTGTGTACCTTTCTTAAGGACTCGGGAATTTGCTGTCAAGTGGTGTAAATAAGGACTCGGTAATTTACTGTCAAATTATGTCAGTAAGGACAAAGGTAATTTACTGTCAAGTGGTGTCAATAAAGACTCGGTATTTTACTGTCACGTGGTGTCAATACTAACTCGTTAATTTACTGTCAAGTAGTGTAAATAAGGACGGGGTAATTTAACTGTCAAGTAGTGTCAATATGGACTCAGTAAATTACTGTCAAATAGTATTAATATCCTCTAGGTAGGTTACCCTAAAAAAGTGTCAATATTTGCAGCGATATAACAGTAACCTTCACAACTTATACATATTGTATAAGAGACGTCTAAAACATAAACAAACGTATTAAACTTGAGCATTTATTCGATTTTACTATTTAAAATGACAGCTGACTCAGCGACTTAAAGAGTCCCTCGTGCAGTGAAGTTCTCATGAAGCCAACCGAAAGGTCAGATGAAACGAGACTTGTGTTTCATATTCATCATAGTCGATCCAAATAATACAATATTCTTCATTGCACATCGAGATCTGACATGCATTGTATTCACTAGAAAAAACAATGGCATATTGATCTGGTTGTTGCTGTTGTTGTAGGGTTTAACGCCATTCTTCAGCACACGATAGGCTATACATGGCGGCCTGTATTAATGGTGGAGGAAGAACCCGGGGAAAACCCCGGAAAGAACCACCGACCCACGAGAAGCTACTGGCAAGCTTTCTCACATACCCACATTAGCCGAATCCGAGACTCGAACCCACGCAGAAAGCGGTGAGATGGCAGTGATCCGTAACGGAGAGCGTTTTAGACCACTCGGCCACTCGGGGCACCATACAGATCTGGTTATAGTGTCTCCATTGTGATTATTCTTTTGCTTGTTCATACATATGTGTATATATTCTGTCAAGCCCGTTGCTCATTATGCCGTCGTTTTTTTAAAGCGTCGGGATATTAAGATACTTTCTGTCAGTTCGCCCAACCGTCTGTCTGTTTCCACACCTCTTAAGTCTTTGAGCAGAACGTCACAAAAGCGTAAAGCTAGTTTGCTCCTTTGGCAACCATCTGCCAGAGCGATGTCATCCTCGGCTCTCGCACCTCGGGTATCCAAGAGGGATTATGAGGTAATACGTAGAAAAAATTATGGTTACAATGGCGTTTTCAAGTATTTTCTGGCCAGGTCTTTCTTTTTACACATAGTGAAATATGCATCATTCAGGTAACTGACTTTGTACTATGACCCTGATCCAACTTCTTGGCGTGGGAGTCATGTCGGGTGGTGGGGGTTGGGGGTTGGTTGGTTGTATGCAGTTTCTCTGATAGACTGAATCAGAAATAAAAGATTCAACATGGCATTCTCTCAGCTGAAATGTTTCAAAACAGAATGATGAGGGTTATTGTAATGTCTATCCGAATGCATGTCCGAATGTATGTCTGAATGTATATCCGAACGGTTGTCCATTACACTACATGTATATTCTAGGATTAAAAGTACAAAAGCAATTAATCTAGAAGTAAAATCTACAGCGTTACCTTAAAGCTTTAAATTTCTTCAATCTTTTAGAGAATTTGTTTGTGAGAACTTTTCCTCTTCTATCACTGTTATTTTCATTTTGTCTCTGTTTTTATCTCGGGAATTTATCATTTTTGATGCCTTTTTTTGGATTAATGCATTCATTTGTGATTTTTGTGAGACTCCAGGGATTGTCATCTTCCATGTAATTTATTTTCAGTAATATCTTTAACTTTTGAATTTACTTGTTTACATTATTCACTGTTGTTTACTTTATTCACTGTTGTTTACTTTATTCTGTTGTTTACTTTATTCACTGTTGTTTACTTTATTCACTGCTGTTTACTCTATTCACTGCTGTTTACGTTATTCACTGTTATTTACTTTATTCCTGCTGTTTACTTTATTCACTGTTGTTTACTTTATTCACTGCTGGTTACGTTATTCACTGTTGCTTACTTTAGTCACTGTTATTTACTTTATTCACTGTTGTTTACTATGTTCACTGTTGTTTACTTTATTCACTGTTGTTTACTTTATTCACTGTTATTTACTTTATTCACTGTTGTTTACGTTGTTCACTGTCGTTTACTTTATTCATTGTTGTCTGATGATGGGCTGTGGTTTCTTTAAACATTCTGGAAAATGCTGATCTACAAATGTTAATTTGCGTATGAGTGTATGTTTTAAATACGCTTCGAATGTCTTAGGACAATAATTAAAAAATTTGAAAAATATACGTCAAGGGTTTTTTAAATTTTGGAAAAAATGATTTGCTTTTTGTTTTAAGTTAAAAAAGATGGAGGTTCATATTTGCTGAAGTGTTTCTTTAGAAAAGAGAAAAAAATGGTAACCCTACCGATATAACAGTGAAATGAATGTTATGCATTACAAACTATTTTAAAATGGTAGTCTAGGGTGTTTTTGAAAACATTTGGAAATTTGGTGAAGGAGCAAATGGGGTCTAGCGTTCTTGACAAATGAAACTAATGAAAGAGGGTTGGTTGTACTTGGTTGAACCCCTGATGGTTACGTGTAAAGAAGTGTAAAGAATTGCCTTTCTCAGTAAGAAAAATAGAGTGGGGATTGGCGGTTTCTTGCTATCAAAGATGTTAATAGTTCTAATTGTATCTCTGATTACAAAGAGAGAAGATGGAAGCATCCGTGGCCTCTCGACAAGTTTCTCGTTTTTATTTGTTCAAATTTTTTTATAAAAACATGTATATTTGAAAAACACTTTATCTGGATTCCGAAATTCCTTGGGTTCCGTATTGGCAAGTGTTTTGAAGGTTACCAGCCAAATGTGAGAATTTGTTATACATTGGACTTCGCAGCGATTTTCAGCATAGGAAAATAATAAATTGCCGCTACACCATGAATAGACGAAACTTAGGATTGGCTCAAAATAAAACGGCATTTTGTTTTTCTTGTAATTGATTGCACATGCATATAGTGACTCAAGAGATCTCGAAAGAAGAATATGAAAGAAAATAGACACTTAAACTTTTGCGGTGTGCTGGCAAAACCCTTCCAAACTTAGGTTAAAATATAACAAGATGAAAGTACATATGCATTGAGGTAGGTAAGTATACATATGCATTGAGGTAGGTAAGTATACATATGCATTGAGGTAGGTAAGTATACATATGCATTGAGGTAGGTAAGTATATATTCGGTGCATAGACATATCATCGCACGCATAGCCATAGAGGGCAGATTTAAAGTTTATGATCTAAAGTTAACATATTTGTCAATGTAAAGATGCAATACACGGTTGCGTCAACACTTTTCAATTACTCCTTTAAGGTCGACACATTTCGATTACCTCTTCCAGGTCGACATATTTCGATTACCCTTTCAGTTCGAAATATCTCGATTTACCCTTTCAGTTCGAAATATCTAGATTTCCCCTTTCATTATCGACACATCTCGATTACCCCTTTTAGGTCACATATCTCGATTACCCTTTTAAGGTCGACATATCTCGATTACTCCTGTCAGATCGACATATCTCGATTACTCCTTTCAGGTCCACAATTAAGCTTTCATAATATCAAATAAAAAGTGTGCCAATAACTTCATATGCAATCGATCGATATAATCAAAAGTAAAAAAAAAATATTTTTATTCCACCTCAGTCTCGTACTATCTTTTCCTCAGCTACTAATATTTCTCCTTTATCGAAAGACACATAATAGACTGCACAAGCTTTGATCTTGTAAAATAATTGCATTCGTGCAGTGGATCGTGAATGAATGCATTTACGCATGGAGATTTCGCTTGTGGTGCATTTGGAAGCTCTCTAGTAATGCTGTGTTTGAATATCACCTGCACATGTGACGGAAATCAGACTAATTTACTCACGATTTTATTGATTTTCTCACAAAATGTTTCATATGTGGATGGTAATAAAGGATTAATTTTCTTTTTAGAATTATACTGCAAAGGAATGTCCAAATACGGATAGACTTACTTTCGAGATCAGTGCTGATTACTTTTATTATTATTTATGACTTTGAAACGGGCTGCACAATTTATGAATTTGTCACAGACTGTACCAGTCAACTGTAAATGAAATTTGTCAATCTAATAAGCAATGTATGTGAAGAAGTTCTTACACTGAGTTAGCCACGTGTGTTCATCTCTTGAAAAGAGACTATTCATTCTTCACCCGCGATGTTATCTGGTCAACAATGTCAGGCGTTTTTATTCTGATGTCAGGAGTAGACGTGTAAATCATTCCTCTTAGCATTCGATTTTTTTTTTAAAGCAGTGTTATTCCGACAAAGTTATTATTGTTGTTGTTCTAGGGTTTAACGCCATTTTTCAGGACAAGATATGCTATACTTCGCGGCCAGTAAAACTGGTGGAGGAAGAACCCTGGAAAACCCAGGGAAGAACCACCGACCCACGAGAAGCTACTGGCAGGCTTTCCCACGTACCCACGCTAGCCGAGCCTTGGACTCGAACCCACACAGACAGAGGTGAGATGGCAGTGATCCAGAACGGTGAGCGCTTTAGACCACTCGGTCACTCGGGGCCCTGACACAAAGTTATTAGTTCTGAAACAAAAGATAAAAGAGATGCCACAGTTTGTGGAAAAAAAAACAAAAAAAAAAACATTATGGTCAATGAAAGGGAACAAAACTTGAAATGCAGAAGTTTTAAATTTATTGGAAATCTTTTAAATTGTAATAATTCCTTACCTTCTTTTCAAATTCACACTTGTAACAGTTATATTCCTTCATTCACTTTTAACTGACAAATCTATGCACACTACATGTGCGTTGTTATTTCTTTGAAATGATTTTTATTGTCATGAGATAACTTGTATATGCTCTTATTCAGCCGGAAAGCAATCCAGCTTAAATTTTATGTCGTTCATTTTTATTGTCATATTGACATTTGGATTTTATGTCGATTGTTTCCTCCATTTTTACAGTGCATTAGAACGATAGGATTTTATAATACAATCCAAAAAGATGCGGGACTATTGCTTAAAAATGGTATGAATATACATTGCAATCTTCAAAACTATTCACACTCATTCGGAAAGGCCGCAGCTACATACGTCAGAAGCAGCCGAATATTAAATTGTCTTGATTTCAATTGTCAAAGAATTAGTTTTATAACATTATCACAAAGTACACAATATATGCAGCCTAAAGCTATGTACAAATCCGGAAGATAATTACGGTAGGAATATATACACACAATATACGAAGTTTCTTGATTAAACACACTATTCAATTATATTATGAGATTTTAGTCATACTGCATAAAACGTCATACTTATCACATTCGTCTACTCATTTTTAATTCCTATAGCGAATTCAAGCAAGGATAGTTTCGATTTAATTATTTCTAGAAATGCAGATTTCATAGCATCGTCACCTAGGAACAGTATTTCTGACCTAATGTAACGATAGATTGTCCTCAGCACTTCCTGCAAAAATTGACGAAAAGGGTCTAAAAAATTCCATGGCACTGTGCTTGATTAATATTAACGAATTTAGTCCACATTATCAGTATTTTCTTCAATAAATTTATATTCTAGTACACTTCCTTCTTTGACGTTTTTCTTCTTAACTTTTCTTAGACGGATGGCTTCAACATGATGTAGAATTCGTATTGAAAAGCAGAATCATTTAAAGGGATATGTATGCATGTATGTATGTATGTATGTATGTATGTATGTATGTATGTATGTATGTATGTATGTATGTATGTATGTATGTATATATGTATGTATGTATGTATGTGTGAGTGTGTGTGTGTGTGTGTGTGTGTGTGTGTGTGTGTGTGTGTGTGTGTGTGTGTGTACTTGTGTGCTTATGTTTGTGTTGGTACTTCATAATTCTATGCACACTGCTCCGGCTGCCTAAGTGGTTAGAGCGTACGCCTCGGATGAAGGAGGTCGTGGATTCGCATCCCAGCCTAGTCATACCAGAGACTTACAAAAATAGTACTAACAGCTGTCTCGCGTGGCGATCAGCATTAAGAGGTTATCGTTATAACGTGTCGCCTGGCGTCAGGATCATGTGACTGAGTGAGACATGATCCTACATGATACCCTAGTGCTAGACATCTCTATAAACTGCCCTAGTGCTAGACATCTCTATAACCTGCCCTAGTGCTAGACATCTCTATAAACTGCCCTAGTGCTAGACATCTCTATAAACTGCCCTAGTGCTAGACATCTCTATAAACTGCCCTAGTGCTAGACATCTCTATAAACTGCCACACTGCAGACATCGTAGCGATATAACTGGAAAATCGTTAAAGATACTTTAAAAATCCAAATCACAAACACGCATAATTCTATGAAATCGTGATTCAATTCTACTCAATTACAAATTGCTACACATTTCTTCAAAAAGATGAAATACAAGGAAATATATATTCTCTTTTTGCACGTGTTCATAAAATATATAATTCAAATCTATATCTATCCGAGGAGGTTACTCCAGTATACAACAGGCATATCAACTTCATCCTACTTTTCGCTCACGTGATAAAATGACGTAATAACATGGCGTTATCATTTATGCACAAGTCCTACACGTATGATGGAATGATGGCTCTAGAGGTTCCAGTTTTCAAATGGGTTTGTATTTCATTATAGTTTTGTCTGTCATATTAGTAATAAATTAAATATTTGAGTTCTGCATGCAATAATAAATATAACTGTTTAGTCGTCTTACAAAAATAAATGTATTATATCAAGGGGAATAATTTTTTCTGGCATATGCATGGTCATGCACAGTTCTTCTTAATGCAAGTATTTCAGATAGTATATCAACAAATACGGCACTCTTGCGAGAATTATTCATTATGAAGTATTTATTCTGGAATAGTGACGATCTTCCAACTAAATTCAGCAAAGCGGTATACAAGCTGTCTGGGTAAAGTGGAATTAACGTAATATGCAGAGAATGATATGAAAGATAATGCAAAATATCCAATACTTACGAGAATAATAGTTTGTGTGAAGATTAATTGATAGCAGTTGTTAATTAATTATAAATTGAATACTTATACCTATTTGTAAGTACAATGATGTTATATATGTACTCCTATCAATTAGAATTAATTAGAAAATAAAGTGGCTGGTGTGCTCATTTGAATTAATAATGACCAAGAAGGGTATATGGACCTTAAAACAGACTGCAATATCATGCATCTAAAATGCATTTCTCCAGAGATTAGGTGTATTTTCCAGTGTGGAAACGTATATATTATGTCTCGTTCGACAGACTAGAAAAATATTTTAAAACAATCCTATTTAGCTTATATAAAATTAGGTTGTGAGTTTGACAGCAAGACATGTCAAATCATTGACATATTAAAGACAGGATATGTCAAATCTAAGATATGATAAATCCTTGACATAATAATGTAGAAAATGTCAAATCCTTGACATGATAAAGGTTTTATGTCAAATCCATGACACGATAAAGGCAGGATATGTCAAATCACCGATGTGGTAATATATTACATCACAAATCCCAGACATGATAATGTACGACTTGACAAATAATTCACATGATAATGTAGGACATGTCAAATACTTGAAATGATATGATAAAGGTTTTATGTCAATTCCCGGACATGATAAAAGTAGGACATGTAAAATCCCTGAGATGATAACGATAAACGACTACTCCTTACTTAATAACGATGACTCGTATTTTTGTATACCAATCATTTCACAACTCATGACAACGGCTTCGTTTCTAAAGGCTGATTTGAAACCTGGTATTACATGCATATCTGATAGAGATTTAAAGGTCAAAGATGACGTCACCTAGCAATGGTCTCCTGTAGAGAGTAGAGATCTTCGCTAGCCAAGCTTCCGATATGTTAACCCGATCTACACTTTGGCGGATCTAGCATATATTTTAGCGTTTTGTCCTAGCGACATCTATTGGATTTCAATAGCTGCCTCCCTTAGTATGTAATGCCAACAAAGCAATAGCGTGTAACAAATGTGCATTGTGTATCGGTCACAAAATGGCGGAGGCAAATGACTTTAAAAGGCTACTTTGTAAGTTTAACATCGAAAGTGTGACCACGTACCAGAGAGAATCCATTAGTATTTGAGTCAACAGTATTTGTACAAACATGGACCGGCAGTGGAAAATTTATTATTTATAAAACTGTTCGAGATGTGTGCTCCTCTTGTCTCGATCATGGCTTGCCGCCTAATCCAATGAAATTCAAAGACCCGAAACACAGAAATATCTGCTCGATCAAACATCATTCCGCTTCCAAACACGTTAAATGTACCCACAATAAATGTCTGCACTAAAAACCGGTAGTAATCAAGGGGAAACAATGCAGACTAAATTGTTAATTCGTGTGGCATTTCAGATAGATAGATAGATAGACAGATAGATAGATATATAGATAAATAGTTCGATAGATAGATAGAAATATAGATAGATAGATATATAGATAGATAGGCATATATATATATATATATATATATATATATATATATATATATATATATATAGAGAGAGAGAGAGAGAGAGAGAGAGAGAGAGAGAGAGAGATGTTTTACCAGAAACTATCCAATAAGTGACCAGTAACGTCTTATAAATGAATTTAAGATGTTCCCTTAAACCTTTAATCGGAATATTGCCCCATATCCGCTTTTATGACTTAAATGAAAAAATTTCTTGCATGGAATGTTACACTTCATTTGTTATTCTTTTTAAATCCATTCATGAAGAAACATTGGTTGTTTTTAGAAATACGCATTGTAAAATCTCTGCTACCAACAAAGAATTGATGAAAAGGGGCTCAAGAAAAAATGCGCGAAAACAAAAATGTGATACGAGTGATAACCATTATCGTTTCGGTAAAACGAGTGTCCGACTATTCCCAGTTGGGAGTGAGTGTTGCATTCATATAAACGTTTTTAGGATGCTGATTACCAAGCCTTTAGTTTAGTCAAGTAATCTGGTCAAGCAATCTGGTCAAGCAATCGGGTCAAGCAGATGTCAATTAAAACGAAGTGGCTTTGCATTATATACCGGAAAGCTGGGTTTATGCGGATTGCACGTTGGTGAGAGTAATACACCACAAATATACATTGCATTATGATTTGAAGGTCTGTGATGGCTTTGCAGTATTCCTTCCATCTGAAAAGTCATTTCTTCGTTACTTTCCCCAAATTACTGATCGCAGTCGGGACTGAATTGTAACAGTAGCTCTTTCCAGGTGTAATTTCAATACGAGATTAAGAGAAATAATCACCGTATACTCGTTTTTAAGACCCACTGCAACCCCCGCAACAACAACAACAACAACACAGGTCCTGATCTGCTGATGCATTATGCGCCACCGAATTAAGGTATATTTTGTTCTACTGTTTACTCCTAACAAACTCCATCGATTTTGATCTGCCGGCGCGTTATCGGAGGGCAGATCTGAGTCTGTGCAGTGTGCAGTCGGACTGGACTTAAAAGCCAGTATATAGTTATCTTTCACTTTCCTTTATTTCATGATACTTTTTCTCCCGCAATATATGCGCTATTTAATATTGTATGAATTATATTCCGTCCTCTAAGATGATTTTTTTCTTAATTCTGGTCACTCCCTCTTCATTTCCATAGACTCGCTGACAACATAGGTATATTTAAGAATGAAGGAACAGCCATAAATTACTTTTACATACTTACTAATTACTTAGTCTCAGCGGGCAAACATGATATAATTACAAATTAAGCTGTCTGAAACTAACCTACACCTTATGCCTAGTTCAGAGTCTAACAAACAAACATTTAATAATTACGATATTAATTGATCTTCCACAGCCATGACGTCATCGTCAGCCTTTACTAGCATGTAATTCTTGTTAAACTCTGGTATCTGTGCATGTTCTTATTGACGTCAGTATCATAGACTGCCGATGCTATAATTTTTAAAGTATTTGCGTTCAGATACTGGCATCATCAATTATTGTTTTAGGTATTAACTTACTGACTATCGATGGAAATCTGAAACTCTCTTCCACTGAAAGCAGAAATGTTTTAATTTCAGTTGTTTTTTGTTATTATTATTATTCATGGTAAGGCCTTTTTCATGAGGTTTAATTATTCTTCGCGTTGCCTTTTTCATGCGGTTTTATTATTCTTCACAATAAGGCCTTTTCATGTGGTTTATTATTCTTAATGATAAGGCCTTTTTTCATAATGTTTTATTATTCCTCAAGATAAGGCCTTTTTCATGCGGTTTTATTATTCGTCACGATAAGGCCTTTCTCATGCGGTTTTATTATTCTTCATGATAAGGCCTTTTTCATGCGGTTTTATTATTCTTTCCGCCGGTATTATTTGTGCGTGCTCTTTTTCTCGTCAAAAGAAAACAAATAAAATCACAAGAAAACAATGAGCGCTCTAAACCCTAACTGTGACATCTTAATTCTCAAATATTTTTTATTTGTCATTAATTTTATATTTTGTTCAAATCTGTCTATTTCGATTATATCCTTGTTAAGTCCGTATAAGATTCATTTCTGAGAAGAAGAAAACACGTTTAAATAACAATTCGAAGATAAATCATATTATTTGCAAATGCTATGTCTTGCCATGTAGGTCAACGTGACCTAATACTGCAATATCCCCCCCCCCCATCTAAAGAATGTAAAGGATACAATTTGCATTTTTTTTTATCCAACCATCATCTTTAATGAATATAACAATATATTTGTTTGTGACAACGTGTGTTATGTCAAACCACTTATTTGTTATTTTATCGTGGCAATGTCTTAACCCATGGACAAATAGCAAATGAGCCAACACAAAAGTACATACTAATTGATGCTTTAAATGATTGCTTTTCAGGGTAATCTTAACTGATGTGTTGCCATTTTGGCACGAGGAATATACGTGCTAGGACAATTTAATCTGATTGGATCGATAGTATTTTGGTAATTTTCGATGTCTCCTTTAGTTCTATTCAGAACTGCGTACGTTAATGGTGAGAATGTAGTGCAATATTGAGAAAATGATGTGTATGCGCGCGCGCACGTTCGCGTTCGTGTGTGTTGGATTTTTAACGTAGCTTCATATCACTACGATGTCTGCAGTTTGGCAGTTTATAGTGATGTCTATCTAGCACTGGAACATCATGCCGCAGGCATGTAGCATGATGTCCCGCCCAGTCACATTATCCTGACAAACGATGGGCCTGAAAAAAAAACTAACTATATATCACTAACCTGCATAAATACATTAATACATGATTTCATGTAGGTACTTATACCAGGAAAAATTTCATTGGACTCATTTGTGCGATTTTTGCGATTTTTGCGATCTCTTTATATTACACAAGAGAGATTGCTGGTTTGAAAGTGATGCTAATACGGTTATTTGTTGCTAATAATGTCCTGCAACTACAACCGATACACATTCGTTAATTAAACACGTTTTTAAAGACAATAACGACAAAGAAAAGAGCAATGATACACATTTGTACGATCAGTGCAAGCTGTCAATATCAGAAAGCAGATATAAGCTGCGGAGAGAAAACACCTAAATTATTCAAAACATGCTCATATATTACACCTTTGCCGATACTATTCCATATGATTTTAACTGCATTTGTATCCTTTAAATTCACTTTCAAGCTACCATATCTTCAAATTTCAAGCATCACGCAGTGTTTACTAGAATATATAAGGCATGTCACGTCATTTGTTGGTCTCTAATTTCTGTTGTTTTATTATTTTAGCTCCTATGCAGGCAGTTCAATGGCCCGGGTCGATATCATTCATGTAATTTTGCACTAAAGGACTCCGAAAGAGAAATTAATAACGATTTACAGATCCAAGTTTCGACTAAGCTATTACGAATAATGACGAAAATGTTTCCTTTAAGTTCCAGTTTGAAAATCTCTTTGTCTCTCTCATATAGATTATACAGCTATATACCACACAGAAAGGAAGGCGCCTATCGATATATATATATATATATATATATATATATATATATATATATATATATATTCAGTGTAACAAGGCTATTAATTACAATTCATTATAGGTTTCGAAACAGCTCAACAATCAGAAAATAAATCGATAATACGACTTTACTTTCCATAGAATCGTTTTAGATATAAAAATAACAGAAATCTTCTCCACTGCAGTCTTTATGTTCTTGTTTTCTAAGTGTAAAGAGCTATTCCATCGCTACTATTTGGAAACAAATATTCTTATAACTTCAATTTCAATAACTATCTGAGATTTGCACTAATAGTATATAAATAAATAACGCTCATAATTCAATCGAAATCACGCTGCGAATTAGCATTCTTCAGTCCCATCAATTAAACACGTATGAACTCTTCAATAGTGATCCAGACTTCGGTCTATCAATAGCACCGCTCTCAGCAGCGCTGCTCCAGTTTGCGCAAGTCCGTTTTTGCCACTCGGCTCCGCAGGTGCGTTTGCTGATGCTGTCTTTGCGTTTCTACCTACTATCGGTTCCTAACGAACTGCCTCTAAAACATAAGCATTTTACTGGCTTGCGCTTGTGTCAAATCGCTTGGCACTAGGATTTGATGGAAGTTAAGCAAGACAGCTAGCAGATTTTATTTGACTAAAATTTTTCCCTAAGTGGTATCGAAAGAACGACTTTGATTGGAGCAAAGTGTTTATGTGGAAAAACTGGCCACTATACGTACATATTTTTGCAAGTTTTATCAGCTTTGGTAAGACACAGACTTTAGTCAACGAGGAGAGAAGACAAAACTCTTATGAAAATGCCATTTGCTGATATTAGCACGCCAGGGATAGAATCAGATCCTCAGAACCGTAGCTCAAACTGGACTACGACGAATTCTATATTACAGAACGATGTAGGTTTGGAGGCCATTCTCGTACCCATCGTATGGGGATTTCTAACTTTTGTGGGATCCTTTGGAAATGCGCTTGTGATATACACGCTGATTCGTTACGGAGACAAGAACGCTACTAACTATTTCGTGATAAATCTGGCCATCTCGGATTTTGCTTTTATAGTTATCGTTGTACCCTTCACTGCCACCATGTATGCTATTCCGGATTGGATATTTGGAAACGGAATGTGCAAAATCACCATGTACATGATATATGTAAGTATCCCATATTATATATTGCCTTTCTGGTTCCTTTCTACATTTTAAACTTCACTTTAAACGAAGCAACACATTTGATAACACAAACCGGAATACTTGTTGTTTGAAGATGCATTACTTCTAAATTTTGTTTTCTGAACTACAAACTTATCCTGGAGACGGGAAGACACCTTATGAAACCATTCTGATTAAGTATGATACAAAGCCCTATTTACTTGCCTGTTTTGAGGGTGAATTTGAAGAACAATTTTTTTCTTCTCGACAGTTCAAGAGGTTCTCATCAATATTTGTTCTGTTTCAGATAAGGAAATATGAAAGTTCTTGCAGAGATGCTTGTTCTGTTGGCAAAAATGTAGTTATTTTTACATTGTTTGAAATGTATTTACTTTATTATGTATAACGAGGCTACAAACCTATGCATGTGGAGTAGAGGAATGGATGCTGATTTAAAAATATTGACTACTAAATTTGCTTAACTATTAGAAGAGCGGTTTCCATCTTCTTTGTTTTAAAAAAAAAACAGAAACGAAAACTAATCCACCTGCTATAAATAAATCCAATACGAGCAAAGTATTGTGCAAAACACTCTTTCATTTGCAATTTCCTTTAATATATGTAGGTATCCAACTAGCACCAATTATCATTGCTTTTTTTTTTGTTTCCGTTTCGTGTGCTTCATAAAAGATACACACTGACAAGTCCGTTTCCTAACTTCCTATCGAAATAAGAAATAAAAATGTTTAAACTTTTTAAAAAAATTCTGTAAGCATTTTTATTTTATATTGACATTCATAACTTTGTTTATTCAACTAACACATAATGTTATGTATTTAAGACTGTGCCTTTAATATCAGCTCTGATGGACACATGAAACGCTCAAAGTCAGTCGGACGGATGAGTTTGATGTTGAGAATGACTTTAGTGTCTATTACATAATATTTTTCACACTTTTAAATGTTCGATTCATGTATAATTCAAAGTATATTTTTGAATTATACATGTTCAGTGGAATGTATATGAAATACACATTATAGAATACACTTACTCAAGCTTCCTTTTCCATTGTGATAAACGCTCTTTAAGTTGTAAAAACCCCATAATATTTATTTTTTATAAATTGCAAAAATAGTCATTACAGCTTAATGAATCTTGACCAGAAAGCATGTACCTGACACATAGATCCATTATTTATTTGGGGGATACAAAGATCATCCAAATCAAGGACTATGTCAGTAATGCAACATTAAATGAGTTTGAAATACATAGTGGATACTCAATGTTTGGTCATTAAAGAGTAAAAATAAAGCAGTAATCAAGTGGCCACACTGCTAAAGATTATCGACAGACCGTAAAATACCAATAATATTTACAGGAGAAAGACAATAACTGAGTCTCGGTTTTGGTATTGCTGATTATTATTGGCCTCTCCAGAACAAGACACATGTATAGCGCTATACACACACGTGTATAGTGTTATCCACGCACATATGAAGCGTTATCCACGTACATGTGTAGCGTTATCCACGCACATGTACAGCGTTATCGATCTGATTGCTGCCTTTGTCCCCAGTATTGAAACAAGCCTCATTAACCCGAGCCAAAGACTGACTTTCAAGAACATGTTGACAAGACCTATATATTACACTGATTGCACCAACCTAATATAATATGCATACCTTTAACAACAGTATAAAAATAAGCTTTACATTTTGTCTGGCTTCATTCATTCGTAATGAATGTTTCCGATCTATTCTTTACGAAAATTACGTTTCTATGTCAAAACTACCGGCTTCTATTCTGTTTCTTTTGTCAAAATTACTGGTTTCTATTGTCAAATTTGCCTGTTTCTATTGTCAAATTTGTTCGAAAATTTGGCGATTAGTTTACCATTTACACAATGGTTGTGATATGTATTACATTATAGCGAAGTGAAGACCCGTCGACACGCCATAAGGTTTTACGTCTGAAGCAAACATATTAACACGAGTCCTTATCTTAACTATGTAAACATATTAGCAAGATTCTTTGATTTTAACTCCGTATTTCTTGCAGTATTTTGCGTACATTACATATGCTACGTGTAATTTAATGTAGTAGATATCGTAAATGTTCCGACAGCCATTATGTTTGTTTCGTACCTAACCTCCGTAATCAATATCATAACAGGTAAGATGTCACTCAAAACAAACTGTGTTTCCTGTACAATTCTGCATATCTTCTTCTACAGTTGCAACGACGCTAATTTTATTGCATGTAATTCCTCATCCATTTTCATATAATAGTAACACCTTAAATTCGTATGAAGTCCACATTAAATTTGCAACAATAAACATAGTACAGATTCTCTGGAACGTACCTTTTTATTTCTTATCTTTTACGTAAGATTAAATCTTAACATAACTGCCGATTGCGTTTCGATATAATCCCAGGAAGCAAGACCATTGGCGTCACTAAGGTTGGTGTCACCCAGTGTGGTAACTCATGGTGTCACCCTCATGGACTTCCTTCCGGAACAGACCATATAGAATCCTTAGTAAATTATAATAGTTATTTCTGGTGTCACCCACTGTGAGCCAACTTGGGAATTTTATAACAAATATCGTGCCTTACTCTACCTGTGTCTGATCGTAAGCAAAATAATCGCTTAGTTTCTATATAAACAGTTATTAACAAAAAGATGGTATCTAGTTTTATTCGTTCTTAGATGCTCGTGTTCATTGATAGTGCAATTTTTTTCATAGAGTTTCATTCCCTTGCTAGATGAAAGGCATTTTGGTAAGAACACGACAGCCTAGTTTAACAGAAAAAGTTAGTCTGTAATTGATAAAAGAACGAGCCGTATGACGAATAATTCATACTATTTACCAACCTATCTACTTAACTACCAGCCAAGCGAAGTATTAACCCACTCACCTATTCCTCGGATATATACCTATCTACTTTCCCAAATTTACACACTCCTGGGATGAGAGCCACGTTTAATATAACGAAAATGGATGATTGACGTATCGTTCATTGATATACCGCTTTGCTGATACCACGGTGCCATCACGAAGGTAAGGATTTATACGTGCCTTAAGATGTCATATGGGCAGTGCCGGATTATGGCCTTCCAGGGCCCCAAGTACTAAAAAATAGTATGGTGCCCCACCGTACAAAATGTGAAACGCAAAAGTGAAATATCAATAAAAGTTATAAAGGTGGGAAAATACCAGTGGTCCCATTATTCCAAATCAAAATACTCGTACATGCAGATCGAAACGGTCATACATAATTCATTCAATGTTATCATCACCAATTAACTGAACTTTTTTCTGTTACCCCTGTTGGGCTAACGCCCTAAGCACGTACGTAGTTTGTATAATGGGTAATCCTTGCACTGCAAATGGGAAGTTGCCAAAAGAAGCAATTGTTTTTCAAACAACATTGTGGACCGACTCGCATCATTAATTATAAAAAACGAACCGAGATTTGAATATAGCAATTATATAAGACCTTCGCAACGATATTACTTCATGAAAGATGTGTTAGACCACCGTTTGATAGAACTACTTAAAATCAATGTTTGCTACTTGGATCTCGTTTATTAGACTTTCTTCTAATAAAGCTTGATTAAAAATAATAAATGCGTCTTATTTCTTCATCGAGCATAGAAACTAATTTTGTATGTGTCAGAATTGTATTTGATCGCAAACTGTATTTGTCAGTATTTTATTCAATAGCAATGAAACGCTAACAAATAGAATTGTTACGTCATTATGAAAGCTGCATTTGACCATGAATTATACATGTATCAGAGGCTTTTGATGAAATACATCGAAAAGAAGTATTTCCATTAATGTCAGTAGATCTGAGGATATTATTAATCTCTCCCCGTCTCTCTCCCTCTCCTCTCTCTCTCTCTCTCTCTCTCTCTCTCTCTGTCTCTGTCTCTCTCTCCTCTCTCTGCCTCTGTCTCTCTCTCTCTCTCTCTCTCTCTCTCTCTCTCTCTCTTGTTAGCTTCATGTAGAAATAACTCTATATCAAGACCAAGCGAGTGAATCGAGAAAATGGAATGCGCTTAACCCTAGATCCCATATTGTAATTGATAAATATTTTAATGATATAAATTAATATACTCATGTTAAAGGGTTTTAATTTCCTCTAAGTAGGAATCGTACGCGTGTTGCGAGTACGGCAGTTGTCGCCTGCTTTCATGCAGAAGTGGCTCAACAACGTCGACAAGGCGCTTATACCGAGAAAAGAAGGAACAAGGTCGTTCTGTTGCTCCTTGGTTCAGATACGACTTAGCCGTTTGCATGTCTTATGTGCGCACGAGGAAAAGGTGTAGATACTAGATAAACAGATAAAGTCTGAGAGTTTGCCGTTGGGACTGTGTGCCAGACAGACAAAATAAGTAGAAACAACAACACATAAAAAATGAGACTGTGTACTAAACAGATAAAATAAGTAGAAACAACAACACATGAAAAATGAGACTGTGTACTAAGCAGATAAAATAAGTAGAAACAACAACACATGAAAAATGAGACTGTGTACTAAACAGATAAAATAAGTAGAAACAACAACACATGAAAAATGAGACTGTGTACTAAACAGATAAAATAAGTAGAAACAACAACACATGAAAAATGAGACCGTGTACCAAACAGACAAAATAAGTAGAAACAACAACACATGAAAAATGAGACTGTGTACCAAACATACAAAATAAGTAGAAACAACAACACATGAAAAATGAGACCTTCTGAAAATATTACCTTTCAAATTCTGACAAACTAAACGGTCGGTAAGTATGTAGCAAATAAAATATTTCTGCATAAATGTATCTTACAAACCTAAGACTTACCTGAACAATTTTTTTTTAAATACAGTCCCATACATAAATAACCAGGCATATGTTGGTAATCTTCCATGAATGAATACTATTTGGTATGGAACAAAAATCCCGTTCAATTATACAATTTTCTGATAATGCAATCTTTATAAAAACTTTACTGCATATTTCAGTAATCATTTATCAATCTCTCAGCATTACTTGAAATACGGTTTTATAAATTGTGAACAGGTATATTCCAAAATAGTTGTCTCTCGAGTTTTGGTATTTCGACCGGTGAGAGCTACACCAAATCACTTCAAAATACAATTGTCATGTAAGCAACATGGTTTAAGACCCTATCATATTTATATCCCAGTGTGTAACACGGTTAAAGAGGTTGCAAAATAGGAAATAGATTGACTTGTGGTTGTGGTTCTCAATTTCTTGCCAAGACTGATATGATAGACACAGTTGTTCCGTCTCCAGTCTCAAAATGCAATTATTTGTTTGATATTAAGGGAAATAACCCATCAGAAATTTGGTGCCGCATTTCAGTAGGTTGAAGAATTGTCATCCAAATGTTGTGCGTTGGTGTTCCAACATAGTCTATATTCATTATTAAATTAACAGGAACTGATGATTCCTTTCGACACTATCAATGCAGTCTCACATGAATGTTTAAAATTGTTATCGTTATTGCATATAGAAAAAAATAAAGATAAGAAAAATGGTACTTGCCACATAACACCTTCCATAAACAAGATTCAAAATAGAAAGCCAAACAACTACGCAAACAACAACAAAACACAAGCGCAAACAACTACAACCAAATCAAACAGAAAAAAATCCCTTACGATTCCAAGTCAGTGATGGAAACAACTGTATTCAGAACGCAATACAAATTATTTTTCAATTATAAACCAATTTGATGGAAATTAATAACTAAATAAAATAATTTATATTTTCAGTTGGAAACATAGACACCTTTCATTTGGAATCTTCTTTACCTTTTCATAGTGTTGGGTGAAACGTGAATTATTTGCAGTTTCAGTACGTATTGTATGAAATTAAATACAAACAGAGAATATTTAAGTTGTTCTTACCACATAATTACGCATCGTCTATGACCACCGTCAATCAAGGTTTCCTGCAAAAACTATTAAACTCTGTGGTCTAAAGCGCTCACCGTTACGGATCACTGCCATCTCACCTCTGTCTGCGTGAGTTCGAGTCTCAGGCTCGGCTAATGTGGGTATTTGAGAAAGCTTGCCGGTAGCTTCTCGTGGGTCGGTGGTTGTTTCCGGGGTTTTCCCCAGGTTCTTCCTCTGCCATTAATACTGACCTCCATGTATAGCCTCTCTTGTGTGGACAAATGGCATTAAACCTCATTACAACAACAACAACAACTATCATGAGGCATCATGCCGCAGGCATGTGGTTATAATGTCCCACCCAGTCACATTATTCTGACACCAGGCCGACCAGTCCTAACACTAACCTCTTAATCCCGATTGCCAAGCGAGGCAACTGCTAGTACTGTACCATTTTTGTAAGTCTTTGGTATGACTCGACAAAGGTTCGAACCCGCGACCTCCCGCATCCGAGGCGGACGCTCTAAATACATTGGCAACCGGAACGGTCACTTTTAAAATCTATGTGCACTTTAATGTATTTAGGCAAGAAGACATTTAGCTTACTTAAAAAAGAAAACAAACTACTTATAATCATTTAAAAGTATGCATTCCTGTTTGGGACACGGAAGGATATTAGGGCGATTACGATTGTTCATTACGTTTGAATACAATGCATGTTCCCTCGAATCCAACTACGATATTTCGGTGTTATGTATATGTTCAAAGTGATTATAGATATATTTAATTGATCATGGATTTGTTCAAATCCATTATGTATATGTGCAAATCGATTATGTATATGTTCAAATGGATTATGTATATGTTCGAAGTGAGTATGAATATGGTGACAGACAATAATTAAATTTTAGAACCCTGAATCGAACTCAGTTTTCTATCCGTTTGGCAACACATGAATCAAACTTCCTTTTATTCGCCACTTTTAACAAGTCTTTAGACCAACTTTTATTTTCCTACTGAATACATTTTTTCTTACAAACTAATTGAAGCGAACCTTTTTTCCCCAAGGGTTTTCTTTTGGCAACACTATCAATTAACTCATTAATCTAGCAATAGCAAGCCTATACAGATTGAATGACTGGACTACATTTGGAACGAATCATCTGCAAAGATATTCAAAATATTTGTAATTATCGCATATTTTTCGCCAGATTTGTCATTGGGTTAATACCCTTATTACTGAAAAGAAATTATCTTATTTAGCAGATGCTTCAGTAAAACTGTGCCAAGAGGAGACAATCTAACCTTTATTTATGTAAAAAGAAAACAAGAACAGACTAACATGAAATGATTATCAACAATTATTTCTATGAATTAGCAATTCGTTTGCACACACACACACACACACACACGCACACACACACACAGAGACACAGACACACAGACACAAACACACAGACACAGACACAGACAGACACACACACACACACACACACACACACACATATATATATATATATATATATATATATATATATATATATATATATATATATATATATATATATATATATATATATATATATATATTCTGCAGTGCTCTCTCACGTCACTTTATATAATTATGTATTTCTCTGCTTCTTTACCACGTAGACGACACGAGGTTATCTCAATTCCTAAATGTATTACAGCTTATACACTACTTCTTCATGGTCGTTGTAGATGCGTAAGTTTTCATATTTGTTTAAAAGCTGTACACATTGTCATTTCAATTAATTTGCTAGAACGATATTAAAGATATCAAAAAACTGGCCCACGTGTGATTTTAATCAATTGAATACTCTGTACACCAACTTCCCTAGTGTTGTTAGATGTGAATTTACATTTATTTTGAGAGGCATCGAATGTCGGCATTGGTCTCCATGGATATTAGATGCAAAAGTAGATTACACAATCCAAATCCCTTATAGAGAGTTTGGTCTGTTCTATCCATTAGTGCCTAAAAGATGAAATTAACGTTTGCGCTAAATCTAACATAACAAATAAAATAATCACTAGATGATCATACAAAGCTTACTATATTCTCTTCATATCAGTTATATCAGTTACACACCAATATATCATCACGTCGCACTGTGGGCACATGCTCATAGGGAGGGATCGTGGTGAAATGACACTTTTCCAATTTTGCTAAATGCTGTAGATTGTATTATTTTACTGAAAGCAAATACGCGATACCTGATTTAGTTGCATAGGTCAGTCTCATTAATTATAAAAATGCCTGCGAGGAATCTAATTCTGATGCACATAATAAATCAAAACAAATAAATATGGAAAACTGCAAACTGACAAATCGATTGAACATTATCCTTTTTTATACGTCAAACATGGCGGTGTTTGCATACCCAAATAGATGTTTGCTGGGTCTTAAATAATGCAAAATTTAGTGTTTTAGAGATAACAATACGAATCTACTCTTCCCAAAGGACGACAGTTAGATTCCAATATTTGTGAAATATCTTCTACCACAGTTTCGTCGCGAATCGATAACATTCAATATTGTTACAACAATGGTACAAATCAGTTTGTGTTCCGGTAGGGGAGTCTGCTAATGTTATTGTGTCATAGGCACACATTATAACAACACTTTAGCATCACTGTGGAAATTCTGACATGGCTTATCATTCGTATGCTTGATCATACAAATATTATTCTGTACTGAAAAATACCTTAAAGAATTAGGAAACAGCAAACGAGAATGGGGACAATTTCCCTCCTTGCGTGACACCAAATATACACACGAACAAACTGACTATTTGTCTCTACGTTTCACCCAGGACGTTTTCAACCAGGACATGTCCAGTATTACAGTAACATTTTTATGCCAATTCTGGAGAATCTTAATTTATACTAAAGTCATTTTCTCCACACAATATCAAGAACTTTACAAAAACCAATAAATGATAACCCCCCCCCCCACAAAATACATGACGCAAGAGTAACATAATCAAATATATGCAAAACGAAAATATAACATGTTTTGAATAATCTTTGCAAAAGCGTGCTAGTGATTCCGTTATACGTTTACTCCCTTCATCGAATATTTTTAACCTAGTTCTTAAACAAGACGAGCAAAGATTTTGAGAAGAGGTCAATACAAAGGTCATTTCTTTGACCATATAAGACATTATTTCGATACTATGCCAGTAATAAAATCGAGATCTAATGAATGGACAAAACTAAATATCAGTTACGTAATATTTATTTATCTATGGATTATCATTTTTCAGCCATATGGTTTAATTTTATTTTGATTTCTAAATAGCCTTTGTTACTTCGACTTTGATGATATGACAGTTAAACACTTCATTTAATTTAAAGTTAACAATTTCTTGAATATGTTACAATTTATAAAGGTTGAGTTCATTTCGAATATTGAATTACATGTAAAGTTAGTCTCAAGTAACACATTATTTACGGTCATCTTATTTGTTAGCAGACATCTAGCATTCACTAGTATTCCTTCAGTTTTATTATTGAATGTTGCTGAGCTTACAGTGGCGGTCCCTTTGTAGAGATCAGAATTTTATTTAACATCGTTTTACTAACCAGTAATAAGGAAGGACTGTTTATTAATGTTTTGTTAATTAAATGCACTATGAGACTATTTTCCGTTTAACAGACATTCTCTGTTAAGGAAAGGGTTATGATAAACTTGTCGGTATATTTATAGTTATATTCATCACTCTGATGGCCTAAGGGTTAGAGCATCCGCCTTGGATACGGGAAATGGCGGTTTCGAACCCCGGCCGAGACACACCGAAGACTTATAAAAATGATACTTGCAGCTTGCCTCGCTTGGATCTCTGCATTATGAGGTTAGTGGCATGACTGCTCGACCTGTTGTCAGGATAATGTGATTGGGTGGTTCATGATACCGTATGTCTGCGGCATAATGCCCGATTGCTAGACATCACTACAAGCTGCCACATTGCAGACATCGTAGTGATATGACCAAATTTTTTAAAGCCATTTAAACAATCTAAAGCACATACACCTAGTTATATCCAAGGCAATGACGCTTTTGTTCCCATTCGTCTAAAGGCAGAGTGTGGATCCATAGACTCGCTTTCCAAAAAGAGAATATACTAAATTGCTTCAGAGACGATTTAAAAACAAATCCATCAATACAGTTATGCTTTGGGAAGATTGATGCTACATTATTTAATCAAGTATTAGGGTTAACAGTGTGAGGTATAAATCACCAAGCAAACGATATAATGCAATTTATCCTATCGTATTCGCTTATAAAGTCTAAATTGAGGGAAACAAAATTCATCCATATTTAAAGTTAGGCATCTCTGCTAGTCATGATTCCATGTGCTTTGCAAACTGTTTTCTGGTTAGATTGTGAAGGAGTTATGTCAGGTATATTGCTCTGGATTGATGGAAAGGAAACAGACAATTCCGGGGAAACAGGTGGATTGGTGGAAAGGAAACAGACAATTCCGGGGAAACAGGTGGATTTGTGGAAAGGAAACAGACAATTCCGGGGAAATAGGACATGTATCGCCTTGTTATCGTCAGGTTATTTTTACTCACAGCTGAGTACTTGTAATCATCAGATTGTCTTTATTCACAGCTGAGTACTTGTTATCATCAGATTATTTATATTTACTTTTGTGTCCATGCTAACATTAGGTTATTTATTCTCGCAATTGAGTCATTGTTATCATCATTTTTTATATATCTGTTACGTGTTTAGGCTCTTACAAAACATAACAGAAAAGAGTGATGACAAGTTTTGCAAAATTTAACAATTAATTTATTTCCCTAGAGCAACAAGGCAAACATGAGAAAAAGAACTTATGGTTTTACGAATCAAATCCAAAATTAGTCCAAAAATTAAAAAGTCCTATTATTAAAAAATCCTAAATGAATCTGAGTTTGAGCCCCAGTGAAATCCAAAATGGAAGTCAATGACGTCTGTCGCAACCTTCAAACTGATGTTGTGTCAACAGTTCCTTGGGGAAACACAGAACAAATCAATTCAGCTTTGAATTCAGAAAATAATTAAATGGATGTCTTTGTCCAAGAATTCTGTATGAGAATATCTATATTGCCAGGGAAAATAATCACTTTTATTCCGTAAAATAAAATTTCAACTGAAACTTTTCACAACAAAACACCTTTAAGTGTCAATGGTTTAGAACCCGAATGCCCTAATTCTAATCAGAAAAATGTTATACACTAATCTAAGACGCAAAATAGACTCCCGTATGAGGGTCACATGGTCACCTTTATAGAACAAAATAGAAGCCTTTAAGATGCCTAACATCACGTACTCATGGTATTGTCTTAACTGAAATCAATGGTTCTTACTCTGGGAAAGAATAAAAAGAAATTTCAAAAATATATTTTTTACTAGAACTCCCACTGTTTCTGAATCAAGGTCAGGAACTGGGTAAGCATTAAATACAATGTCTCTGTTATTAGTTGTTTAAAAATACAATATGGACAATATCAAATCCAGTAAATAAAGTTACATTAAAATAGCATGTAATGGAATTTAAAAAAATTAAAACTAACAAACAAACGATTAAATTAAAACAAATATAAATTAAATAAAATATACATAACAATACTCACAGACGAGTCCTGATTATCAGGAGGTTATTTATACTCACAGTTGTGTCCATGTTATAAAATGTAGTTTTTACACTAACTGTTGTGACCTTGTTATCATAAATTTAATTATGCTCACAGCTGAGTCAATCTTATTATCAAGTTATTTAATCTCAACGCTGAGTCCTTGTTATCATCAGGTTATTTATACTCACAGCTGAGTCCTTGTTATCATCAGGTTATTTATACTCACAGCTAAGTACTCATTGTCATCAGGTCATTTATACTCACGGCTGAGTCCTTGCTATCATGAGGTCATTTAAAATCATTCGAGTAGTTGTTATCATCAGGTTATTTATATTCGCAGCTGAGTCCTTGTTATCATCAAGTTATTTTATACTCACAGCTGAGTACTCATTGTCATCAGGTCATTTATACTCACGGCTGAGTCCTTGCTATCATGAGGTCATTTAAAATCATTCGAGTAGTTGTTATCATCAGGTTATTTATATTCGCAGCTGAGTCCTTGTTATCATCAAGTTATTTATACTCACAACTGAGTACTCATTGTCATCAGGTCATTTATACTCACGGCTGAGTCCTTGCTATCATGAGGTCATTTAAAATCATTCGAGTAGTTGTTATCGTCAGGTTATTTATACTCACAGTTGAGTCCTTGTTATCATCAGGTTGTTTATACTCACAGTTAAGTCCTTGTTATCGTCAGGTTATTTATACTTACAGTTAAGTCCTTGTTATCGTCAGGTTATTCATACTCATAGTATAGTCCTTGTTATTATCAGGTTGTTTATACTCACAGTTAAGTCCTTGTTATCGTCAGGTTATATATACTCACAGTTGAGTCCTTTGTCACATGTCAGTGTTTTAATATAGGGGATATACTATTAGTCAGATGTTCCGTATTCATAATCTTCGCAAATAGACAGCAACATAATTTTGTTATTTGTCTCCATTTTGTCACATTTCTCTCCAAATTTCAATATAATAAAGTACTCCTCAACTGCAGTGTTGCATATTTTTGGGCACACGCACTTTATAACGTTTTGACCGTTGACCTCTAGAATAATAGCAAGTAGTATCAAGAGCATATATATATATATATATATATATATATATATATATATATATATATATATATAACAACTGTGTCAAGTAATTATTGTTCATAACATAACTAATTAACTAATTTTTATTTACTTTCCAGAGATAATATTGTTTAAGCAAAGTTAGCCTTAATTATGAAGCTGGCTGCTAGTCAGTACCATAATTGCTGGGCATGAGAGGACCACGAATATATAAAATCATATCAATTTGACAATTAAGGCATGATGTGCGTTGTAAAGCAATCACAATTCATAGATTTCGGATGCAACTACAGCAAAGATATGATATTATCTGTACATTCATTTCTCTCTAGTGAGGGTGGGTTGCTGGGGGACTTACATTGGTTCTACTTGGTATCTGATTCTGACAGATATTGAGCTAGATACGTTGTAAATGCGAGAGGGAAAACACCGAACATGAGTTCACACTTAATTTGTATATTGGCAAGAAGATACTTATTTGATAATTTTAACTCGAGCATAAACAAAGGAATTGACACGTACGGTGTTAGTTTTGTTGGCATTAAAATGAAAACTCTAAAACGGTATTGTGGCAACGACGATAGAAGATAGGGGAGCTTTGGATGTCGTCTGTAAGTGAAATGTACGAAGATTACCAAAGATTTACACGAGTTTTAAAGTCTACTACACGACAAAAGTGATGCATGCGAGAAGGAGAAACTGTATATACATATTTCTGCATTGCATATACATATTTCTGCATCACCAATTTGAAGATGGTGGCAAATGCATATATGAGGAAATGGTATTTCAGTGCGTTTCTCACGCAATTATTTGGGAACAAGCCTACATCGGAAGTTTTACGATCGCTAATCTCTTTCTGGCAATACACATGTTAAGATGGACAAAATTTGAAGAAACATCCAGTAGTATCTGTATTTTATTTGAATACATTTCAATCTTTTGTTTTGATAACGACATTAATTACTTATGGAATATTTCTTAAAAATAGGTCAATAGTAATAGGAAGAAAGAAAGCAATGACATGTTTACACTGGGTAAATTTCAGCTCAAAGTAGACTAAGCAAATTTTTTATTTTGGTTTTGCTAATTCGTGCATTATTTCTGTCAGTTAAATTTGTCTGGGATTTGTCAGTTCCTAGCAAGTACGATTTTGTTTTCTTCCAGTTTCAGAAAGAAAAACAAAATATTAAATTAAGACCTAGATAGCTCTTGGCATAAGAAAATTATATTTTTGCAGGGCAAAATAAATAAAATCATAGTTATTGGATTACACAGTATTGCATCTTTAAACTTTATTTTACTTTCTACTAATGCTGTCCGAACGAACGCATCCTACGATGTTGTATATGACTAGAAGCTTCTTGTTTCATATTTGGAAGCAAATTGTCTGGCAAACATTAAATGTCGGTAATTTATCATTAAGAGTCGGTAATTTAACATTAGAGGGCGGTAAGTTTACTACACCCTTCTTAGTGTTGACATATATTTTAAAGCTGAGTATATCCAATCTGTATATTTTTAGGAATATTCTTGTATTGGGAATTTTGTTTTCTATATCTCGCACAACAAAATATCAAGACAACCTTCATGTGTATACTGAGTCACGTATATCACATGTATGTCAACCACTCAAGCACACACGGCAATTACGGGGTGGGGTTGGAGTTCCGGCCATGAGTCATAGTGGGGGACATTAAATTCCTATTGCGAGTTAATATAATTACGTTTACAGAAGGGGGGACCAGAATTTGTTGCTTATCCGCTGACGTATATGTACTTGTTTCGTGTTTCACGTGAACTATTATACAATGTCCTTTGACATCGACTTGCTAGCAACATCTCTCCCATCGCAACGTGTGACTTACGTATTATGTACAAGTTTATTTGGTACATGGCAAAAAATTTATTATGCTGTGTGCTTTCATGAACCCCTACCACTCCGGAGGCCTAAGTGGTTAGAGCGTCCGCCTCAGTTCGAACTCCAACCGAGTCATACCAAAGACTTACAAAAATGATACTAACAGCTGCCTTACCTGGCGTTCAGCATTAAGAGTTTAGTGTTAGGACTGGTTGGTCTGGTGTCAGGATAATATGATTGTGTGGGACATGATACAACATGTCTGTGACATGATGCTATTACATACTACCACACTGCAGACATCGTAACGATGAGACTGAATTGTTTTTAAACATACGTTAAAAATCCAAACTAAACTAAAACACAAACACATCAAGAGCCATATTTAACATCATATCCTCCTTGCCTAAGCAATACTATAGTTTGGGAATCCTAAATGACACACAATAACATGATATAACAATAATCCTTCTCGTCACAAATTTTGCATTGGGATTATTTAAAATTCGATCCTCGTTGCCATACATTAGTATTGTGTGGGAATATTTAACGTTAAGTCCTTCTTGACACAGCAATATTACGGTGTAGGAATCCTCCTTGCCAAGCATTGCTATAAGTTGGGAATCCTAATTGACACACACTATCATGGTATGTGAATCCTCCTTGTCACACATTATGCAGTGGGAATTTTTACCGTTCGATCCTCGTTGCCATACATTAGTATGGTGTGGGAACATTTAACGTTAAGTCCTTCTTGCTACAGCAATATTATGGTGTAGGAATCCTCCTTGCCAAGCATTGCTTTTGGGTTGGAATATTGAGCATTAATTCCTCTTTGCCACAAAATAGTATTGGGTGGGAGGTCTCCTTTTCATACATTGCAATGGCTGGAAATAATAAATATGAATTTCTCTTTGCACACACAATAGTATGGTGTTTGATTCCGCCTTGCCACACATTACTACGGTGTAAGATCTTTTTTATCACTAATTCCTCTTTTTCACAAAGTAGTATTGGTTAGGAATCATCCTTGCCGTACATTATAATGTTGTGGGGATATTTAATATTATATCTCCATTGCCACAGCCATAGCATGGTATGGGAATTACTTATAAAGGTACTTGAGATGTTTATTTTGGTTTGGAGACGTTACATTTTGTTGTATTAGTTCCGGTGATCATTCACAAGATGCCATCTCGTGAATATTATTTTATATGAAACTATATAATCAAAAGATATGTGAATTTGTTTCAAACCGATTTTCGGTGTAAAAAATAATAATATTCTAGCAATAGCAAATTATATTTACTAGTATACGAAATGTGATAAATGTTTTACTGTTTAAAATGAAGCATCACCGTTATCCTACTGCCCATTCGTTACAATAGATTATCGTTGATCATTGAGTGACTTTAATTCTGAATTAATTGTAAAGAAAAGGTAAACAATTTGTTTCTAGTTTGTAGTCTTGGAATCGGAAAGCCTAATTATATTCTAAACTAATTTCCATCCACTGCCAGTTACTTGAGCACCATTGTTTGATGCATCATCTGGCTCTCGTTGTGACTTAGTAATTTGATAGTTCCTAGTTTAGTTTTCTAAGAGTATCTGATTATAGCAGATAATGAATTTTTCAACCTGGAAAAATCACCTCTTCCATAGGAATTGTTTTTATCCTTGACATGCATTCTATCCTCGACAGGCATTTTATCCGAATTGTTTCTTTTCAATATTAGTATCGTCACAGGAAGGAAGATGAAAAATACCCCCTACCATAATTATATATGGGCCAATCTCTAAAGTTAGTTAAAGTTCAATATCGATGGGTTGCATGGGACAAATACCGTATTCGGAATCAGATTTGTAACTCACTGTGATATTTATTCCTGCTTGTACTGATGACAGACAATAACAATTAAATTACATGTCATAATTATATCTTTTTTGCTGAAGAAGCTCACTTTGGCATCATCGCTTGGGGCGCTATGATCTCTGACGCTAAATACATGTTGACACTACGCACGCATACATTCTGAATGATTACCCCCGAACATTAAAGACAGTAAACAACTAACACCATACACCCATCACCAGTAAAATGAAAAGGTACTCACGTATTCCTTGATGATTAGAAGGTAGGTACAAAGTGATTAAGTGTAGGCTGACATGGACTTTCATGCCTTCCTTTTTTCCGGCCCAGCAAATGTTTTAGGGAGAGTAGGTGCACATAAAGCAATGTGTGTGTGTGTGTGTGTGTGTGTGTGTGTGTGTGTGTGTGTGTGTGTCTAGGATTTTTAATCTTGGTTTAACAATTTTTCAGGCATATCGCTACGATGTCTGAAGTTTGGCAGTTTATACTAATGTCGAGCAATGGTGCATCATGCCGAAGATATGTTGCATCATGTTCAACCCAGTCATATTATTCTGATACCAGGCCGGCCTGTCTAAACACTAACGTCTTACTGCTGAGCGTCAAGAGAGGCAGCCGTTAGTATCATTTTTATACGCCTTTGGTATGACTCGGCCGGGGTTTGAACCCACGACCTCCCACATCAGAGGCGGACACTCTAACCAATAGGCCACCAGGGCGGTCTGAATATACAGCAAAATTACTATCCTGTTTAAAGTCTAAGGCGTCTAACCTTGTCGTTTTGTGCCTAGGTCGTATTCAGCAAAACCCATAAAGCGTAAATAACGGGGTACACTTTCAGACTTAAAAAAACCCTCACTTTAACTTCATTTTCAAATCACAGATTCTGACAGTCAATGCAGTGTTTTATTTCTTTAGATTTTTACTTAATTCAAGTTTCCTATTTCAGTACTACCACTTAATGCAAAATTATGTTTACCTACTTAAATGATTAATGTATATATTTCAGATGCAAACATTACTCCATTTATTTATCAACTATGTATTACATCCTTTTGTGTATTTTATAAATATGAATTAACTTTGAACTACTCTGATATAATTAACTTCTTCTCAGCCAGATTGTTGTTTTGTATGTTTGCTTTATTGTTGGTCAGTCCCTGTGTGTATTTTGATTTATAAAATTCAGCAAATATAAAATCCGTTATCGTTTCGACGCCATCACTTAAAATGTACAATAAATAAATTGTCAATTGTGCTATGGCTTTTATCATGATATATTTATATTGTCTTTCACGTCCTCCTTATTCTGACCATATCGGTTGCAACAATCTATTTTGTTATTAATATTGTTGGCAATATGTTGATTGGGATGTAATAGTGTTGGCAATATGCTGGTTGGGATGCAATAGTGTTGGTAATTAGTTGGTTAGAATGTAATAGTGTTGTCAATTGGTTGGGATGTAATAGTGTTGGCAATAAGTAAGTTGGGATGTAATAGCGTTGGCAATTGGTTGGGATGTAATAGTGTTGGCAATTATTTGGTTGGGATGTAATAGTGTTGGCAATAAGTTTGTTGGGATGTATAGTGTTGGCAATTGTTTAATTGTGATCTAATGGTTGCTTGCAATTATTTGGTTGGGATGTAATAGTGTTAACAATTAATCGATTGTGGTGTATTTGTATTGGCAATTATTTTTTGTGGTCAGATGGTGTTGGGAGCTATTTGGTTGTGGCATAATAGTGCTGGCAATTATTTCAGAGATCAAGTCATTCATTTTTGTGCTAAATTCATTCATGACATTTGTTTGGATTTTGATACTTAAACATCTCTTTAACAGAACCATCTGTAATAACAAAATATTTTCTTCAGAAGATATTTTTAGTTGTCCCATGTCGGTTTCTAAAACATATAGTTAGTTATTTAACCTCTTCTCGGTTGATTGTACTCATTGTTGTAAATTGGGCACTGATCTCTCTCTCTCTCTCTGTCTCTCTCTCTCTCTCTCTCTATCTCTCTCTCTCTCTCTCTCTCTCTCTCTCTCTCTCTCTCTTATTTGCATATAAATTCCTTTTCTTATCTTATATTCCATATAATTCATGATTATGGACCTCATGGGTTCGTTAGCAATAGATGTTAATTTATTGTGAACGTGTTACTCCTTCCTGATGTATTTTAAAATATCGTCATCCACGGTCTCATGTTTTTGATTAACATCATATATGTTGAATCTTGGCTCATATTAGGATACCATTTAATGATATAGTTAAGAATCTAAGAAATTTTAATTTTTGTTGGGTTTGAAATTTTGATATTAATACTTTCATTTTTGCAACATTTATTGTCATGACATCCTTGAATTTATTCGTATTTTTCTCAAGGTCATGACCTCATTAAATTTATTTATGTACATCTCAAGGTCATGACATTCTTGAATTTATAATTGTACATGTCAAGGATGTAAAGCTACCGAAAAGTAAAATATACACTGGTTCGTTGTTTTAGTTACTAGCAGCAGCCTCGCTTGGCGCTCAGTATTAAGAGGTTAGTGTTAGGCCTGGTATCAGGATAATATTACTAGGTGGGACATGATGCCACGTGTCTGCGGCATGATGCCCTTACCCAGTGCTAGACGGCCATGCTGCAGACATCGTACCTTTACGACGCAAATTGCTAAAAATACATTTAAAAAATCTAAAAACAGAATAAACTTTCTTAATAATACTGTCAACTGTACTATATTAACCATTGGCATCGGCAAAGATAGATTTGTCAGAACCTAATAGCGATGAACTTGAATTTTATTTTGAATTAGTGTATTTTCTGCAATAAATATAAACTATGAGCTCGCATTAAGCTTCTTTCTTTCAGTTTATTTCCTTCTTCCAATTGCTTTTATGTTTTCAATTTTCTATGTCCCGCCTTCAGCGAGTCTTCAATAGCGAAGCTTTACTGTTCTTCATTTTGTTCCTGATTATGTTTATGTCTCTTCGCATTTGTTTTATTAGCTGATGATCAGTATAAATCCATAATGGTCAATTTTGTTGATACCCTTGGTTATTATGCTGTCTTTACTGCCAACCTTACTAATGACACCTAATATTTAATCGATTTATAAAACATTGCTGAATATCAACATTTCACTATTAAAAGGTTAACGGAAACACCTCACTGCCAAATGTCAACGGAAACACCTCACTGACAAATGGTCCTATACCATATGATGCTATTATTTCTATACAGTCTCAGACTGTTGTAAATGCTAAGCCGAATTCCAAAGAAGTCATGGCAGGAATCAACAAACAGTGTATAGTCGTTACTGACAGGAATCAACAAACAGTGTGTAGTAATTCACTATTTCATTGTTGGGGCATAATCTTACAGGTGCAACCCACTTCTAACAGTCAAAGATCGCAAAAATTGTAAATGTAACAAATACTCTCATATACACACACACACATACATACATACATATATATATATATATATATATATATATATATATATATATATATATATATATATATATATATATATATATATATATATATATATATATATATAATTGATTCATACATGAATCCTTAACGAGTCTAATGACATCTTTTGTGCCAGCCGAGTTTTCAGTGAAACGGAAATGGACATAACTGACGTAATGTGATGAGCTTTTCCATTTGTTGAGAGCCAGTAGCCATCGCCCACGCCACAAAATGTCTTATAGAAATTCGTCGACATCATGTATGGATCTATTTCACATCGTCAGTCTGGTACAGAAGACATAGTAATGGTGGAGTGTGGGATATTTAGGTACCTGTAAAGCAACCAAATACATGAAATACGTTTAAAAAGTAGAATATGGAAGTGAGTAAATTATTTCTGACTGACAACCTTTTTCTTGGGAATTGGAATTTGATATTGCTGTCTCATGGCGTTTCATAAGACAAAGTTTTATGCCTAATTAAAGACCGCGAAACGATTTGACCTCTAAACCTTTTGACCTACAAAGGTGAAACTTAACAGATGACCACTGTATCTTTGCCTCGCCCGTTATGAAAATAGTTCTGTGGGCATCCCTGGTGCTATATATTTATTTATGATACCGAAAACAGTTCTTGTTTGCAATATGTGCTCTCTTTAGAAACCTAAACCATATTTCTCTTAAATCGCCCAATTTTCTCCCAATTCTTTAAAGAGCACCGTTTATTGCCTAGCATACGAGCATATACTTCATTACTGTTTTAGTTCCATCATTTCTGCAATTCGTTAATCGAATTCTGCCTAAGAAGACATACACAATTTCTAATTTTTGTGACCAAGGACAAACGAACGGAATATTTTACGATCCACTTACACACCTGATGAGCAATGTAGTGTCATTCGATTTTTGCCTAAAATAGCACAGACAGAATCTCATTCCCAATTAAGAAAATAGACTCAGCGTTATGAATAGACAGTAGTGAAGTAAAGTAGTGTCGGAACCTATATCAAAATTCGGTATTTGTGCCAAATATCTGTAAGCATGACTCTTTCTTGCAAGTATCAATGATCGCTACAACATTTTCTTAAAAGTGTCATAAAGCGAAATAAACTGCTGAACATATTTTGTAACTTATACGTTTAGGTCTGGTTATGCAAAAATACCCGTCTAATATCCATCACATTAGTCGTTGCATAAAAACCTGACTTCCTGCCACTATTCGGTTTGCATTTGGTTGAGGGGTTTGCACTATGTTTCTACTACAAATTATCATCCTTTTGTACTAGGAATACGGAACGAATATGTCAATATATTTTTGGGTGCAAAATCGTGATTTGCAGACAATTGAAAAATTACACCGAGAAAATAGTTTAATTACTAATGTAACGTTCACGTATGTATTATTAATTCACAGTCTTTCACGATCCGAAAATATAAGTACAAGCACTTAAGCGGCCTGTAACATAGCCAGATTTTGGAGACTGTCTCAGATGTTGTTTTCACAGTTTCAAGTGACATAGATTTTAGGGGTCACCGAGGCAAAATATATATTAAGAACGGTTTCTCTTTTAAGACAATATCTTCAAAACGTTACTGTTGCAGTTCTATTCAAGTATCTTGTTTTCAAATCTGATGGTTTCAGTAATTAGAATAGGAAGCTGATATTGTTTTGTGAGCTAAATTCAACTTTATACAGAAACAGTGCCCTTTCATTGTGTTAGCGTTTATTGTACCTACTACGAGTAAAGCTTTGAACTTTGATAATTGTAACCTTTAAACTCTTTGAAATTTTAACATTTTATTCTTTGATTTCTTTGAACTTTTAACATGTAATCTTTGATTGCTTAACTCAGACATGTCCGATATTTTTCACCTTTTCTCCAAATAGTTAAGGAAATAGTGCGCAATAGGGTTTATTTACTTTTGATTGAGTATCATCAAAAATCTTACAGTCAACAGCAAAACAGCGTTATCCGAACTTTTCCAGTCATTACGTACTCATCAAATAACACATCTATGCAAGTAAGATTCAGCACACGGTATGTTACACATATACGTACAAGTTTCAATCATCTAGTACTTCGTATGTTATATACATGCATACGTTTTAGTCATGAAGTACTACGTATGTTACACATATATGCCTAAGGGTCAGCCATGAAGTACTCTGTATATTACACATATGAGCACAAGTTTCAGTCATCTAGTACTCCATATGTTACATACATGAATACGTTTCAGCCATCAAGTACTCCGTATGTTACACATATATATAAGGTTCAGCCATCAAGTATTCCGTATGTTACACATATATGCCTATGGTTCAGCCATGAAATATTCCTTATGTTACACATATATGTATACGTTTCAGTCATCTAGTACTCTGTGTGTTACATATATATGCATTATTTTCAGTATTCATAAACTCCACATAAATTAGAGACACATATTACTAAACACATTTCAGAACTGCTTACATCATCAATGTACTGACGTCTTTCATATCTTAAGGTTTGAAGTCTCAATGGTTTAAAGATGTTTCTCAATGGTTTAAAGATGTTTGATGTACCAATGCACGGACCTTCTTATCCTCAGAAAAGTGCCAACTAATAAATGGCATAAACACAGTTTGAAGATTAAAAAGTTCCACATATAATATAAGTTCCATTAGCCCTTAAAATTTAATTGATTATTCTAAAGGACGTCTGCTTCAAATTTTGTTTCAGTTTTCTTCTAACATCTACGATCGGTCGAGTTTGAAGGAACAGTGACAGACCTTAAGGCTAAAGCCAGCTTTGATTTGAACTGGAAAACTTGCGAACGAACGCTTTTCCCAATCACATTTGCACATTGATAAGTTGAATGTTTTCTCTTTACGTTTTTTTTTTATTCACATTGATTAAATCAATATAAGACACACTTATGATTTAAACATGAACTATTGTTTTATGAAGAAAGTGGAGCACTACCAACACATTCGCTTTTTGTACACACTGAAAGTTCAGGCATTCACGTACTGGCGTATGGAAATTAGTGTGGAATAGAAGCTAAGCGAAATAACGAACCAACAAGAGGTAATTAAAATATTTTTAACATAGTTACAGTTGATATAAGCCATTATTATACTTTAATTAACATTAGTAGAGTCTGTACATCTCTCTCTCTCTCTCTCTCTCTCCTTTTCTTTGGACCGTTTGACTTTACCATCATTCATAAGCCCAGAAACATCGTCGTATGACCCAAGCGACAATCCCTAACGCTCGTATATTCATGGGTTTGCGCCTGTATCTTACTACGATGGCTCAGAGAGAGAGAGAGAGAGAGAGAGAGAGAGAGAAAGCTGTTTGCACAAGTTCATATTTAGTTAATAATAATCGATTTTTAGAACAATATAATAAGTTTTAGAAGCACAAAAAGCAACAACAACAATAAAGCATTATTTACGTTACAGTATGTGTGTCTCGTAATCGACAAGTTTAACATACAGTGTCGACAGGCTATTGTAACTATGTATCATTGATTCTATTAACAATCTAGATAGATCCCAAGGAAAAACATACCGTTACGATAAAACATATTCTTGTCGATTGCTTAGTACAATTTCAGTTTTAAGGTTTTCATCCAACCCAAATTGTTTTCTCTCTCACTCCATAGTTCTGCGCGTGTTGCCCCTTACGCACAATACGGGAGAGGGAAACGGAAAAAAGAAATGATTGCGATGAAATTGTGTACCATGTTAAATTCAGTTAAGAAAGGGAGACTATTAATATTTGTATCGTTATACATCATTGATCTATAGGCTTGCCGTTGAAAGAATGTTTATACTCGTATTATTGCCCCATGGGTGGATCACAATTTGATATACCAATAGTATCGGTATATCAATATGCCTTATACGAACGCTTTAAATGCGATGTGTTTTTTAATATATAGAAATATTTGGGGGTCAAATTTACAGTTATATGAAAACCCGATTAGTCAAACTACATCTATGGTCGACATATGTTTAAGTTCATATATTGAAATTATAGTTAGAAACTTTCTTTTGACATGTAAAGAAATGATCCAGATGGTACAGAGACGTCGTTGTCAACAGTGTAATGTAATGGGTCTGGTGGCATATAACCATGGAATGAAATGGGCCTGGTGGCATATCAACACCGTGGTCAGTCGTGTAATGAAATGGGTCTAGTGGCATATAACCATGGAATGAAATGGACCTGGTGACATATCAACGCCGTGGTCAAACGTGTAATGAAATGGGCCTGGTGGCATATCAACACCGTGGTCAAACATGTAATGAAATGGGTCTGGTGGCATATAACCATGGAATGAAGTGGGCCTGGTGGCATATCAACACCGTGGTCAATCGTGTAATGAAATGGGCCTGGTGGCAAATAATTATGGAATGAAATGGGCCTGGTGGCATATTAACACCGTGGTCAAATGTGTAATGAAATGGGCCTGGTGTCATATAACCATGGAATGAAATGGGCCTTGTGGCATATTAACACCGTGGTCAAATGTGTAATGAAATGGGCCTGGTGTCATATAACCATGGAATGAAATGGGCCTTGTGGCATATCAAGAGCGTGGTCACCCGTGTAATGAAATGGTCCTGGTGACAACGGCGTTGATATGAACGCCGTTGTCAGATCTGTACTGAAATTGACCTGGTGGCATATAAAAGCCGTGGTCAACCCTGTAATGAAATGGGCCTTGTGGTATATAATCATGGAATGAAATGGGTCTTATAGCATGTCAACGCCGTGGTCTACCGTGTAATGAAATGGGCCTAGTGGCATATACCATGGAATGAAATGGGCTTGGTTGCATATTAACACCGTTATCAAAAGTGTAATGAAATTGGCCTGGTAGCATATAAACGCTGTTGTCAACCGTGTAATGAAATGAGCCTGGTGGCATATAAAGGCCGTGGTCAACCGTGTAATTATATGGGCCTGGTGGCATTAACCATGGAATGAAACGGGCCTGGTGGAATATCAACGTCGTTGTTACTCGTGTAATGAAATGGGCCTGGTGGCATATAACCATGGAATGGGTTTGGTGGCATATAACCACGTAATGAAATGAGCCTGGTGGCATATAAAGGCCGTGGTCAACCGTGTAATTATATGGGCCTGGTGGCATATCAACGTCGTTGTTACTCGTGTAATGAAATGGGCCTGGTGGCATATAACCATGGAATGGAACGGGCCTGGTGGCATACAACCATGGAATGAAATGGGCTTGGTGGCATATATTAACGCCGTGGTCAACCGTGCAATGAAATGGGCCTTGTTGCGTATACCATTGAATGAAATGGGGTTGGTTGCATATTAACTCAGTGGTCAACCGTGTAATGAAATGGGCCTGGTGGCATATAACCATGTAAAGAAATAGGCCTTGTGGCATATCAACGCCGTTGTCAACCGTGTAATGAAATGGGCCTGGTGGCATATACCATGGAATGAAATGGGCTTCGGCCCATATAGCCACAGAATGAAATGGCCTGGTGGCATATCAAAGACGTTGTTAACCTTGTAATGAAATGCAAATGATGGCATATAACCATAGAATGAAATTGGCCTGGTGGCATATAACCATGGAATGAAATGGGCCTGGTAGCATATCAACGCCCTTATCACCCGTGTAATGAGATGGGCCTGGTGGCATATACACGCCGTTGTCAGCCATGTAATGAAATGGGCCTGATGGCATACAAGCGCCGTTGTCAAACGTGTAACAATATGGTCTGGTGGCAAAGAAAGCAATTAGTTCCGGACTTTCTTTTGAAAAATAATAATATGTCTGTAGTGACTTGTTTGCCCTCGGGATAATTTGTGGCATACATCTGGAGACTATTAAAATATTTACAAAGCAACCCTTATGAGTTCTGTTCAAAAACAAGCAAATACCTTAGTCCTTACAAATATGAAACTAAACTACTTTCTGACGAAATTTACGAGTCTGTAAGGGAAAAAGAGGATTTAGGCAAACTAGATGTTACAATCTGCAGCAACAAAATCATAACATTTTCATCGAATAGTTTGACACAGAGAGGTTGCGGATTATTGCTTTAGATTGAGTTTCAGGAATCGCGTCTTAAGAAAGTTAATTAGATGTATTTTCAATAACACTTCAAATGAAAAAATAGTGAATACGTCAGATAACTGGTTGTGTGAAATCGAATACGTTGGTATTGGTTTCGCAATCGAATTACTAGTTTTGAAATTAACCCACAAAACTACGCATGCTGAAAGAGTCATGTGTTTCTGAAGCAAAATCCTTTCATGGCAAAAATGCGAACCAAAAAACAGAAAAGAAATAGGCAAATTGTGAAGATTTAGTAATTATATTTATAAAATCTCTTTTTCCTTAACTTATAACTTTGTTTTTTTTTTCTCTTCTTTTGTTTAATCCCTTACAAAACCGAGCATGCTTACAAAACGCCTGGATCTTCAAACAAACATGATGGAATAAACGGCATGTTTAACTGCGTTCGATCAAAAGAAAAACAAGTATGTTAATATATTTTATGCAAATAATCACTGAGAAGTATTGCCTTCCATCCTCGTTTACTTATTTAAGCCAACATTTAATAAGAAGCTATATATATATATATATATATATATATATATATATATATATATATATATATATACTCAATTGGACGAACATACCCGAAATGAAACACAAGACTAATATTAATATATGACATTTCCTTCAAAAGTCAATTCACATGCCAGTAACACTAATACAACCCTTACATCCTTTAAAATAAGTTGTACTGATATCCTATGGCAGGTACATCATTCCGCGTTTGGTTCAAATTAAGCAATTTTTATTTCTGTGACCGAAATAAACCTATCCGTAATTTGGTCTGGGATTCTACGAACGGTATGGTCATCAGCAATAGAGCATAACCAACATATTGACAAAATTAAGCATGCGATTAAGAAAACTGGAAAATAGTAATCATTTTCATAGGTTTATAGTCTTTGGATCGATGACGTCCAGTCAGAGAGTGAATTGGTGGCGGGGATAATAAGTTTCCTTTGCTCTTCTGGATTCGAGAATCAGGACAAGATTGTGGGCGGTTACAGCAAAGATAATGGTATTGATATCGTGGCCAGGGGAAGAAAAGTGGTCCGAAACAGATCATCTGTTGGATTATTTTAATTGCCAGTAAGATCTTTGCAAATTCATTTTCCTCTGTCTTTCGCACATAGCGTTTTAAAATACCTTTCATGTTATTAAAGATATCACAATTTGTATTTCATAGGGAAGATTCAGCTGTGCAATTTGAGTGTTTTGTTATTTGGTTTCGAGGTTATGTCCGTGTGGAGTTCAATGTTCAGTGTTGTTCACTGTTTCGTAATAAAGCACGTGGTTTGTATTCGAGATCTTTGCCTTAAACTTTCTTGCATAATGAAACTAATTTGTCTTAATAATGATTTCTTCCATCGTTGCTTGCTCGTAGTGGCAATTAATTCTTCAAACCTTGTGCCCATTGTGGTTCATTAGTTCTGTAATTTAGGTAGTTTTATTTTCTATCGGGGTCTTGTTTGCCATGTCCCATCGCATTGTTTGGTTTCCCATTATGTGAGGATATTTGTGGCCATCGAAAATAAGCAGAGTTTATGGTGATATATGTTCATGATTTTACGTTTGACCAGGAAATTGGTGGAGTCTTGAAGCGAAAGGCTGAGCTTTCAGAGATTCTCCTGGTTGTGAAACTGGTGTCAGAGGTACAATCTGTCTGTCCGAGATTTTACTTTCGTTGGGCGTAAGGTAGTCGTTTTATTTTAAAAGTCTAGGTAGAAATCCCACGCGAAATATTCTTTTGAGAACTTTCATGGTACAATATTTATCCGACACACTAATTATAATTCAATTCATTTTAAATTATTGTATCACTAAGATTTTTTCTTCCATTACATATATATTTATTCTTTTGTCTTACCTCAGATACTTTGTTTATATTTGGCTTACATGTTCTCGGCATGTTTCAAAACAAAACCATGGAGACAGTCTTCAAGCGTTGGTGCAACGAAGCAATGTACATTTGTGTCGACAGCAAAACAATGTTCCTCGACATAATTTCTATCAAATACATACATTAATAAAGGTACTTTCTAATTTCTAAAATTGTGAATGTTTAAAATCGGAATGCGATGGGAGAAAGTTACTCATGCTACGGGAAAGATAATTAATCCTAAACAGCCTCAATGATGGATGGTATGATATTGTTTCAAAACAAATTTATTTTAACTGACACTCATAATTACCTACGAACATTTTTAAAAACCTCGGTAACGCTTTAACATAAATCATTTTAAAGTTTCAGAAATCTTAAAGAAAATAAGAGCAACAAGTTAACACACATGACCTATAACCATTTCAAAATCCCGTTTTTTTTCTTCTAATTCATGGTCTCAGTAAACCGTTAGAAAATACACGGGTGCCTTAGAAGGACAAAATGCGGGAAGTATAAAAAGAATTCGTATGCAACGTTTCTTATGGTCATTGGTGGATCTTTCAAAGTGTCCGATTTCAAAGGAGATATTACACTATGACCCCCCTATGGTCTCCATTTCTGTTGAACGCAACACACCTATGATAATGAACAATTTCCGAAATATAGGTGAATTCAGCAAAATATTGAAACTTGAAGCTTACATTAAAACAAAGTCTGAATTAAGAACAGAAAGAAAACCTTCAAATAAAACACAAACATATTATCCAGACAAAGAGTAACTAAAACTTACAAGAAAACTCTGATGCAGCTCTGGAATCTTTATTTTGTCATTGACAAGTGATATTACTCAGCACGGAAATAAAAAACAAAGCAAACTATTGCAAGAAAAAGTCAGAAAAGTAGGCATTAGAATCACACAAAAAACAGCGCCGACATCGTCTTTAAACCAGAGATTAAGGCTCCTCTGTCGTAATAATGGACAGAAGGTATCATGATCGAGGCCAAAAATCAAAAAAGCGACGAAAGATTTCGTGATGAATTGGGCAATAAACCCACCATGCAAAACATAAAAGATAGTACGACCTTCATCTGTGAAAAGTTTGATGGGTTTCAAAAACATAAAATAATCATTACAGTATTCACGAAAGTCCTTAGGCAGGCAGGTGTTATGTACTACCTAGGTAACATGAACCATGCAATCCCTGTGAGACCAATAGTTGCTGGTAATGGTTACCTTACGCGAAAAATTGATGGAATACATCGACGTTCAGATTGCATTTTTCAACATTCTATGCTTTTCTTCAAAACATCACAGGTTTCCTGGCTTAAAGTAGAATCACTTCATACTACCAAATACGTTTGCTTGTTTCAGTGTATGTAACTTACTGGCACACTGATGTGCCAGTCAACGAGGGAATAAAATCATGAAGGGAAGTAATGCAAGCACGAGCAGAGAGGAACCCACCAACTCGCTATCTTATAAAGCTATTGAACTAGTAATCTGACTATCTGACTTGAAATTATACGAAAAATGCTATTTGTAAATTTTGTTACCGCAATGGGCAAACTGAAAGGTAGACGCACAGACTCAATGCCTACCAGTCCATTCCAATGGGTGCATTCTATTTACGACATCGAAAGTGCAGTGCCGCCACGAGACAGAAAGATGAAAGAATGGATTCCATCATTCAGCCAAGCTGAATACAGAACTCTTAAATATGACCCTGTTTTTGCATGCAAAATCAAAACTCATTGAAAATAATTCAACACGACGCATACCGGAAGACAAAAAATAAATGTCAATACTTGATCTCATCCAGCTGTCACCCAAACCAACGCATTCTTAATATTTTATTCAGCCATACACTAGGGATGGGAAGAATCTGTTATGATGAATAGGCATTAGAAAAACGATATTATGAATTGCCTCAACATTTATTCAAGTGTAACTATGACACTAAAAGTGTGGATAATGCCATAGACAGAGTGAGATCGGTAAAATAAACAAAGAAAACCATTTTAATGATGCCATTTTTACTAACGTTCTATCTAGTAGATAGAATTGTGGAACTGCACGTATTTGCCATTGCATTGTTATAATTTTAAGATGTTTTCGTAAATCAACCAGTCATAGCATACAGCAAACCGAGATATAGGTGAAACATTCAGAAAAATTAAACCCATTAACTTACCACAAAAGGATCATTCGAACCGTGTGAGGATAAACGGATCATTCGAACCGTGTTGAGATAATTTGATCAGTGGAACCGTGTGTTGATAAACAGTGCTAGACATGCAAATACATGATCTAAATGAGCGCAATCCACGTAGCATTCACATATGTACCAGAGCAACCGAAACAAAATAATGGGACATATTTAATAGCATGCAACGTTTATCCAATCTAGCATGCGGAGAAGGCCGCCTAATAAGATAGATAATTAGGAAGAAAATCAACATCTAAACAAATCTTACTAGCAAATCAGAAACTTCCTGAACGTTTTTCTTCCCATGGCTACGATTACATGGACATTACACTGACCGTCATAGATGGCAATCAAAGAATAAATTTGAATTCCTTTTCGTTAATCTTAATATCATATTGTATGAGTTGTTTTTCACCACAAGGAAACATGTGCAAATACATCTTTTCCTAATGCGTGTGTATCTTTAATTTGTTAGTGTTGTCATCCTTGATGAAAAAACTTGCAGAGTTCGGATTCACTTGGCGAAATATTTTTATTTACTGCACTGTGCCTTGTCAGATTGTCTTCCCCTCTAGGCGGCTGTCCTTGAATATATATATATATATATATATATATATATATATATATATATATATATATATATATATATATATATATATATATATATATATATATATATATTATATATATACAGAGTGTAAAATGTAAAAAGAACTTACGGTACTGTAAATTACATCACAAATAAACCTAGAATTTCTGTCACAATCATAATGAATTAAATTCTGAATAAACTGTATTCCAAAATAAATACAAAGGCTGGAAGTATTGATGGGCCTGTGAGTGGCCTGTGTCGTAGTAATGTGCCACACGTCTTTAGTTGAATCACATTAATACATTCCAAGAATATATCTGTGTTTGAATTTGACTAGAAATATGTCTAACCCTAACCCGTTTGCATGAATCTTATTTCTGAGCACGCTGTATTTCCGAAGAAGAATACGTTGAATTAAATAATTTAAATAAACAGCCCAAATGAAATACAAGACCCAACAATATTATAACAGATTCTACGTAGGTCTTACAGAAGGAATGAATGATTTCATAAGCAAGATTATATAGTCTTCTACTTTGGCCTCAGGTCACAACAAGGATTTTCTGAACAATACTATTACCTAATGGAAAATTTCATTCTGGAAGGTTCTAGATGTTTATACAATAAAATCCTACTTATAATTAGTTGGTTTGTTACCACAATTATAATTTAAAATGTGGCAAACAACAGGAAAACCTGGCATTTCATGGGGGAATTACCAATGTTCTATCTATACTCAGACTGAGATAAACATGTTGTTTACAATATCTAAATGAATCATTCAGGTTAGGTATAAAATAAACTTGATTTTGAACATGGTACGGTCAAAATACAATTATCCATATATATATATATATATATATATATATATATATATATATATATATATATATATATATATATATATATATATATATATATGTATATATATATATGTGTGTGTGTGTGTATGTATGTATGTATGTATGTATGTATGTATGTATGTATGTATGTATGTAATTTGTACCAGCACCCTATCTGTTGCAGTCTGCATGCGTCATTCCGTCAATGCAATGTCTGCATTTATTTATCGCCTCGTACGACGCACGTGAGGTCGCATAAGAATATTTTACGTCCCTGAGGCTTGGGAAACCTCAAGGCAAATGTATATTGATGTGAAGATAAGAACAGGACAATGAATAAAAAGACATTGTAATGATTTTAAAATTTTGTTTCTTTAATACGATTTTGGATGAATGAGAGGTGCAATGGATATTTCATTCACTCATCTAAATGAGAGAGCATGGTATTTATACTTCATGTTAAAACTTGGTTTAGATGTTGTCAGCTTGAATTGTGGTAGCCTTCTTTTCTTTTCACCGTAGAATTTACACGTCCTCCACCCAGATGCAATCAGACTCGGACTGTCACGAATTCATCTAGATATCATACATACGAGTCATACGAGTTATACGAGTCATAAAGCCGCAAAAACTTTTTTCCATTGATTGAGCCTTCTTAAGATGAAGCCGCATAGATTATAAAGATGTACAGAATTCTGTTCAGTATATAGCTCACACTTACCTCTACTGGACAATCCGATAAACGGTAGGTTGTCCAAGATGCTAGATTGTCAGTGCTTATATTATTAGGTTCTGTTCCAGAAACGGCCTACGACTGATAATGAAGCCACTTTACCAAATGAGCTTCCTAAAATATCTATCATAAAGCGGTACATTCTACATCAAAGTAAATCTGTCCAGCAGTCCATTAAGGTGTAATAAACTATGTTTTTGTGACATATTTATTCTTTCAGGAGGATTGCAGTCTGCGTCATCTGTGACTTTTAAAGCCTTTTTGGTATATAAAATGCGATAAATCTATGAGCAGCGGCATCTGCTACAGTAAAACGCTACATTTCAAAATTATTGCTTCTTGAGGTATGTTAAAATCAATTGCTAGTATTCATTCCGTGGAGCAGATGTGGCCAGTTCGTTTTAGTGATGCAATATACGAAGTTTCATTTATCCAGGACGGAATCGGGAATTTAGATTTATTTTTAGGTCATGAGGGAGTTTGCTATATAGCGTATCCGTTTAATTTTGAATCACGGACCATTACTCATTCGAGCGTATTACCACTGAGCTACTTGGCTTCTTTTAGATGATGTGCCTTCGAGTGCTTTTCACAACCTATGATTAGTTGTAATGCTATAACGTTTAGACAATCGTCTTATACGGTAGATGTATGATGCATACTCAAAAATATACACCGGATTTTCTTTGAGTCGATTGAAAGAACGAGTTTGATCTGGCCTGGAAATACAAGCCATGTAATTTGTACGAATTGAAATTTATAAAATTTCGACTCCTTACGTCTAAAATATATATGAATGCATCTAAATTATTGCCTTATGGTTTCATGCTCCGGAAATATGGACTTAACATCAGCATAGAACACCAGATCACATATGAAAGATTGAATGGGTATCTAATAAAAGTGAAATAACTCAAAACATATTTCACGTTTAGTAACATTATATGACAACTAGTCAAGTTTAAGACCCAACACCTCACCTGTCAGGAAAGAATCTTACTCTGTTTGCTACATAATTTTAAGACAAATTCAGTCCTACTTATGGCTACCGTTCAGACCAATCCTTACACCGCTCCGGTGGCCTAGTGGTTAGAGCGTCCGCCTCAGATGCGAGAGGCTGTGGGTTCGAACCCCGGCCGAGTCATGCCAAATACTTACACAAATGGTAATAACAGCTGCCTCGCTGGGCGCTCAGCATTAGGAGGTTAGTGTTAGGACTGGTCGGCCTAGTGTCAGGATAATGTGACTGGGTGGGACATCGTGCTACATGTCTGCTGCATGATACCCCAGTGCTAGACATCATTATAAACTGCTACACCGCAGACATCGTAGCGATATGACTAAACAATTGTTAAAGCTACGTTAAAAATCTAAATCACACACACACACACACACACACACTCAGACCAAACCCATCTGCTTTAATATGGCTACCTTTCTAGAAAGACATAGAAAACTCAAGAAGTATTTTAGAAAGAGAGGATATAGAAGGAAATTCGTTGTGCAGGATATAAACAAATCTAGATTTATAAATAGAAATTTAAAACCAAGAAAATCAACAAGCACAACCCGTTCCAAGCTACCTTCCATGTTAATGCCGATAATTACGACAGATCATTGGAAAAGCATTAACATCATATGGAATCCTTGGAATGCCTAAAGAACATATTTCATGATATGATCTCCAACTGTAGGCCTTAACATTTTAATGACCATCTGGTCACTTACAGTTCCTAAGACAAGCTCGGACTAATCTACAAACATAGGCATATTATTCCTAGATTTGGCGGCAGGAGCTAGGTGTCGAACTCAAATGTAATACATTTCTACAAAAGCATAATTTGTGCAAGTGTGTTGGCGACGCCATTGCTTTTAGAAATTGAAACACCACAAGTGCCACGTGCGCAACAAAATGAACGTGAAACTCGCCAACAACTAAAGCTCAAAGGGAAATTCAGTTGAGTCCTCCGAGATGCTACAGAATGAGTCAAACCAAACTAGGAATGATAGAGCGCATTCGTGAAGAACGATACCGAATGAGTTTAGCCCGAGGAGGGCCGATATAGGACGCACTCGTAAGGAACATTACTGAATCATCCAACGGAAAACTCTAGGGAATATGGCCCAAGTGAAAATATCGAACTTTCTCAATGCAGCCATATTAAAATTTCAGAGTGCATCAGTTTATCACCAGTGAGCAAATCTTGCAAAAATATTTACCCACGTAAATAATGTTCAGTTTGTTTCTATTGATTTATTTATTTATTTATTTATTTATTTATTTATTTATTTATTTATTTATTATTATTATTATTACTATTATTATTAAGTGTCAAGTTTGAAAATTCTACTCCACATATCGTGTACAACATCTTCCACTCATAACATTACCGGGATATAAAATCTTCCTTGCATATTATTATAGTCCTCGGTCTCAGATGGCGCTGATTTTAGCCACAGAGGGTTTTAGTCCTTATCTCCATCCTGGAAGTAGGTTAAACGAATTTAGTTCTATCCGATGAACACGTAATTGCATAAATAACTATGTAATTAAGCTGTGTTATTGAACTAAATTAAGCGGACAAAAAAAAATAGACATGTAATTTACTTATTTTAATCCCATTTCGCAATTATTCCATCCTATTTTCTTCAGTATCAAACTCTTGTTTGTACACACGCCTCCCCGATCATTCAAAAACATTAATGTCCAGATTTTCTCGTGGCATTTATAGTTGGTATTTGCTTTGGGGGATGTAAATTGTTTCTTCCCCTGACGAGGTTATATTAGCTCGAAACGCTTGGAAACTGTTTTGTAATTACGCCGTTACCATACGAAAATATGTACAAGCAGGCTTTAAAGTCAGATCACGTAGACTGTAATCCTTCAAAAGAATAAATACGTCAAAAATACATGGTTTATTACACTTAATGGACTGCTGTATTCTATATACGGTACACCTCGTTTGCTAATTGAATATGTGTCCAGAGAAAAATTTATAATTTTGCAACGTGGTGCTGGAAAAATATAGACATACGTGAAGATATGTGACGGTTTTGAATGTTATATTACACAATATAGTATAAAACAAACATACTTTCACTGCTTATCACAATGCAATACAAACCATGGAATGAAAATGTCCGCACCAGACAGTTTTTATTGAATTCATTTTTATACGGTGAATTACCATCAAATGACATGCCTTTGATAAACCCTAATATTTTGAGCCTATTATCTAAGAAGAAAAAGTATCTGAAGTGATTTAAATTGAAAACACAGAAAATATGCTTTCAGAAAGTTTTATACGTTTCTTCCGTATTTTTCTGCTATCATAGATGTACGTCTTAATGCTTGAAAATTGTTAGTAACGTATGACGTATTTCATCTACCATTGGACAACGTAACCTAAAATAAAGAATTCTTACATAACGTTGTCTTCTCTTCTAATGTTACGTATTTAGGCTCTAATAATCAATAAGAAAGAAAAAGTGAAAACAACAAGCTTTGTAAATTTAACAATTAATTTATTTCCGTGAAAAAACAATGTAAAAATGGAAAATAAGAACTTACGGTGTTTAGAATCAAATCCAAAAATGATCCAAGAATAATCCACGATTTAAATTTTACATGTCCTTGTAATGAAGTGTTCTAATGAAATTTAAGTCAGAGTCCCGGACGAAAATTCCAAAATGGACGGTGATGACGTATGATATAGCTGGTGTTGTGCTGTTGTGTCTACATTTCTTTGTTGTTCCACAGACAATATTCCGGTGTTTGAATTTCCGAATACAATTTCAGGAAATGTCTTTGTCCAAGAACTCTGTATGAGCACACAAATATTTCCAGCAAAAATGTAATCTTTTAGAATCTAAATAGTTTGAAGAAAATGTAAAATATAGCTCAACTAGTCACAATAGAAAAACCAAAACACCTTACGTCCCAGTGTTTAGAAGCCCGACTGACTAATTTCTATACAGACAAGGGTTATACAGTAACTTGAGACGCAAAACATTCCCGGATGAGGGTAAATCATCCAGAATTTCGGTAACAGCGTAGAACTATTTACGTCTAAAGTCACGTAGTCCCAGTCAGCCTCGATTTCATTATTATCATTCACACGTTAAGAATGAATGAGGCGAAAGAAGTTGTTTACTTGGTTCTAAATCAAATTGAGGAACTAGGTCAGCAAAAACATACAAAGTTCTATTTTTAGGTGTTTTCGAAAACTTAGTCAGAACAAACTAATTTCTGGAATCTATTAAATTCCTAGTAAACGAAATTACATTACTTCAACATATAGAAAGAAAGAAAAAATTAAAGCTTCCAGACAATTAAATTAAATCAAATAAAAAATTATTTCAAATATACGTAACATCTTGTCTTGTCTTGCCTTGCCTTGCCTTGTCTTGTCTTCTCTTGTCTTGTCTTGTCTTCTCTTGGCTTTGTCTTGGTCTTGTTTGGTTTTCTTTTCTCTTGTCTTGTCTTGTCCCCAAACCTACTTTACTATAATCAGCGAAGAAGTTTCAACATCTAGTAGCATTTGTCGGTAATTAAAAGCGATAAAATTCTCAAAAATTATAATATTACAATTAGAGTATTCTGAGAATGCGCCTTCTTTTCTTGCAGCAGGAAGTTATTGTAGAAAGTTTTAGGAACAGGGTTACGGGCTAAAAGTATAAAATATTTAAGGTTATCGCCGAGTAAAATGTTCAACATTACGTCTTGGCAATAAATACGGTCTTACCTAGTAGAGATATCATATACTCTCTTAAAATAGTTAGTAGAAATAATGATATACTTGGTGTATTATATCAAAATACTTAATAGAGATGATGATACACTTTGTGTATTGCATCAAAATACTAATTAGACATGATGATACAATGACAGATACATCATATGTATTATATCAACATATTAATAGAGATGATACAATTTGTGTATTGTATCACAATACTTAATATAGATGATGATACACTTAATGACGATACACCGCGTATCAAAATACTACCCGCCTATTTTTGTTGCATAATTTCGCTGTTAGTCTTAGTCAAATCTATGTCTACGAATTTATATGTAATACATAGAAAGTCGCAATATGATGGTAGCACAGTTTTTGTTTATTAATCTCACACTTTAACAAGGAAAGTAAAACAGTCAATGAAATTGATTGCTTGAACATAACATATAAGATATGCTTTGTTAAAGAAAGAGATGTATTGAGGCATACAAATTGACGTCACGTTTTAAATGAGATGTACTTTGGACACTTACTTGAGTCAGATTACGTTACTTGAATACAGGGTCCGTAGCGGGCCTTCAAAACCTTGAAAAGTCATTGAAAAATGAATTTGTCCCTCAAGGCCTTAAAAACACCTTAGAAATTAAAATTATTGTCTGGGTACCTCGAACAGCTTTGATTGTCTTGAATTAATAAATAATTTTCGTTTTGCAGATTTTAATAAAAAAGGAAAACTATATAAAAAAATATAAAAAAGCCCGATCTCTCGCTACGTTTGTTCCAGACCGTAAATTTCCACAACATGCCACTGCGCAGTCGCACGTTTAAAACTTCCGATTGTTCAATGCCCGGATGTAGTCGCAGTTTAAATTTCGATCATTTGTACGCTTCGAAATGGCAGGCTGCCGATTCCCACTTCGGTGGCTATACGAAGTAAAATATAAATTTTGGATAATGCAATCTTTCTCAGACAGCTTTGCAAAATGCAAATTATGTCAGAAGGATGTTGATTTGCGTGCAATGGAATATATGGTTTACGATCTCATGCAGATGAGGAAACAATCACCAAGCTCACGTAACGGTTGCTAATATGGCAAAACAAGAAGCCATCAGCATGAAATCGTTTTTGACAAAAGAGGTATGTCTGAGTGTTAAAATAGAAAACTGCATATCATCTTATTTATGAAAGTAGTTCGAACCATTTTTATTTTGGGACTGAACGGAAATAGACAATAATTGTAATGAACAAGATTGATTTAAAAATATAGAAACCAACAAAGCTGAGAGAAATATTAATATATCTAATATGAAATAGTTTAATATACCCATACGCAGTTTAACATAAAAACAAAACAAATATCTTTGGGCTTTTTGTTGTATGGTGGTAGGTGGAGGTTCAAATAACGATGCCACTACACAAACCCACATTAATTTAAACTTTTGTTTATGAATTTAATATTCATAGGTGGGTTTCAGACGGTTTTTTTGCAGGGTTTCATTTTAAATTATAAAACCGTTATCTGGATCTCATTTTCATAGTTGGAATTATCAAAAAGTGGTTCTGTAAAGTCTCCCCCCCCAAAAAAAAAAACAAAAAAAAACCAAAAAAAAATATTAGCAAGAGCTTTAATATTAACATATTTAAACATGTTGCAGAACAAACCACCATCTGAGCCTGAAATTCAGAACTCACACTTATTACTATCCCCTTCTCCAATGGTCTTGCAAGATTTTGTTTCAAAGGATGAAACATTAAAGGCAGAAATAATATGGACTCTGCACATCATCTATTCGCATAATAGATTTTCCTCCAAATTCTGGAATCATACAGAATTTCCAGTGTATGTTTCCTGAACGCAAGATTGCAAAGCACTTTAGGTTTCAGATAGGAAAACAAGCTATCTTGCTGCCTTGGGTTTGAACCTTATTTTACATCATTGTTGGAAGAAAAGGTGAAGCCAAATGATTTTGTCATTCTTTTTGGTGAAAGTATGAATAAATCGCTTCAGAAGAAACAAATGGATTTTCACATTCGTCCTTGGGATCAGGACATGGTAACAACACGATTTGTTTACATCTAGGTTCCTTGGTCATGCCTCTGCATCTGATGTGATGAAGCATTTGATGATTCCACATAGAAGCTAAACATCAGGAACATGGTTCAAATCTCAATGGATTGGCCTAATGTCAATTGGTATTTTCATGCAAAAGTCGACCTTTCATTGGAAACCAACCACAATACAAGTTGTTGAATGCAGGAAGCTGTGGACTTCACAAATCCAGGGGGCTTGTACGGCCGCCATGGATGCTACAGACTGGAAACTGGACAAAATTTTGAAAGCATTTCACATATTGTTTCATGATACTCCTGCAAGTGGAGATCATTTTGTTAAAGTGACAGGTACGTCATCTTTTCCTTTGGAGTTCTGTAAACATAGATGGCTAGAAAATGTGACGGAGTATCAAACAGACCGTCCAATGCATTCTTTCGCTCATAAAGATTTGAATGCAATTGCATTCAGCCTCTTGAAATGATACTGCAACCCAGAAAAGTGGAAGCTCTCAAGTCAACAAAGGATGTGTTGGCATTTGTAGTGACTGATTCCGCAACAATGTCATCAATCATGAAGTAGATATAGGTTTTGTGGCAGAAACAATTATTAATGAATTGAAAAAGAGAAAAAAGCAAGTGACTTACAAATCATTAAGCTTCGCGATGGATATAAACCAGCATTAATATGTTTTACAGACAAGTTTATTCCTAAGTCACCATTGCAATACTCCCTTGAGAGAGACATGGCATGTCTTGATCCAGAAATAATTATTGTGAGCAATGCAGAAGCAGAGGCTAAACTTAAAAGACTACTCACTGTGCTTGTCAACAAGAGAAACTATGACATCACAAAGTGTAATTTTGTCCTCAGAGAATTTTCTTCATTTGTTGATCAGACTGTCAGCAGTGGGTGGGTCCCTGGGCTCGTTTACTATGAAAACATATAGACATGATAAATTCCTTTATGACAGACGTGCATGTCAGTAAGAATATGTTCATCTTTGGCCAGTTGTTAAAACATTTCTTCCCTTGTCTCATGGACATGCTACTGTTGAAAGGGGTTTTTGTTTCCATCAATAAAAAGTGTGAAGATGTGAATATGAACGAAAGGACTCTGATTGCAAGGAGAGTACTTGTTGACAGTGTAAGAAATGCTGGTGGAATACACAAGATTGATGTAACACCAAAACTGCTTATAAATGTAGGCAGTGCCTATGGTAGATATAGCACGTACTTAAACGAGCAGAGAAAAAAAACTTGAGCAAGAGAGATGAGGACAGAAACGAAAAGCACTGGATGAGGTACTAGCAGAGCTAAAGAGAAGAAAGGCATGTGCTGAAAAAGACATTCAAGCAATGACAGCTGCTGATGATAATTATGCCTTGAAAGCAGATACACACAGAAACATTTTCTTTATCTCAACATCAAGTAGGTTGAGAAAACGCGTGAAGGACAAAATCAGTGAACTTGGAGGGCTTGAAAAACAGGTTGATGACAAGCTACAAGAATTAAAAAATTCACTATAAAATACCACTGTAGCATACCACTCGTCCGTACAAATCACATCACTTATTACTCTCTAATATTCTTACACATCTGCAAGTTGTCTGCGGACTTTTCATGGGGAAGGATGTGTTTTTTATTTATATTTACAAAGTAAATCTGCTGCGATGAGAGAATGTGTGTTGGGATGTGTAGTCATCATGAGTTCTATTCTTTCTCATCAGGGAATCATAATCTATTCTTGAACTTCTAATCCATATGTACACACACTACACTATTTTTTCCTTTGCTTCGTATCTGATACTTTTTGTTTAAACATCTGTTATTGTCACGATATGATGGGGGCCCCGAGTGGCCGAGTGGTCTAAAGCGCTCACCGTTCCGGATCACTGCCATCTCACCTCTGTCTGCGTGGGTTCGAGTCCAAGGATCGGCTAGCGTGGGTACGTGGGAAAGCCTGTCAGTAGCTTCTTGTGGGTCGGTGGTTCTTCCCTGGGTTTTCCAGGGTTCTTCCTCCACAAGTTATACTGGCCGCCATGTATAGCCTATCTTGTGCTGAAAAATGGCGTTAAACCCTAGAACAACAACAACAACACGATATGATACAAGTGGATTCGGCACAAGCTCTAAGGCCTTAAATTAACCCTTTCGATACATGACCCGAGTATTACAGCACATTCAACATGACAACATGATAATAACGAAAACAGATTGGAGAGAGAGAGAGAGAGAGAGAGAGTTAATATATTTGGTCTTTTTCTATTAGACTGCAGACTTTCTTACACTGTAAAAGATATAGAGATTGTCTACTACTAGGGTATTTTGGAAGTCCGGTAACCATTCTTCAAGCTGCAGTTTTTCCAATTTTTCTGAATCGATGAACGAGCATCCGTCCCAGCTACATTGGCATGTTCCATAACAGGCCTGATATAACTTGAATGTAGTTTTTGATAAAACTTGCTTGCTAACTTTGTATTTTAGTTTAGGAAGTTTGGCTACTCGAGATGGTGCTGTTTTGGGGGATATTTGGGAGTTTTGGGGATTGTTCTAATCAATCGCAGATTTTATGATTTATTAGAATCAGTTGAAAAACAGTGGAGTGACCAGGAAGGAATCCTGATTGATACTTATAAAACAAGAAAATTTATGAAAGTAATTATATACTTCTTTAAAAATTCAGCTTTCAAAGATTTTGCGACGCAGCTAAGCAGAAAGATTGATCTATAATTGGCATCCTCGTGCTAATAACTCTTTTTAGGAATGGGAAGAGTGTGCGTAAGTTTCCATTATCTCGAAATTAATTTTTCTTCAATGATCGATTAAAAAGCATTGCTAGTGGTGCTGCTATTGTTTCACAGACGCCTTTAAGCATTCTGTGAACTACGCCATCAGGCCCAGTGGCTTTATTGACAGAAATGGAATTAATAATATCTTTAATTTATTTCTCCGTAATAGTAATTTTGTTTAGGGTATCAGAGAGTCCTTTTTGATAGAAGAGGGAGAGCAACATTATCTTCGTCAATAGATGAAATCGAGCTAAATAAATCGCGTAATAATCAGCCTTTTTCTTTTTCATCACATATGCAAGCCGAAGTTTTATTTCTTGTATCTATAAATGGTAGAATAAAACTTGAAGAATAAACTCCATAACGTTGTCGTAGCTTTTTTCAGAGTATGGAAGACGCGCAACAATATTATCCATATATTTTAGCAAACTTTTTTTTTATTCCTGATTTGTTTGAATTTGTTCCAGTCGATTGGTCTATCATGATTGATGGTAAATTTGCGTGCTCCATACCTTCTCCTTAACATTTTTCTTAATTGACAATCAATCCACGGTTTATCGGTTGGGTGCACTGTTATCGATTTATAAGGGATACACAAAGCTGGGAATTCTAATAGTCTGATTGTGAATATATCGGTTACCACATCAATATCGATTGGTGTTAGCAATGGATCTACCCAGTTAGTTTCCGTTACCAGTGCGTTTAATTTGCTAACAGAATATGTCCTAAGATAATACCCGATATATTTCATCGTTTGTACACAAAACCTATTTTTTTTTTTTGCGATTGGCGAAGACACGAGTTAAACTATATCACGTAATGAAGCATGTCCGGTTTTTCATTTTATTATATAGCAATGTGTTCCAGATTCAAAACGTAGAAGATAAAACTTGCTCTTCAGAAAAACACCCACCCCTTTTTCATAAATTCATCTTACTTTCGTAGGCTCAGCATATAAATATAAGTGGCTTAAGAGAGCGATATAATTGGGATGACCCAATCATTTGCAGTCATTTAAAACTTTTGAGATTTTGTAAACTATTTGATTATATCGGACGACAAAACAAGTACGCAAGTTCGATTCAGCAACGCATCACGGGGTGGTTTATCATTGTTGTCAAGAAAGTAAGGGGACATAACTTTATGGAAACACGAATGGTCTGGAATCAAGTTTCTCAATAAAATTAAGTTTACATGTCTGAATAGCATTGCACTTTCTATTCATTTATCCCTGCTCTCATATTGCTAATTTGTGTTGCTGCAAGTGTATCTTTTGTGGACATATACAAATATGCGTCGCATGGCATGATGGGAAATCTTATATTTTCACCTGTGATAATATAAATATATATTTTTCCCAAGTGAAAATATGGGAATGCAGACAATATAAACATTAAGTATGGGAATGTAAAAACAATATGAACATTCAATATGGGAATGCAAACCATATAAACATTAAGTATGGGAATGCAAAACGACATAAACATTAAATATGGGAATGCAAGCAGTATAAACATTCAATATGGGAATGAAAACAATACAACATTAAATATGGGAATGCAGGCGATATAAACATTAAATATGGGAATGCAAACAATATAAACATTCAATATGGGAATGAAAACAATATGACATTAAATATGGGAATGCAAACGATATAAACATTCAATATGGGAATGCAAACGATATAAACATTAAATATGGGAATGCAAACAATATAAACATTCAATATGGGAATGAAAACAATATGACATTAAATATGGGAATGCAAACGATATAAACATTCAATATGGGAATGCAAAACGATATAATCATTAAATATGGGAATGCAAACGATATAAACATTAAACATGGAAATGTAAACGATATAATCATTAAATATGGGAATGCAAACGATATAAACATTAAACATGGAAATGTAAACGATATAATCATTAAATATGGGAATGCAAACGATATAAACATTAAACATGGGAATGCAAATGATATAAACATTAAATATGGGAATGCAAACGATATAAACATTGAATATAGGAATGCAAACGATATAAACATTAAATAATTGAATGTAAACGATATGAACATTGAATATGGGAATGTAAACGATATAAACATTAAACATGGGAATTTAAACTATTTCAATATTAAATATGGGAATCACAACAATATGACATTAAATATGGGAATGCAAATGATATAATCATTAAATATGGGAATGCAAACGATATAAACATTAAACATAGGAATGCAAACGATATAAACTTTAAACATGGGAATGCAAACAATATGAACATTAAAAATGGGAACGAAAACATTGTAGACAGTATGTATGGGAATGCAAACGATAAACATTAAACATGGGTGTGCAAACGATATAAACATTAAACATGGGAATGCAAACAATATGAACATTAAACATGGGAATGAAAACATTGTAGACAATATGTATGGGAATGAAAACGATATAAACATTCAATATGGGAATGCAAACGATATAAACATTAAACATGGGTGTGCAAAACAATGTGAACATTAAACATGGGAATGCAAATGATATAAACATTCAATGTGGTAATGCAAACCATATAAACATTAAACATGGGAATATAAACATTTTAGACAATATGTATGGGAATGCAAACGATATAAACATTAAACATGGGTGTGCAAAACAATATCACAGTCAATATGGGAATGCAAACGATATAAACATTCAATATGGTAATGCAAACAATATAAACATTAAACATGGGAAACATTTTATACAATATGTATGGGAATGCATACTATATAAACATTAAACATGGGTGTGCAAAACAATATGAACATTATTTAGCCAATAAGTTCCTATATTGCAAAACGAGACATACAATAAATGGCGGCTTAAAGTCTAAAATCTACATAAATTGACATTCTGAAAATGAACGTGAGCTAAGACATTTTTAGGTTTGTGTTGATATCCATCCATCCATCTATCCATCTATCTATCTATCTATCTATCTATCTATCTATCTATCTATCTATCTATCTATCTATTATGTTATGCCATTAAGGTAAAACCCATTAGTGGTATCAATTTCAGAGTGTCATATTTCTTGGTCATTCTTCAGCAGAAATATAAAAAAATTATATAAATTGCATCAGATATGAAAATATTTTCATTTTTAAATAATATAGTACATTGCCATGAAAATTATCATAACAGTTGATTATCGAAACATTTACACTGAATATATTTGACATAGCAACAATGATAATACGTCAATTCGTGAACATTTTATAGAATAATTATTCCTAATTCATCCCCGTAATTATGATATTTACATATTTTGCATTCTAAATTCCAGGTTGGGATACTGCGTTACAATGTGCAAATAAATAAATGTTACAAATTAGAAAATTTGTAAATCGAAACTATTTTCAACATAATTTTTTAATTCTGATTTTTAAAATGTTGGCGTCATTTATTCACTGCTCACGGACAGAAATGAAGATTTAAAAATTAAGAGTGAATCCTTTGGATATGCATCTTCATTATGATTAGAAATATTGATTTAAATTAAGAATAAATCATTTGGGTAATGTTTACACCAAAATTTCATTGTTCATATTTCAGGCTTCGAAAACCATGTTAAATTTAATCAGCTTAAATTTTTAAACTACATTGAACTTCACTGACCTTTTATAAAGTGGGTGATACAACTTAGTGCTTTGAATAACCCTCATTCTTGCAAAAGCCATTCTCTGTTGACGTACCTCGTCTATCTTTGTCGCTATATCCATGGATACAAACATTATTTACATTAGTAAAGGAAGCAATAGTTTACCTGAACAGTTCCCTTTGTAAATAAAATAATGTTCTAACTTTTACTCACAAAAACACACTGATTGAAATGTCTATAAAAGTAGATAGTGCGTTGAATTAGTACTCAATATATACTCCTGTTCTAACTTACCTTTTCGTCAAACTCCAGTTTTAATTTTCCTTTTCGTCGAACTCCGGTTCTAACTACCGTGTTTGTCAATCTGTCAATGCTAGTAATGTTCTATGATAGGCACGTGGCCATGTCAGTTTCCTGGTCTATCCAATTTTAAGTAATGATAGCACACCTGCTTCTTCGGGCTGGAGAAGCCACACATGGAACTTTCCTTCAAGCTTTCATAATAAATGGTCGTCTCATGCCATTGATTTACTCGGGATATTATGTCTTACAAGACAGTTGAAGTGTATTGGATTAACTCAAATCCTGAGACTCTTTCTCAGCCATAATGAAATTGATATTTGTGTGAAGGAAGGCACAAAACAAAGTGATCTGTATTCGAAAAGAAGACCTAAATAAAGTTATATGCACAGGAAAGAAAACATAAATTAAGTCATATATACCCAAAATAAGACCTCAACAAAGTGATATTTGCACGAAAGAAGACCTAAATAAAGCGATATTTACTCGATAGCAGAGTCTGTATAAAGTGATCAGATATATGAAACAATATGCAAGTTATCCTTTCCCATTAGCCGTCAAATTTGTTTTTAATAAATTGTAAACCTTCTTAAATCTTACATCTTATGTCTTGGAATAAAAGTTAATAACTCAAAGAAAAAATTTGAAACTTAAAATTTTTACCAAGTTTGAAAAAAAAAAACACATTATGATAAGATACTGCCTTTTATACGGGGATCCGCTAAGTAGACCCGTTCCTTGGATATGCGGGGCCCAAGGCAGCAAGCGATGAGCGCGGGGCCCCAAACTAAATAAAAATGCATAGCTTGAAAGCGTGGGGGCCCACGGCAGTTGCCTCGTTCGCCTTGCCCTAGGGCCGGGCCTGCAGCTGAGGGTCAGTTGGCAGAGCATAGGAGTCGTGGGGTCGGTTCTCTTCCAAGCCAGAGTGGGTCAGCTACCTTGGTGTATCGTTGAAGTGACCGTTAGTTCAATATTTCCTCTACATGATATGTGTGATAAAATTGCTTAAAAATGAAATATAATAATATTTTTAATGTCTTATTACGATTTATTGTCAGCATAATGTTTTCATAGTCCTTCCTTAAATAGATGTGCAAAGTTACTGATTTAATAACTGATCAGGAACGTTTTTGCACACGCCTATCGACGATAACTCTTTTACTTGTAATCTGGTAAAAATGTGTCATTGACCAAGCTTGGTTTAGGACAATGAAGACTAACTTCTCAATTAGATCCCATCTTAATAAAGCGAAATGTTGAGTTCTTTCTGAGATTATTTTTTAATTTAATGTTTACAATTGACAGAAAGCAAATTTTCAATAACTATCCTATTACCCAGTTAGTTTTTAGTAAATTAATACAAATCATCCATAAATCGCATTCATGCCTGTCAGCGTCGCTATATTATTTGGTGAATGTGTTTCGGTTTGGACTGATAGGGAACGCGTGTGTTATTTACTGACTTTAATGTTAACATTTTAATCCGCTTTTTTCCTAAGACACATGACTGATATTGCTTGCATTACACTAAATAAACACGTAATTTACAAATTGTAAACACTTTGATGAACACAGAAAGGTTTGAACTTTGAAATGTTCTCGAGTAAATCTTAAATTCATCAGATTGGGTTTAACTGAGCTAAAATTTGCCACAAGCACAAAGCGGCACAAGATAGTGAAGCCATTAAGCGTCACCTCTTCGCACGTGCAAAATTATCGTGAGTAATGAGACGGGTTATAAAAGGTCACTCAATATTAAATTATTTCACATGATGGAGGTGTTGGGCGTGGTTTACATACTTAATTGTACTGCAATCTTATTATTTGATGAGCTAAGTAAAGTTACTATCATCTAAAATATGACATATTTTAAGCAGTTACTTATTCGTATGGACACCACATGACCTCTATCTACGAGAAACTATTAATCCTATGAGGTAACCCCTGCCCCGCCCCTTTATTTCGATGTCAAAGTCATTTTAAACAAATCTTTGTCACTATAACTCCTCCGAAATTTAAGTGAAAGAATTAAAGTGTTGCTTGGCATTGGTTCGTCTTTCTTTTTTTAAACGGACGCACCTGTTTAGGTTCCTGTTCCTGGTTTGCATTAGTTCCATCACCTAGACAAAGTAGTATTTCAAAACAGGTTCCCCCTCCCATCATCTCCGTCACTAAACCTTATGGCTGATTTCCTCTTTTGTTTTGAAACTTTTAAGTGATCCTGGCAAGGAATCCTTATCTCTGTCCTTTGCACGCAAGTGAAACTTTGTAATTTACCTTATAATACGTTTAATTCCTTAAATGAAATATATTCTAAATTTTATTTCTCGGTAATGTATGAAAAAAAATTCAAGTTTGATGAAAAGGTTATGTATTTTCTTATACTTAGCGTAATTCAGGACCAAAACACAGGCTGATCTTGGCACACGCTCATCTGAGAAAACACGTTAACGGAGTCACGAAACTGTTAGACAAAGGATGTATTATTTGATATTGATTTTTGTTTTTATTGTTATTGCTGTTGTTGTTTTGCTGTTTTTATAAAGGTTGGTCAATACAAAACACACGTCAGTTCCTGGCGATACCACCGGTCTTAAATTTCTGCACATCACACAGAAGCATTATTACGGGAAGTGGAAATATTTGTTTTGTACGGAAGAAAGGAAAATAAAATTGTACCAGGTACTGTCTGCATGATATGTGCATTTTTTATTCAAAGTTGTTAGTATGCCTATTTGTCTTCACCGTTTCCTTGTTGTGTCTTGTATATATATTTTGTTATGCGCTTTTTTTCTGATTCTCTTGTGCGAGTCTGTGCTTCGCGTAGCACCTTGATGGATTAGTCTGTCAACCACACCTCTTAAAGTACATAACCCGCTTCTATTTGTTTTGTCGTATCGAGATGTATTACGAAAAAAAATGTTAAAATTAGATTAGGGAATATGAGGTTTTCTGGCTTTTGTTTAATGTTATATTTTAGTCTATTTTCTTTAAAAGAAGACTATTTGAACCTCTTTTTTGGCTTGATACTTTCAATCGTATTAGGGTGGACATCGTATATAATAGCAAATTGTGTGTCCAAAGCAACTAAGATATTGCCGCATTACCGTGTGTCTAAGCAACTCAGAAAATGTCACAACGTGTTACGTAATGCCAGCTAGTTTATCGAAGACAGATTGGGTGATCCTTATTACTGAAAATGTATCTGTTTAACTTTAACTCAAGCTGAGCATTTGTATGCCGATTAATTGGAACCATGTTAGGATCAACATTATGAATTGCGATCAACAAATATGATACTCCTTAATTTGTATTGTTTTATTAAGATCGATTTGTCATTTTCTAAACGGTTCTTTGCAACAGTATTTCTTGTATATTAAATTCATATTGTGTGATTGACTTTTGACCGTGATTGAGGTTTGTAGATAGAGTTTTTACATACCTGACTTTTTTCATTGTTGTATATAAGGGTTGTGGATAGAGGTTGCTCACCTGAGTTTTATCATAATTATAAGTGGCAAACCAGATGTTTACTAGAATTTGAGTTCAAATTTTAATGGAATTTTCCATGGAGATAGTTAGCTTCCACGAACTTTATATTGCGATGTAGGTCAAGTGAAATATTATAAACAGAGGTTTGGTAAAGGACTAGTATACATTCCTGTTGAATATCAGTCTTTGGGAATCTGTGACCAGAATGTATGGGTTTTGTTCGGACATAAGTTAGGAGGAATTCATTGTTTAAATTTTTTATTCGAATTTGAAAGTGTTTATTGACTTTTTTGATAAATCACAGTGTTTGGAGTATTTAGAACTTATTCAAAGACATTCTGGATTGTATCATTGTGGTACGACAGGACATTGAAGACTCTGAATTCATTCAGAACATTATATACCTTTGAACTGTATTATGACATTTGGGATTATTTGGAATTTAATTCAAAAGACTGTCTCTTACACAGTCCATTTGTAACTTTGAAAAATAAACTATTTTTTGATTTTACAAAGATTATTAGTTTCGCTATTTTCTGCTACATAGTATAATACTAACAGTTGTAACAATTTGCATAGTTCCCCTTCGCTAAACCAAGTCATCGAATGTTTATTATTAATAGTAATGGGAATTTTAGTTTTGTTTTCAAATTTATAATCCATTTTCCGTTAACTTCTGGAGACATTTAAGTAATTTAAATAGAAAATTGCCATGGAATCAATGTACAATATATACTGACTTCCTTCTACATTATGCTATGAGCGTGAATATTAATTGGAGAATAATGTATTAATTAAATGTTATGTTTTATGCTCTTCTATCTGCAAATTTAGTGTTTTAATTTACTTACTATTTCATGCGAAATTTCTTAGAAACATAGCCACAGATCCTTATTTTGCGTTTCTTTTCCAATATCACTTAAAGAAAGGAAAAACAAATTTTGAAAGAGATCTTTTTCCAACATTTCTTACAAACCCTGAGAAATATTCCTTGGTTCCAGCTTTTATGGTCTTGAGGTTTTCTGTCAGTTATGTGCCTCTGAAAGCATCCTTGGTCAGTTGTCGTGAGGTCTTTGGTTAAAATAATGTTTAGTACCTCTGATGTCTTTAGACAGTAAAATGTCATGTGCCTCTGAGGTCTTTAGTCAGTATAATGCCGTGTGCCTCTGAAAACTTTTATAATCAATTATCATGAGGTTTTTAGTCATTATAAAATAACATGTGCCTAAGAGGTACTTTGTATAATGTCATATTTCTCTCAAATCTTTTATCGTCAGCTGTCACGAGGTCTTTATTCAGTACAATGTCATTTACCTGTAACCTTTTTTCCTCCGTTGATTCAATACTGTGTTTGTTGGGGAGGAGTGGGGATATTTTCATGAGCTTCCAAAAAACATTATTGCTTCAGTATTCTTTCTTGATTGGTAATTCTGACGTTTAGACGGAGTAAGATTACAATCTTTAGATAGGTTGGCGCATAGAAGCGCAAACTTTGTTCTCCCAAAGACATATTTGATGCCAGTCAGATTGGTTTTCATACTTGATGAACGTCAGAATGGTTTACATACTTCATGACAGTCAGAATGGTTTTCGACCAAATTAAAAAGTGCATCATCGCTCTGGTGGGAATGCACGAAATTTTTAGAAACAAAAGTATGCCGGAAATTCAGCTCTCTTTTAAAAGGAACATAAAAAACTAGCATCAATATAAACCAGCAGCAAATTAGCAGCCTGCAGTGATTCAATCTTAAGACCTGATAACCTTCAACGTGATAATATTTCATATCTCACTCCACGTCTAAGGAAATTAAGATAATTCTGGTGTCACCTGCACCTGCCGCATTATGAAACGCAGAGCGAAACAATCGATCATCAGGGACGGATATAGGACTCGTTAGTAACATAAAATAAGGCCATAATACGGTTTTCAGTCCTACTATACAGTTACGAACGTTTATTATTTTTCATAGAATAAACTTAGGGTAAAAAGAATCTATATGAAGTACTTATATAATAATAATAATAATAATAATGAGGACTTTGTACAGCGCCTAATCTTTAGAAGCTCTAAGCGCTTTACAACATTAGACAACACCTATAAGATAAAAAACGTATAATGTTATGATTACAGAAACAAACACCATGAAATTAGAAAACATAAAAAACATGCTGAGAATATTTAAGATAGGAAACATTATTAGGTCTTTATGTTTGTTCTTGCAGTCGAAATAGGTGAGTTTTGAGAGCACTCTTGTGTCTAAGTTCAGTGGGCAATTCATTCTACGTTGCTGGGCCCTGGTATGCAAAAGAATCATTCTGGTGTGTACACATGGGTAAGGTCGGATAGGTGTGTTGGACTAGAGTCCGACAGTGAAACCTAGCACAGAGAACAAATTTTGTGTTTGATTCTGGATCGATCGGATAGCCAGTGTTGGGTACAGAGCAGCGGGGAGTTGTGCACTGATCGTAGTACTCTAATTATGATCCGAGCAGCTGTGTTTTGAACTTTTTGAAGTTTCTGGAGCAAATATCGAGATGAACCAGACAAAATTGAGTTACAATAGTCCAGTCTTGAAAGTACTAATGAACACACAAGTGTTGTAGTGGCATCAACTGAAAGATATTTGCAAATTGAGTTGATGCGTCTCAGCTCAATATATGCAGCCTTGCAATGTGAGTGTACAGTCCGGAGTAAGACCTAGGTTTCACACTGATTGTGTGGATTGAGTGTTGGTGTTGCTGATATTTATTGTTTGAGGTAAAGGATGTGAATGAGAAAGTCTTTGTGTTGTGATCAGAATGGCCTCAGTTTTATCATCATTCTTCGGCATCTTGTTGCATGTCATGTCATCCATGGAGACGATAAAGTAGTTTATGATGGTCTATTATGTCAAATGCTACAGACAAATCAAGGACGGTGAGGACTATAATCTTTCCGCTATCCAACGCAAAGAGAACGTCATTAACTACTTTTAGAAGAGTAGTTTCAGTACTGTGGCAAAGGCGATATGCAGATTGTACATTGCTAAAAAGATTGTTTGAATTTAGATGAGATACAAGCTGCGATAGAACAACCTTTTCTGAGATTTTTTATATGAATGGGAGATTAGAAACTGGGCGGTAGTTCTTTAAATTTTTATGGTCAAGTAAGGCTTTCTTCAGCAGAGGCTTTACAATGGCAGTTTTGAAAAATGATGGGAATTCCCCGGAAGAGAGAGAGGTATTAATAACATCAGTTAGTGAAGGCAATACTAGATCTAAGCACTCAAGTAGCAGTGATGTTGGAATTGGATCAAGTTCACATGACCTTAGTACACTCTTCATCACGATTGTTCGTACGAAATCTATAGAGACAGGTTCAAATGCTGCTAATGGTTGCCGCTAAAATTCTGTATCCCAACTGTATGGTGACGACGAGTCAATTGAAATTGTGGTGTCAAGCTTTACTCTAATTGTTCGTACATGTCCGGAAGGTAGAATAGAGAGAAGGTAGTTGGAAGTGGTGTTGATTCGTTCCTTGATATTAGCTTGTTAGTAATCTCGAAGAACTCTTTGCAGCTGGAACTTTCCATGATCTTAATACTGTGGTGGGCTGATTTCGGTGCATGGACTATATTTGTGACATTCTTCTTGGCGGCTTCATATATTTACTTACGAATAGTGAGTCTGGTGGAAAGCCAAAGCCTCTCATCTTTACGGCGGTCTCTTTTAGCAGCGCGAAGCTGATCCCTAACACTGCTATACCATGGAGAACACTTTTAAATTGATACTCTGCACTTGGTAGATGGTGCATGTTTGTCGAGCAATGGACGCAGTCAGTTATCGAGATGTTTTGATGTAGGAGGTAAGCAAGTTGCTAGGTTTGCTTGGATGTCGTACATTAGTTTGGATGTATTTATCAGACGGAGGTTTCTCTTAGTAGCAGATAAAGGTAGAGGGTTAGGGACTGATACGTCAAGATGGCATATAATGCAGAGGTGATCTGATGCAAGGTCATGGGATACCAGGGAGGACCGTAGAATGTTATCATCAGGTCGATGAAGAATCCAGTCTAAAATATGACCTTGTTTATGGGTGGGTTGGTTAACTGACTGTTTCAGGTTGAAAACATTAATGGAATCTATGAGTTTTGATGTGTTTGGGTTTCCGGGACAGTCAAAGTGAATGTTGAAATCTCCAAGAATAATCAGGTTGCCACCTATCGAATTTCCATACTCCAGGCGATTTGGAAACTGCTCCAGAACGAGAGATTCAGCCAGCTTGTTTGTTTTTTTTACTAGGAGGAAGGCGGTATAGGCAGAAAAAATGGACTGACTCTTTGCTCCCTTGTAAGTGTGGTTTAGACTAGTTCAAACGATGTGTGGTCGAAATGGAAAGTTGTGGTGTGATTAAGACGTTTGATTATGGAGTTCTTTGAGATGACAGGAATTCCACCTCCGCAAGAGTTAAGTTGGGAAGACTTGATGGACTAACCAATGTGTGCTAGATCCGCACACTTGGGCTCATCGCCTAATGTTTTAGCCATGTTTCTGTCAGGAAAAAAGACATATATGTTCTGGTCGCTGATAATGTTAACTATTTCTGTGCGCTTTTCCGGTTGTCCTACTGACTGGGCATTAAATGATGCAATACGCAGAAGTATCTCTTGGATAGTTGACACAAAGGTTGATGAAATAATAGGGATTTGATTTAGGTTATCTAAATTAGGGGCGAATCTTTTTTAAATTGTTGAGCCGAAATAAGGGAGATAGCTGGAATTATTCTTCCGGTCCTACGTCGGCCAGCTTTAAAACAACGTTTCTTTTTTCGCTTCTGTTTACATTTAGGTAATGATGAATGTAGTCCCAGTTCGTTTAGTCTAGAGCACAATGTAGTGTGGCGAGCCAAGGAGTGATCATTTAAAGCAATTAATGAGGGTCCATCATAGCATAAACGGGTTGACTCGCGTGTATCACGTGATGGCGGTTTGTTCAAAAACAATGGAGCAAGACAGCTGAGAAAAAGTCTAATTGTTCTCATTTCCAAAACAAGGAGATGAAGAAACACATACGAGTAGATGAAGACAGGCAACAAGAACAAATATCATAAAAAGTGCAGTAAAAAAACGGAACAGCTGCTTCAAGCCGGTTAAGCGATAGCGGCCATCTTGTTTCATCATCTAATAATAATAAAAATTAGAAGAAGAAGGAAAAAAAAAAAGAAGCTGAAGAAGAAGATCAAAAAGAATAAGAATGCTGACATAGTACAGCGCATAATCTTTGGACACTTTAAGCGCTTTAAAATACAATATATATATATATATATATATATATATATATATATATATATATATATATATATATATATATATATATATATATATATATATATATAAACATATATAACGACAAAATTGCAAAATGCAATTACTATGAATTTACAAAAATAACAGCAAAAATTGCTGACAATAATTAACTAAGTAAACAATATTAAGTCTTCAAGTCTCTTCCTGTAGTCGAAACAGGCGAGTTTTGAGAACACTCTTGAATGACACCACCGTGTTCTTCTAAGATCTATTGCTAATTTGTTTCACGTAGCTGGACCTTGGTACGCAAAAGAACGCTATACGTATGACTTCGTTTGAACAATTGGAACATAGAGAATTCGAGTGTCTGAAGACGAGCGTAAGTTTCTTGATGGGGTTTATCCACATGGGTGAGGTCAGGCAATTGGGAGTGAAGCCAGTCAATGAATGTAGCAGAGTGAACAGATTTTGTGTTTGATTCCTGATCGAACGTCTATCCTATGATGGGCTATGAAAGATCTAAGACTCGTAAGAGTATTGAAGTCCGTCTTTCTATTTGGCTGTTTTCATTAGAGCAACGATTTATGTGCGATGACCGACCGATAACATGTAATGTAAGTTGAATACATTTTTCCTTGTAAATCTACTCTCCTGCGTATAGCTCTTAGGTCAATTTCAAAGGAAATATTGATTAGCCGTCATACCGTTGAATTTGATTAATGTTGTTTGACATCCGTATTCAAACATTTATTGTCTGAAGAAGACGAAAGAGATGACATTTACGTCTGAAACGCAACTGGGCTTTTACGATCAAATTGCCAGATTCCAGCTCACGATTCTTTTCGCTACTTAAGCAATCTATTTTATGAACATGAAATATATATCGTATCACTGGAACCGCGGCAACTGAGTTGATAAAGCGTCGAAGACGTAATCGAAAGGTTGAGGGTTCGACATCCTTCCAGGCCAGCCGGGTATAACTTCCTTGTTGTGTCGTTGGAAAAGGCAAATCACATATCGTTTTGATAAGTAGTAAAACGTCATAAAAATTAAGAATAGGTAAAAACACAAATGTGTATAAATTGTTGTCAAGAAACACAAATATTTGCATTGTTTAGATATGAACATTTCATTATTTTTTATTTTGCTTTTAATTTTATTTTTGAAAGCATCTATACTCAAAGAAAATGGTTAAAACTTAAAACAATTTTCTCTGAGTTATCCTTCCAGAGTAAACATGTTTATAAGTTTTCGTAACAATAGCTAAACTATGATTCTGTGCACTATTTGCTGAAATAAGTATCCAAGACATGTGTTCTGATGAGCTTCAGATGATTCTTCAATATATTAAAAACAGTAGACGAATTAATATCTATGACAATATAAATATCTTCCACTGTGTATTGCGCATCTTCATCAATTTAAGTTCATAACAGCCAAGTCTCACTCACCCCTCACAAACAACGGTCCTCAAAAAAGTGGGCATCTTCACTGTATTCGAGATGATCTCAAAAACGATTGGACAAAGATCAATATCTGCAAACATTATCTTAGGCAAATTGTAGCTGAAGAGTACAAATGTTACATTGACTGATGTTACATTGACCGAATGTTACCATGACCAGATGTTACACTGACCGGATGTTACACTGACGGGATGTTACAGTGTGCGCTTTGTTCTGCACGTGTCCGGAGTGCTACACGTGTAGCTAAGGATCATTCTTTAGAACTTTATTTTGTCTACCGAACTTGTATAACATTTTAAATATACTGGTCGTATCTTCGTTAACTATATGGGTACAGTCAAATAATTCATTTCGACAGACCGTAACCTACATGTTTGTCCAAAGTACTATGCATTCGTGGAAAGATCGGCAAATCACGCATTTACCTTATGAACTATCTGATTTTTCCAAGAGGAAACTTTTAAAATATGAAAATGAAATGAAAGTTTCCTTGTAGGTGTCCGCTATAGAACTCCAATCCGGGGAATGTCCCTTTTACATCCGGTAGTACGTGCAGGATGATGACGAGAAAACAAAACTGGTTTTCGTCTCAATCCTGCCAATTCATAAAAGTTAACCATACGTAGGTTTTGTCTGAAACATTACACAAATTTTGTTTTCTTCTGGTAATTATTTTCATCCAATGAGCATCAGCCATTCTTGTGGATGCGGGTACTGAATACCACCAAAGACAGGCTATTTGCTCGGCTCATTCTATAATGAATTTGCCGTGACAATAGCACAATGAAAATTACTTTTGTAATATTATTTGTCTGCAAATTCACGCGTTTTACAGTCCATTCTTTCACTTTTGAACGATTATCAAACGGTTTGGAGTAGCGTAGGACTTTAATCAGTAACAGTGCTTAGATTTAAGAAAGCAAATACGATTTAATCATCGCATAAATAGAAGAGAAAAGTATAATAAAAACAGGTACTATTTTGTTTCTATTCCGCCGTAGATATTACTACGAGACAGATTGTATGCAGACATGAACAATTATGAAAATTGTAAAAAAAAAAAATCTAAAACTTGGAGGAATTACTTTATCTTTACCAGTATGCTTATGGGATATTAGGACGGAGAACATTTGGCATTTGTTGACTATGAAATGGATAGAAATGGATACTTGTTGTTTTATTTCACGATTATAACCTTTTATTTTGTCATTTCCTTCAACATTTGACATTCAGGATGGGCTGTTATCAGATTTGTTGGAATATCCCGGCTAACTTCCATCACGTTAACAATGTATGTACACAAATGCCTTGCCAAAGTCTTGACATAGTAGTTAAATCAATAGTTAAGACTTACAACTCCTGAGTGCTAATGGGCTTGTAATAATTTCATGTGTTCTGACACGTGTTGTGACCAGTAGGGTTTCTTTGCAATAGTAAAGCCATTTCCTTGTTTTGGCTATGTAAATTTTGAAGAACATTCCTTTTATTTCTGGCTTCATAATCTAGGTGACCTTTCAAGGATTTGGTGTGCGCCAAACTGAAAACCAATAAATTGATTAATGGGGCCACTGCGTTGCTTGCCAACTGACCAGCCCTTCTAAGCCATGAGACAAGGAAAAAAATTGAAGGCATTCCTGCTAATAAAATAGACTAAAAGCTGAATAAAAAAGAAAGACATTTGTCAATATGTACAATGAAGTTTTCATTAATATTTCAAAACATACTGGAGGAAATACCAATGTGAATTTTATCAATTTTCTTCTATTCCTTCAGCATCTACTCTTCTTTTTAAAACCAAATTCCTTGTTTCCGCCTGATTTCTTCCAAATTTAGCTTGATAAATTCCTAGACATACTTTGTAATTGCTAGAAAAATCTGTATATGGACAACCGGGCAGACCAATACATCCATGATGTTCATATGTATCAGTAGTCTGATACCGTGCCGTCTTCACAATGCTACGAACTTGCTAAAGAAGGCAGGGTACCAGACTATAAATTTATAACGACTTTTCTGCAATATGGTCTGCGATTGTTTCGTTCAGTCTGAGAGAACATGAGATAATAATAATAATAATAATAATAATGAGGACTTTGTATACCGGCTAATCTTAAGAAACTCTAAGCGCTTTACAAGAATAAACACCTATAAAATAATTAAAAAAAACTTACATAATGATATGATTACAAAAGACAAACACCAACAAGAAAACGTATGCTGAAAATATGTAACGTAGGAAACATTTTTAGGTCTGTACGTTTGTTCTTGCAGTCGAAATAGGTGAGTTTTAAGAGCACTCTTGAACGATATCACCGTGTCTTTGTGTCTAAGTTCAGTGGGCAATTCATTCCACGTTGCTGGGCCCTGGTATGCAAAAGAACGTGTCCATATGACTTCGTTTTCACAGTGGGAATAATGAGTATACGATTGACAGAAGAGGAGCGTAAGTATCTTCCTGGTGTGTACACATGGGTGAGGTCGGATAGGCATCTTTGACTGGAGTCCGACAGTGAAAGGTAGCACAGAGAACAAATTTTGTATTTGATTCTGTATCGAATGGATAGCCAGTATACGGTACAGAGCAGCGGGGAGGTGTTCTCTTATAGTGGGTCTCTAAGGATGATTCGAGCAGCTGTGTTTTGAACTTTTTGAAGTTTGTGGAATAGATATTGAGATGAACCAGACAGAATTGAGTTACAATAGTCCAGTCCTTAAAGTACTAATGAACACACGAGTGTTTTAGTGCCATCAACTGAAATATATTTGCGAACTGAGCTGAAATGGGCTGATTTCGCTGCATGAGTTATGTTTGTGACCTTCTTCTTAGCGGCTTCATATATTTGCTTATGAATAGTGGGTCTGGTGGAAAGCCAAAGCCATTCAGCATTACGGCGGTCTCTTATAGCAGTGCAAAGCTGGTCCCTAACACTGCTATACCATGGATAACACTTTTTAAATTGATACTCTGTGCTAGGTGGCTAGTGCATGTTTGTCGAGCAATGAAAGCAGGCAGTTATCAAGTTGTTCTACTGTAGGAGGTAAGCAAGTTGTTAGGTTTGCTTGGATGTCATGCATTAGTTTGGTTGTATTTATCATACGGAAGTTTCTCTTAGTATCAAATACAGGTGGAGGGTTAGGGGCTGATACATCAAGATGGCATAAAATGCAGAGGTGATCTGATGCAAGTTCTTGGGATACTAGGGAGGACCCTATAATATTATCATCAGGTCTAAGAAGAATCAAGTCTAAAATGAGACCATGTTTATAGGTGGGTTGGTTAACTGACTGTTTCAGGTTGAAAACATTAATGAAATCTAGAAGTTTTGATGTGTTTGGGTTTCCGGGACAATCAAAGTGAAAGTTGAGATCTTCAAGAATAATCAGGTTGCCACCCATCGAATTTCCATGCCCCAGGAGATTCTGAAACTGCTCCAGAAAGAGAGATTCAGTCAGCTTGTTTTCCTACTAGGAATAGCGCGGTATAGAAAGAAAAAATGGACTGACCTTTGTTCTAGTGTGAGTGTGGTTTGGACTAGTACAAACGATGTGTGGTCGAAATTGAAAGTTGTGGTGTGGCTAAGACGTTTGATCATGGAGTTCTTTGTGATGACAGCAATTCCACCTCCGTGTGGGTGGCGTGTGAACGACTGGATGGAGTGCCCGGTTGGTGTTATATCCGCGCACTTGGGATCATCGCCTGATGTTGTTAGCCATGTTTCTTCCAGGATAAAGACGTCGATATTCTGATCGTTGAAAAAATTAACTATTTTTGTACGCTTTTCCGGTGGTTCTACTGACTGTGCATTGAATAATGCAATACGCAGAGGTATCTCTTAAATAGTTAAAACAAAGGTTGACAATTTAACAGCGATTTGAATTAGGTTATCTAAATTAACGGCCGAAATTTTAAATTGTTGAGCTGGAAAGGGCATAAGGGAGATAAGTAATTCTTCTTCCTGTTCTACGATGGCCAGCTTTGAAACAAACGTTTCTTTTTTCGCTTCTGTTTACATTTAAGTAATGATGAATGTAGTCCCAGTTCGTTTAGTCCAGAGCACAATGTAGTGTGAAGAGCCAAGGTGTGATCACTTAAAGCAATTAAATGAGGGTACATCATAGAATAAACGGGTTGACTGGCGAATATCACGTGATGGCGGTTTTGTTCAACAACAAAGGAATTTGAAGCAGTTGAGCAAGACAGCTGAGAAAAAGTCTAATTGTTTTCGTTTCCAAAACAAGGAGATGAAGAAACGCATACAAACTTAACAGCCAATGCATAAACACAATAGCGTAGATGAAGACAGGCAACAAGAACAAATACCATGAAACGCGGCAGAAAAAAAAAAAAAAAAAAAAAAAAAAACGGAACAGCTTTTTCAAGCCGGTTAAGCGACTGCGGCCATGTTGACAAAAGATGGTCTACGAAACGCTGTAATAATGTATGACGCCATACCGTAAACAACGCACATCTATCTATCTGTCTATCTATCTATCTATCTATCTATCTATCTATCTATCTATCTATCTATCTGTCTGTCTGTCTATCTATTTATCTGTCTTATCTGTCTGTCTATCTATCCATATATATAATAGGAACAGTATGTACGCTGTATCTATGATATACAACACGATGTACAAATATTTCAAGGAAATAGGCCTGTAGAGTTTCCTTTAATGGAAAACGTATACAACGGGAGGTTTATCATATAAGCGTATGCCATACGTATATTGTATTTACCTCACATACAAATACACACATGCTATACGTATATTGTATTTACCTCACATACAAATACACACATTTGCCCCTTGAACGAAGTTAAGACTGACTAAATGGCAAATGTGTATTAACCGAGTGAATGAACTTCTCACATCTCTGTCGAGTGTGCCCGCTACAAAATGTAATTCTGTGCCTTCTGTGGCTATTCACAATCACTTTTATGAAAAAGTAGCGTATTAAAAACACATGGTTAGGTTGGTGAACACTGAACGCTCAACCATCGGCCCATGGAAATTATTTTGGAATAGAAACTAAGCGAAATGACTAACAAACAAGAGGTAATTAAAATATTTTAATATATTTGCAGTTGATATAAGTCATTATTCTGCTTTAATTAACATTTGAAATCTCTCTCTCTCTCTCTGTCTCCCCCCCCCCCCCCCCCGCCATTTGTTTTGTTCTTCTTTTGGTCGGATTGATTGAACTTTTATAATTTATAGGTCCAGAAATATGGTCGAATGACACAAGCGAAAATCCTCTACGCTCGTCTTTGCATGGATTTTGGCTATATATATATGATCATGTTTGCAGAAGCGTTAGAATTAAAACTCAGAACCATTTAATCGGCATCGTCCTTTTTAAAATGATAAGCTTCCTTGTGACACATTTTTTGCACAACAGTAAAATGACAAAGTTTAAGCCTTTCAATGAATGTTAGTCGATATATTTATGGACGTGCTAACTTGATCACGTGCTAACTTGATCACGTGGAAATGATTTGGGATTCCTAAAGGGTGCATGTTTCTTTTCCAGCTATTTATTTTTTTATTTGATTATTCTCCTAGACGTTTCCCATTGAAGGTATGCTGAAATCGGCTTTTTTGATAACTACGGAATCCCATCAATCATTTATTTTTACAACGTATTGTAGCTATACTTGCTGTGTTTGTCATTTTCTATTTATGCCAAATCAATGTATGGGCTTATCATTTTCGAGTGCTAATGGACTTTTTATAATTACACATGTTGTGAAGAAATACGATATTTCAAATTCATAACTGTTTTCTTTCTTTATCTGATATAGTAAACGTTGATTAATACTTAGACTTGATAACCTAGGTGACATTTCAATGGTGTACTTAGCACAACAATTAGAGTAAAAGTTAGATGCTTGTATCTCTAAAAATAAATCAACATTGGAGAAATTAAAGAAATAGGTCAATAAATAAATAAGTAAACAAACAAATAAACAAACAAACCAGCAAATGAATAAATAAAAAAACATACTAACAACCAAATAAATGAATAAACAAGCAAATACATAAATAGATAATAAATAAACAGACAAACACATAAATAAACCAATACATAAATAAATAAATAAATAAATAAATAAGCAAATAAATGTTTAAATCAATGATTAAATAAATTGTTACCATTTTCAAGAATAAAAGTAATATATCTGATCTCTAAAATGACGTAATAATTATTCTGAATATGGACAATTATTTTAAGTCGCCCTAATTTTAGTTCGCCCTTTGCTTTCGAATGGTGTAAAATACTAAAATTAACATTGATATGAAAAAACAATGACATGAAATCCAAAAGATATTTTCGTCCATTATAAGCATCCACTGTTGCTATGGATACTGATACTATAAATTATAAAAATTTCATTGTTTAAATGCGTAACGATGCCAAAAAAAATAGACAATGATGCAAGCAACAACCTTCTGTCATTATTCGGTTGAACTATATCTGTGATAGACCTATCTGCTACACTGAGACCGCGCTGGTGACCAGAGACTTACACAAATGGTACTAACAGCTGCCTTCATAGGCGCTCAGCGTTAAGAGGTTAGTGTTAGGACTGGAAGGCTTGGTGTCAGGATAATGTGACAGGGTGGGACATTATGCTACATGTCTGCCGCATGATGCCCCAGTGCTAGACATTATAAAGTGCCACATTGCGGACATCGTAGAGATATGACTGACAAATTGTTAAAGGTACATTAAAAATCCAAATCACACATACACTCACACGCGTTACATTGGTGCAGTTTTCTTTCCATGTTCCTAATTTTAATTAAACGTGTAGAGTTTTCTCTGTTAGAAAAACTTCGAATGCTTGTTACTAATGCAGTTAAGGATTTGACCGAAGTCTTCACATGCCTGTAAATATGTCCATTTTACGCAATCAGGTAAAAATATACAACATATATTTCAATATATCAGACATATTGCCATATCATATTCAGGCATAATTTGAATATCGAACTAACTGAGAGTGATCGTTTTACGGAATATCTCGAGCATAAATGTCTTTGAGTTGGTTTCTCATCGAGCAGAACCGTAATGGAGAATGAAATGAGAAGTTGTTTTGATGATATGGTTCCTTACACTGCTTCATGGTTGATTGTTATCAACACGATAATTAGAAGGATATGGAAATTCTGTAAAGATGTAGTTATGCGATGCAGATAAAAACAAAACGTCACTGATATGCATTAATTACCTTCGTAATAATCTTCACAATGATCTTTATAGTTAACGTCTAATTACCTTCGTAATAATCTTCATAATAACCTCCATAATTAATGTTGTAATTACCTTCGCAATAATCTTCATAATAACCTTCATAATTAACGTCGTAATTACCTTCGCAATAATCTTCATAATAACCTCCATTATTAACGTCGTAATTACCTTCGTAATAACCTTCATAATAACCTAAATTATTAACGTCGTGATAACCTTCGTAATAACCTTCATAATAACCTCCATTATTAACGTCGTGATTACCTTCGTAATAATCTTCATAATAACCTTTATAATTAACGTCGTAAATTACCTTCGTAATAATCTTCATAATAACCTTCATAATTCACGTCGTAATTACCGTCGTAATAATCTTCATAATAACTCTCATCCTTAAGAGGCGACCGCTCCGGTGGCCTTGTGGTTTGAGTGTCCGCCTCGGATGCGGAACTTCAAGCGTTCGAACCCCGGCAAAGTCATACCGAAGACTGGTATAACGGTACTAGCAGCTGCCTCGCTTGGCACTCAGCATTGAGAGGTTAGTGCTACATGTATGTGGCATGATACCTCAGTGCTAGACATCTCTATAAACTGTCATAATGCTGATATCGTAGCGATATGACTAAACATTGTTTAAAGCTACGTTAAAATTCCAAATATCACACACACACACACACACACACACACACACACACACACACATCTCCTTAAGTTTATAATTATCTTCGTAATAATCTTTATAATTACTTTAATAATTAAGTCACTCTTTGACGTAGTTTTACGTTCTAATTATCCGAGCATTGTGGAAATTTTGTTGTTGTTGTTGTTGTTGTTGTTCTTTGTTCCTTTTGTCTATAGAGGGACATTCGTTTACGTTCTCCGATGATAATTTGAAGTGACTTTTCCAGAACTAAATTTGTCCTTTTTAAATAAAAAAAATGAATGGAACGTCCGACAGAATATTGTAAAATATGCTTGCACTGTGTTTTCTAAATATTGTTTAAAAAATTTATTTAGTGTATCTTGTTTTTTCACAAATTCCGTAGTCTTTTATAATTACTACAATAAGTAAACACCATGGGAATTTCCCGTTTAGAATATCCATGGTTCTGTATGCAAAATAATTTGACATATGGTAGGAAAATTTGGATAATTACATTTTGATGCGTTTGTTTCCGAAAGGAATGATCGCAAATATGTACAATATTTACTCACTAATGCTGACGCCTTCCACTGTAAATTTTCTCGATTGTATTTCCAAAACAAAAATCCAGTAGCGCCCCTCGTTAATGTGCGCTGGGCTCAATAATGAGGCTATGATATTTTGAACATGTGGCAAACGTAAATAGCGCATTGCGGGGGTTGTATGGGCGGTTGCTACGCCACTGGTGCGTTTTCTTTATATCTGGTGGTCAAGTTCCAGTGCTTCTTTCAAAATTGATCGCTTCCATTTAGATGTTATGGGATTCGTTCCATTTAGATAGTATTGGATTGCTTCCATTTAGATATTATGCGATTCCGAACAACATGCAATATTTATTTACCTGTGCAACCGAAGAGTTTCACAGTTTTGTATTTTGCAATCACATGTTACAAAATGTTTACGAAGGGTTTTACTTAGTTCAAATCACAATCAAGACATATATTTTATTTATTTCAGAAACTCGTCACAGCAAGCAAAGTAAATTAGTCGAGTGTTTGGAACTATTTTGTTAGAATCTTGATATATATACGCATCCTCCAAGCCGGCCGGAATATGGATACTATCCAAATTGTACAGCAAATTGCCAGAAAATATAGGCGCTCACTTGGCTGTGGTTGTGCCTCAATTAGTTTGTATGAATTCATGTTCTGAATATGTGTCATCGTCCTTGTGGTAGGATGTCCATACCACGGGTCGGCAACCTATGGCACGCGTGCCACAAAGTCGCACGTCAAGAGGTTTTGTGGGCACGCGAAGAGGAGCAAAAAATCTCGATTTTAAGAGTGTTACTATCTTACTGGTGGCAAGATCTCGTTGATTTTGTAATTAATCCGGATAAAAGTGCCACTCTATGTAAAAAATGGTTGCCTACCCCTGGTCTGATGATTATTATAAGTTTAGAGCCCTGTCTCCGACCAGTACTACCAATACATGATCAAAAGACCTAATCCGAAAACACGCCGTATAATCAAATACCGTGGATGTTTGTTATTATTTGACACCCATTACTTTACCGTACTCGAAAGGCAATTCCGTACTGTGCGATAATCATTAGGTCTTCGTCAGTGCCAACAGTTTAGAAATATAGGGTTGATGGGTTTTGAGTGGGGTACTGAACTGCGGATGAAGGACACATGGGTCATATAATGTTGTTTTATTCAATCTTTTATCTGGAAGTATATGTAAAAAGTGAAATGAATGTGGTTCCCTCATGCAACCAGTACCGGATTTACCATTGTGCTCAGGTGTGCTTAAGCACAGGGACCTGTTGGCGAGGGGGCCCCATCTTCCTGGCAAAAGTAAATTTTACGATGAATTTTTTAAATGTTTTTCAAAAGTCAAAACGTCCTAAACTTCCTGAGTATGTATGCCTGACTACCTGTGTAGGCCTACCAGGCCTACCTCTTTCAGGGCCCTGAGTATGTATGCCTGACTACCTGTGTAGGCCTACCGGGCCTACCTCTTTCAGGGCCCTGAGTATGTATGCCTGACTACCTGTGTAGGCCTACCGGGCCTACCTCTTTCAAAGCCCAAGTAAGGGGCCTCATAATTTAACTAGCACAGGGCCTCATTTGTCTTAAATCCGGCACTGCATGCAACTGTGTATAAGTGCTTGCTTTTTTCACCACTTTATTTTTCACTTTGTATGGAGATAAAATTAAACAAGTAAGCAACAAATAATCTGAAAGAAAATAACGTGAATTCCTTATTTTTATTACAATATTGACAAGAATGAACTAACCTTTTGACAAAAATTGACTAAACTATTGACAGAAATTAAGTTAACCATTAACAAGAATTAACAAAAATATTGACAAGAATAAACTAAAATATTGACAAGAATAAAGTACATTATTGGCACCAGTTTATTACGTTCTGGATAAAAGTAGCAATATATTGGTTATACTGCATTTGTATTTTATTTAAAAAGTTTTTAATCGAAGTTGAAATTTCCATTTATCATCGTGTGGACACATGCTTCGTGAATCCTTTACATACGGGGATAACAGTCAATGAATTCAAATGCCATAGGAAACGGCAAGAATTAACAGAGTACGGTTGGCATTGTTGAAGAAAATGCATTCCAAGCAAGTTCAAAGAGTGAGAACTTTGTCTTTATGTTGTTGTTGTTGTTATCGGGTTTAACGCCATTTTTCAGCACAAGATAGGCTATACATAGCTGCCAGTATTAATGGTGGAGGAAGAACCCGGGAAAACCCCGGAAAGAACCACCGACCCACGAGAAGCTACCGGCAAGCTTTCTCACATATCCACATTGGCCGAGCCCGAGACTCGAACCCACGCAGATAGAGGTGAGATGGCAGTGATCCGTGACGGAGAGCGCTTTAGACCACTCGGCCCCCACTCGGGGCCCCTTGTGTCTTTATGAAGCTAACGCATAGTTTGGGAAGATATTAATTAACCTGAACACGTGACAGAAGTACAGTAGTGCATTTTGTGTGAACGTTCGCTTTATCAATATGGCAGCTCAAGAGAAAATTTTCGAAGATGCCTTATTTATTTCTAATTTAATTTGAAAAATAGAGATCCCATTTCGTAACTGTTTGATTTAGGAAACATGTAAATCGAAATTCGGTCATATCTTTTACATGTGTAACGTGGATGAAACTATTTTAGAAGATTAATCGAGAAGCAAGAGGGATAATAAAACTACCGCAATGGAATATTCCAATACTCAACGTCACCAGAGTCCTGGGTAGTTACTAGCATTATCCCAGTCAGTGATAACTGATAGAGAACTATTTAGCCCCATTCAGTGATAATTGATAGAGAACTATTCAACCCCAACCATTCTGTCGAGTGGGCTTGTGTTTTCACGACTTTATTCATATGCACGGGAACAAAAATTGCCCAAGGAATTTTTTTTTTTTTTATGGAAAAGTTTGTTGTTATAAGAAAGTAATTCAAGGAGAAGATGATTAAATATCGCACTTGTATATCACAGACTTTTCGAGGTTTTCTGTGCAAATAATACCAATAGCACAAACTTTAACACACGGAATAACACGCAAACAATATATCATAAATACTAACGAAAACATATTTTTAAAGGTATAAAAATAAACCCTAGAATTGATATACATTTTTATTTCTATCCATTTAGCGTAATTTCGATAATTTCTAAATGACACTATTAGTAACATTTTACATAAGTTCTCTTGTTAAGCATATTTCATTTGTATTATGTATGATTACTTATTTTTTCCATGATTATATGTGATGTGTAATTGTATTTTAGACTTGACCTAGCCCAAAATCAAGCTTCTTCGTGTACTTGATTAGGGACACTGATGTTGTTTTAATTGTTGGTAATCAAATAATACATAGCAATATTTTTTTCTATGGTTGTGGATTAATTGTTCAGATTAATATTAAAGTAAACAGGTTTGTGTTAGTCTGGGTCAAGGACACTGGAATTCCCCCATAGAATAACCTGTTGTGCATGATGTTTACCACATTCTTTATTATACTTTATCACATAGTAGGTATAGTTTTCCTATAGTATGTGCAGTTTCGTATTTTTTATATTACCACATGTTAAAATACCACTTTAAGTGATTCTGATTGATCCAAATAAGGCCATGAAATTATTGTGCAGTAGCCTCATTACTGATTGGCTGGGATCGCAGGAAAACGTTTTTAACCCGGGCCTTCTTGAATGTTTGGTTTTGAATGAACATTTTTGGCGGCCATTTTTTAAACTCGACTCGCGAAAGGAAATTGAGGAAAAATTATCTCGGCTGACTGAATATGGATATGTTACCCCCACAGGGGTTTGTTATGTCATGTATAACTATATCATAATGAGAAAAATGGCGTAAAACTACAAGACAAGAACAACAATAAGAAGTAAAACTAAGGGCATTGTTATTTGATGGCGGGGTGAGGAGAGGGAACGGTATATTTGTAACATAGATATAGAATCCACCGTATATACAAGCGTGGTTTAAATGTTAACTTACAGGAGTAAATAAACTCAATTCACAGAAAAAAATGGACATATATGGGTCTCCTAACTGACCGAACTTTATCCAACCACAGCATCTTTACGCAGTATATATGGGATGCAAATCCGACTAAAAAAGAAATTAGTTTATGTATTCTATACAGTCTATTGCTCCAGTCGAATACTGTAAATATTCGGCTACAAATGTATTGCAGTAAATGTGGGAATTTCTGCATCCAGTAATCCTATTTCACATAAAAATCGCAACAATGTAATGTTTAGTTCTGAAAGTGACATTTTTAGGTAAACATACTCTAGGCCTACTGTTTTACCGTATCACGTCGCATTAATCGTTCTGTTTTGAAAAATGATTTTGTTGTAATAAAATGTTCTATTTATTGGGATGGAAGCTTTTTCTTTGATTTATAATTTGAAGAAATGTAGAATCTTCTTTTACTAATTCATCTTTGTTTGGGACTATATTTTATGCACAACAAATGAAAGGTGCACCGTCTGTCAGAATGAACGAAATTATTAGTTCTTCTTTCTGTCTAAATAATTTCCATTGAAATAAAAAATTATGTGATGAAAAGAATCTCAAATGGGTAATGAATTAATATTAAATTTATGAAACTCGTTGAATAATGTCCAGCTTTTGCGAGCCAATGCTCGCAAAAGCTGGACATTATTCAACGAGTTTCATAAATTAAATATTAAACCGTTACCCATTTATGATCCTCTATATTAGTAACAGAGTGTATCTTGTAATCAAGCCCGAGTGTTCAAGAATGGAAAACTCCACTAAATCGACATAGTATTTTCAGAAAATTCTAATTGTAACCTATGTCAGCTAGAGGGATTTATAATCCAGTTAACTTGAAAAATTACTCTTTCATGTGATACCATATGAAGCTGAAATCAGTTTCATTGTTGCGTTCAGCATTTCATTCGGGTGGAATTATTTATTTAAATTGTTATTCATTGAAGATACAAAGTCCTCTAGAAAAATAATCTTTAACAGAAACATTAACTTGGAATTATAGTGGATTCAGGGAAGGCCATCTTGGATTATTTTATTGTGATTCATCAAAAGACTGTTGGCACACCTAGTAACAAGCTAACCAAAAGCATGTCAACACATTCAGTGTTGGATGCTATGTCGAACACCACAGGAACAATACATATATAAACATCACAGTGACAAAGGCAACATCAGTTTATTGCAATAGATAGAAACATGAAAATATACAAAAGTAACACGCAAATATACAAATATTTTATATTTAGTCGCCGTAATGAATGCAGCGTATGAATATTTGGCGATCCCTATTGTATGTTATCAGAGCATACCCTCCCCCCCCCCCCCGGTGAGTCAGCGTGAACATTCCAAAACTCATTGCATTTAAGGCAGGAAGAAGTTTTTTTAGATTTATTAACCACCAAACACCCCAAGGGCTAAATAGGAGAACGACTGGAGGCAACCATTAAGAGAAGGAATAAATTGGAGAAAACTGCCGTACCACCGGTGAAAAGAAGGACTATTCAAACGCATCCCATAGACCTGTTCTGTTTGCTGGGCTGTATTCCAAAGACATAGTCTAACACTGTTCACGCTTCACCGAATCACGACTCAACCGTTAAAACCACTACGCCACCAAGGAGGTCACTTTTCAGTGTGATGTGAAAATGACGTAATTTTGTAAACGAAGTACGTACATGGTTAATGACGACCTCCGTAGTATTAACCTGGTGCTTTTCCTATCATTCTCTGATAAATCTAAGTATGTTCCGATTGGGGTCGTGCATTTTTAATATTTCAAAAGAGGATGAAACTTTTAAACTTTTTTCATTAGGCGGTTTTAATAATTAAGTTAGCAAACTTTTACAACGTTCAATGCGCTTAATCAACTGAAAACATTTAACCTTGATAAAAATGCAAAAATGAATTTAGATAGCATCATACATGTAACATAATCCACCATTGCAAGACACGTGGTATAACGAGCAGCATAGCAACGCGTCTGTTTTAATTTTGTCACTGTCACTTGTTTAGGCTCTCATAAACAGTAACAGTCTACTGGAAAAGTTGCAAAAGTCAACAAACCCTTGTTGTGTGTGTAGACAAATATTCTCCAGAACATTATTTACAAGTATATCGCTTAACGTGCAGGTTTTGTTCATATACGATTATTACCGTGAGAGACTTTACCCTATCTAGCATAGTTATTGCTCACATGAAAGGTATGAGCTTGACAATGCTAGTACCCACTTGAGTGTCAGTTTTGGTTGGTTTTAACTGCACGTTTCAAGCAATATTGCTTGTATCATCATTTCGAGCAATCGGGCGCTAAGGGGGCAGGGGCCAGTTTTTATGTACAAATTTAATACCGCAATCAGCGACCTAGTATAAAAAATCATAAAAAATTAAATACACAAGTGAGGTCAAAAAGGTCCATATTTTTAGATACCTATATTAAAACAAAGCATAAGAATAGTATTTACTTGACCAGAGTAGTCAATGACAGTTCATAGCAGAAGAAGTTTATGCACCCCAACCCCTATTTTATACATGCATTTTTCACACCCAAAGACCATTTTTGACAGCATGTGGTGCTCACAGTGCAAACGCAAGCTCTTTCCCTGGATGAAAATTTTGAAAAACATTGTCTACTAAATAGTTTGATGCAATTCAGAATAGTTGTCATCCAAGCCGTTTTTGAGATACTCTACTTGCCTTGAACCCACGTGTCTACTGCTATGGGAGGCTAGCTCTTCTTCCTAGCCGACTATTGGTATTTCACTATCAACATACTGCAGAGCAACTATGGAAGGTGTACATGCCTGACAACAATTTCAAGAACAACACAAGCCCGAAACACCTAGTTCACAAATATATCCATATCTATAAATAGTAAACAATAATAGCTGAAAAAGTCACACCATAGCCTTAAGTTAAGAAATTTGCCAGGGGCCAATTTACGAAACTGGACCCTGCCACCTAAATGCAGTTCCCAAAAGACATGCCGAAGTAGCCGACCGGGGCTGGGCAGGGATGGCGTGACTTGAGTGAATGCTGTTTTCGATGGATTGTGTCTTTCCCTAAATGAACCAGTTCTAGAAACATATATGCTTTAGATGTGCGATATTAGAAAGTGTAATGATGAATATCAGATGCATTTGTTCAGTCACAAAAAAATTATATAGGAAAAGGCTATTTCGGCTGTTTCCCCCAAGCAACCCTTTTTCCCTTCAATGTGGTTCAGTCAGCTTATGACGCCATCAGTGTTGTTTCTAGGGCGTTTGTATAGTTTCCAAGTTACGAATAAAGTCATCAGAACTCAAGGGATGGAAATACACCACCCCCCCAGCTTGACTCCAAAGATCAAAAGGTCAAACATAAATTATTTTTTCCTGGCCTGAATCTATACAAATTTTAATAGAGTGGAGATCGTAATTATTTCAATGGTTTTACTCAAGGGTCACGTTTTCTGCGATTGGGAAACACAGAAGTCAAATCCTCTTCGTGGAAACTTTTCAAGTGGCAAGATTTCAGCTTGGGAGAATTACACAAGGCAAAATGGTGTCACAAAATAGTTTATCCGGGATAAAATCCTCAGCGTAGAAGTCGTCCAAAGGCAAAACGTGGTCACATATGTGGAGTCATCTTTTCATTTCAGCAAATGAATATATGGTTACAGTGTGGGTTTCTGATACACATCATTAGAAAAGTGAGGCTATTATATAAGTGTACATTATCTAGGTGTATATGGTAAAGAACACACACTGCCTACAGACCTGTACTCGTTCTTTGTGATATCCGAGTACACACAGACACACATACACAATCTCTCTCTCTCCCTCTCTCTCTCTCTCTCTCTCTCTTTCTCTCATGAAGGTTTCAATGATATATGGGAGACCTGCCAAACACAGGTGAAGATTTATGTACTATGCTCATCGAAACTGCCGTTCCAATGGTAGCCATTCTTATAAAACCTTGTATTCTGTGTTATGTAGAAATATGGTTCAAAAACCATATTTTCCAAATGAAATTTGGCAGTTTTAGGTGGATGACAGCTGTACCTTGATTGGAGAATCGTGAAGTCAACAGAATATGACCTCTGATCGGTGCCCACGAGATTTATTTCTTATAAGTAAATCTCGATTTTGTCAGATTAGGGTATGTATTTGGATCCGCATAGTTATGATGAATACACCTTCCACGATAGGTTATATTTCTAGATTTGCACTTGTTTGAATTTGCTTTGCCTTATTTAGTCTATTGAATTTAGTAAGCAACATTAATTCCATTAGTATTTTCTTCGTAAATCAGTTCCATTAGTATTTTCTTCGTACATTAATTCCATTAGTATTTTCTTTGTACAGTATTTTCATTAGAATTTTCTTCGTACATTATTTCTATAAGAATTATCATTGAATATTTCCATTGGAAGTTTCTTTGTACAGTAATTTTATTTTAGAGATCTGTACAGTATATCTAATTATTCAGAGTACTTCCATTTCAAGAAGATTTAGGATTTTGCAATACGTGATTTTGATTGATGTGTTATTTATAAAATTGTATTTTATAATGTCGGAAATAATGCACTTTCGTGATACGGGAACATGTCGATAAAAGAAAGATCCCCATGCTTGATATTCTGTGCAATGTCGTACAATAACACTGGCCACAAATAATTCTCTAATCGATGCAATACCGTCATCGAGGAGAAAAGGAAATTAAAGGTTTTGATGTCGATATGCCATGTACGCATCTCAAAATTAACTACCGCTCTCCTACAATTGCCGGAGAGAAAAAATTAGGATCCGTATCTTTTAAGCTAGCATACCAGAGTGGCATGTCAGATCAACGAGCTTTGTGTGTGTGTGTGTGTGTGTGTGTGTGTAATTGATGTGCTGATTGCATAATAATATAAGAAGTTCAATAACTGTAGTCTTATGCATTATTTATAATGTCTTTAAAATAATCTGCTAGAAAGGCAAAATGATCAGTGATACACAATTTGACAGACATACTGATTGGTTTGACACATAAATATTTTATACTTACCATAGTGTGATACAGTAAAATAAAATATATTCATTGTTTGGTACTACTAGTTAGTGTGTTATGTTGGCATGGAAGAACATCATGTGGAAGGCATAGCCGAATGCAAAAATGAAGTAAATCGAAACTGAAGTTTCCCTCTATCAACTGTACATTGTTTCCCTCTATCATCTGTACATTGTTTCTCTCTATCAACTGTACATTGTTTCCTTCTATCAACTGTACATTGTTTCCCTCTGTCAACTCTGCATTGTTTCTCTCTATCAACTCTACATTGTTTCCCTCTATCAATTGTACATTGTTTCCCCTCTATGAACTCTACATTGTTTCCCTCTACCAACTCTACATTGTTTCCCTGTATCAACTCTATATTATCCTCATGATGCAGAGATGATCAATCATGTCTAAAATTCATATTAAGGCTGTATTCGCGGACGATGCAGTTATAAACGAGTAACTTGTGTAAATTGTGTCATCGCCGAATCATGAAGGACTCCGCAAGAACAATATCAATAAAAATGTTGATAATAATTCTCGTTTTATCAGCTTTTAATATTTGCATGACCATGCAGACTGCTTAAATGTGACATCCTAAAAACTCAACAGAACATGAAAAAAGGGTTATAGGTCTATAAACTGCTTGAATGTCCCCGAAAATAAAAATAAAATAAAATATTCCTCTTGTTCAAGTGATTTTATCCACAATCTCCTTTAATGCCAAATTAGTCAATATTACTTTATACTACAACATAGGCCGTTTTCGACCTATGTTTTCATTGAAATCATTCATTAGTGTCTGTATTACAACGTAGGCAGTTTTAGACCAAATGTTTTCATTGAAATCAGTCATTAGTGTCTGTATTACAACGTAGGCCGTTTTCGACCAAATGTTTTCATTGAAATCAGTCGTTAGTGTCTGTATTACAACGTAGGCCGTTTTCGACCAAATGTTTTCATTGAAATCAGTCATTATTGTCTGTATTACAACGTAGGCCGTTTTCGACCAAATGTTTTCATTGAAATCAGTCATTATTGTCTGTATTACAACGTTTGCCGTTTTCGACCTAATGTTTTCATTTAAATCAGTAATTGTTGTCTGTATTACCATGTAGGCCGATTTCGACCTAATGTTTTCATTTAAATCATTCATTAGTGTCTGTATTACAACGTTTGCCGTTTTCGACCTAATGTTTTCATTGAAATCAGTCATTAGTGTCTGTATTACAACGTAGGCAGTTTTCGACCAAATGTTTTCATTGAAATCAGTCATTATTGTCTGTATTACAACGTTTGCCGTTTTCGACCTAATGTTTTCATTTAAATCAGTCATTATTGTCTGTATTACCATGTAGGCCGTTTTCGACCTAATGTTTTCACTGAAATCATTCATTAGTGTCTGTATTACAACGTAGGCAGTTTTCGACCAAATGTTTTCATTGAAATCAGTCATTAGTGTCTGTATTACAACGTAGGCCGTTTTCGACCTAATGTTTTCATTGAAATCAGTCATTAGTGTCTGTATTACAACGTAGGCAGTTTTAGACCAAATGTTTTCATTGAAATCAGTCATTATTGTCTGTATTACAACGTTTGCCGTTTTCGACCTAATGTTTTCATTGAAATCATTCATTATTGTCTGTATTACCATGTAGGCCGTTTTCGACCTAATATTTTCATTTAAATCAGTCATTAGTGTTTGTATTACAACGTAGGCCGTTTGCGACCTGATGTTTTCATTTAAATCAGTCATTATTGTCTGTATTACCATGTAGGCCGTTTTCGACTTAATGTTTTCATTGAAATCAGTCATTATTGTCTGTATTACAACGTAGGCCGTTTTCGACCTAATGTTTTCATTGAAAGCAGTCATTAATGACTGTATTACAACGTAGGCCGTTTTCGACCTAATGTTTTCATTGAAATCAGTCATCAGTGTCTGTATTACCATGTAGGCCGTTTTCGACCTAATGTTTTCATTGAAATCAGTCATTACTGTCCGTATTACAACGTAGGCCGTTTTCGACCAAATGTTTTCATTGAAATCAGTCATTAGTGACTGTATTACAACGTAGGCCGTTTTCGACTTAATGTTTTCATTGAAATCAGTCATTAGTGTCTGTATTACCAGGTAGGCCGTTTACGACTTAATGTTTTCATTGAAAGCAGTCATTAGTGACTGTATTACAACGCAGGCCGTTTTCGACCTAATGTTTTCATTTAAATTAGTAATTATTGTCTGTATTACCATGTAGGCCGTTTTCATCTTAATGTTTTCATTGAAAGCAGTCATTAGTGACTGTATTACAACGTAGGCCGTTTTCGACCTAATGTTTTCATTTAAATTAGTCATTATTGTCTGTATTACCATGTAGGCCGTTTTCGACTTAATGTTTTCATTGAAATCAGTCATTAGTGTCTGTATTACAATGTAGGCCGTTTTCGACCTAATGTTTTCATTTAAATCAGTCATTAGTGACTGTTTTACAACGTAGGCCGTTTGCGACCTAATGTTTCCATTGAAATCAGTCATTATTGTCTGTATTACAACATAGGTCGTTTGCGACCTAATGTTTTCATTTAAATCAGTTATCAGTGTCTGTATTACAACGTAGGCGGTTTTCGACCTAATGTTTTCATTGAAATCAGTCATTAGTGTCAGTATTACCACGTAGGCCGTTCTCGACCTAATATTTTCATTGAAATCAGTCATTAGTGTCTGTATTACAACATAGCCCGTTTTCGACCTAATGTTTTCATTGAAATCAGTCTTTATTGTCTGTATTACAACGTAGGCCGTTTTTGACCTAATGTTTTCATTGAAATCAGTCATTATTGTCTGTATTACAACGTTTGCCGTTTACGACCTAATGTTTTCATTGAAATCAGTCATTAGTGTCAGTATTATCACGTTAGGCCGTTATCGACTTAATGTTTTCATTGAAATCAGTCATTAGTGTCTGTATTACAACATAGGCCGTTTTCGACCTAATGTTTTCATTGAAATCAGTCATTAGTGTCAGTATTATCATGTTAGGTCGTTTTCGACTTAATGTTTTCATTGAAATCAGTCATTAGTGTCTGTATTACAATGTAGGCCGTTTTCGACCAAATGTTTTCATTGAAATCAGTCATTAGTGACTGTATTACAACGTAGGCCGTTTTCGACCTAATGTTTTCATTGAAATCATTCATTATTGTCTGTATTACCATGTAGGCCGTTTTCAACCTAATGTTTTCATTGAAATCAGTCATTAGTGTCAGTATTATCACGTTAGGCCGTTTTTGACTTAATGTTTTCATTGAAATCAGTCATTAGTGTCTGTATTACAATGTAGGCCGTTTTCGACCTAATGTTTTCATTGAAATCAGTCATTAGTGACTGTATTACAACGTAGGCCGTTTTCGACTTAATGTTTTCATTGAAATCATTCATTACTGTCTGTATTACCATGTAGGCCGTTTTCGACCTAATGTTTTCATTGAAATCAGTCATTAGTGACTGTATTACAACGTAGGCCGTTTTCGACCAAATGTTTTCATTGAAATCAGTCATTAGTGACTGTATTACAACGTAGGCCGTTTTCGACTTAATGTTTTCATTGAAATCATTCATTACTGTCTGTATTACCATGTAGGCCGTTTTCGACCTAATGTTTTCATTGAAATCAGTCATTATTGTCTGTATTACAACGTAGGCCGTTTTCGACCTAATGTTTTCATTGAAATCGGTCATTATTGTCTGTATTACAAAGTAAGCCGTTTTCGACCTAATGTTTTCATTTAAATCAGTCATTAGTGTCAGTATTACCACGTAGGCCGTTTTCGACCTAATGTTTGCATTGAAATCAGTCATTATTGTCTGTATTACAATGTTTGCCGTTTTCGACCTAATGTTTTCATTGAAATCAGTCATTAGTGTCAGTATTATCACGTTAGGCCGTTTTCGACTTAATGTTTTCATTGAAATCAGTCATTAGTGTCTGTATTACAACATAGGCCGTTTTCGACCTAATGTTTTCATTGAAATCAGTCATTAGTGTCAGTATTATCACGTTAGGCCGTTTTCGACTTAACGTTTTCATTGAAATCAGTCATTAGTGTCTGTATTACAATGTAGGCCGTTTTCGACCTAATCTTTTCATTGACATCAGTCATTAGTGACTGTATTACAACGTAGGCCGTTTTCGACTTAATGTTTTAATTGAAATTATTCATTACTGTCTGTATTACCATGTAGGCCGTTTTCGACCTAATGTTTTCATTGAAATCAGTCATTAGTGACTGTATTACAACGTAGGCCGTTTTCGACCTAATGTTTTCATTGAAATCATTCATTATTGTCTGTATTACCATGTAGGCCGTTTTCGACCTAATGTTTTCATTGAAATCAGTCATTAGTGACTGTATTACAACGTAGGCCGTTTTCGACCTAATGTTTTCATTGAAATCAGTCATTAGTGACTGTATTACAACGTAGGCCGTTTTCGACTTAATGTTTTCATTGAAATCATTAATTACTGTCTGTATTACCATGTAGGCCGTTTTCGACCTAATGTTTTCATTGAAATCAGTCATTAGTGACTGTATTACAACGTAGGCCGTTTTCGACTTAATGTTTTCATTGAAATCATTCATTACTGTCTGTATTACCATGTAGGCCGTTTTCGACCTAATGTTTTCATTGATATCAGTCATTAGTGACTATATTACAACGTAGGCCGTTTTCGACCTAATGTTTTCATTGAAATCATTCATTATTGTCTGTATTACCATGTAGGCCGTTTTCGACCTAATTGAAATCAGTCATTAGTGACTGTATTACAACGTAGGCCGTTTTCGACCTAATGTTTTCATTGAAATCATTCATTATTGTCTGTATTACCATGTAGGCCGTTTTCGACTTAATGTTTTCATTGAAATCAGTCATTAGTGACTGTATTACAACGTAGGCCGTTTTAGACCTAATGTTTTCATTGAAATCAGTCATTAGTGACTGTATTACAACGTAGGCCGTTTTCGACCTAATGTTTTCATTGAAATCATTCATTATTGTCTGTATTACCATGTAGGCCGTTTTCGACCTAATGTTTTCATTGAAATCAGTCATTAGTGTCAGTATTACCACGTAGGCCGTTTTCGACCTAATGTTTTCATTGAAATCAGTCATTAGTGTCTGTATTACAACGTAGACCGTTTTCGACCTAATGTTTTCATTGAAATCAGTCATTAGTGTCAGTATTACCACGTAGGCCGTTTTCGACCTAATGTTTTCATTGAAATCAGTCATTATTGTCTGTATTACAACGTAGACCGTTTTCGAGCTAGCGTTTTGATTGGTGTCTGTATGACCACGTAGGCCGTTTGGGATCTATTGTTTTCATTGAAAACAGCCATTTACCTAGTATGTGTTGTGTGGTGTGATGGCGATCACAGGGAGAGTAATCTGGACCTTTATGAGATTACACAAATATATTTTTGTTTTATTTTCAGTTATACATTTTTCCTGTATCATTTTGTTGGTATGTTTTGTAGAGGTCTCTGCAATATCTGTACCACTTACCTTTTGTCTTATAGTAGATAAATACTTTTTGTCTCATAGATGACGCATTTTTTGCCATCGTAAATACTCTCAGACAGATACATACCTTTTGTCTCATAGATAAATACCTGTTGTCTCATAGATAAATACCTGTTGTCTCATAGATAAATACCTGTTGTCTCATAGATAAATACCTGTTGTCTCATAGATAAATACCTGTTGTCTCATAGATAAATACCTGTTGTCTTATGGTAAATTTCTTTTGACTCATAGTAGATAAAAACCTCTTGACTTATAATAAATAAATAACTTTTGTCTCATTGTAGGTAAATGTATTTTGTCCATATAAAAATACCTTTTGAATCGCAGTAAATAAATAATTTTGCCTACAAGTAGCTAAACACCTTTTGGCTCATCGAAAAAATACCCTTTGTCTCATAGATAAATACCGGTTGTCCCTCAGATAAATAACGGTTGTCTCATAGATAAATACCGGTTGTCTCACAGATAAATACAGGTTGTCTCATAGATAAATACCGGTTGTCTCATACATAAATACAGGTTGCCCTACACTATATAAGTATATAATGTCTCATAGATAAATACCTTTTGTCTCAAAGGAGTGAAACATAGTTTGCTTGACATGTTAATAAATTCCTTTTGCTCGCACAATATATATCTAGTATTGCATACGTACATACATGCATACATACGTACATACATACATACATACATGCATACATACATACACACACACACACATACATACATACATACATACATACATACAATCCTCGGATTTAAGTGACATATATGTTACATATTTACAGCTCCTTGTATAATAATTAAACTGATTAAAACTTCCGATCGACTTTTAATTCTTCTTTAACGTCTTTGCTGATAAAAAAAAATATTGAATTGTATCGATCAACTGCTTGTCTTCACAAGCACTAATTTTAGCTGAGAAGCAAAAAGAACTTTCTTATTTAACTTCAAGAGTGTCACAGGGTTTAATAGAGACAGAGCTTTCAAACATATAATATATATTTGGCTAGTAGCTTTAAAACTGCCACAAAGTTGCACAGTTGCCTGTGTGTAATTAAATTGATAGACATCAGATAAACAAGGTTTCTGTCGAGGAAATCTGAGTATGAGAAGAATCTTAAGGGACGTGTGTCTGTGTGTGTGTGTGTGTGTGTGTGTGTGTGTGTGTGTGTTATTTGGAGCGGTGGACGTGTTTAGCACCCAATTAATGACCAGCAAATTTAATGTTGCACAAAATTCTCACTGCGTTTAAGAACAGCAAGTATAAAATAAACATTCGTAAAAAGAAGATCAATATCCAGGGAAAACTTATTTCCTGATTTAATACGCCCTTTCTAAGTCAGGAATACAGACATATCAACAGCCTATCAAGTGCGCATGCATATTATGCCCCCCCCCCGAAAAAAAATGTATATTTCATCTTCAGTTGTTATGAATATTTCTTCCTTTGTGCTGCAATACTTTTTGAAGGAGTTCAGATCTTGACAAACTGCAAAAAATTATAGACAAACATGGTGAAGTAGGGCTTACATTTTTGCAATGGAAGACAAAGTTTCGATTGCATAAAATTTGTCTTGTCATATAATTTTGATAAGTTTATATCCGTTTAATGCACTGTTTGGGAGATTTAACTTACACAAAAATGATTGAACAACATGCTTTTTCACTCCGCTGGATTACCTTCATTTTATACAATATATCACCACAGTGCTGTAAAAATATTCCTCAGTGGAATCGGGTATGGAAAAGATCAAATTCTTATAATATTAATATAGCAAGATATAAATATATAACATATAAGTAACATCTCTAAAAAATCTGGGCCCCGAGCGGCCGAGTGGTCTAAAGCGCTCTCCGTTACTAATCATTGCCATCTCACCTTTGTCTGCGTGGGTTCGAGTCTCGGATTCAGCCAATGTAGGTATGTGAGAAAGCATGCCAGTAGCTTCTCGTGGGTCGGTGGTTCTTTCCGGGGTTTTCCCGGGTTCGTCCTCCACCATTAATACTGGCCGCCATGTATAGCATATCGTGTGCTGAAAAATGGCGTTAAAACCCCACAACAACAACAACAACAGCAACTCTAAAGAATCAACTGACAAGGACAGATACATCTTTCATGTAAGGATAAATTCCCAGTTTCGACACAATTTTATGCCGCATTAAAAAATGCATTTAATCCATTAGGTTATATATTTGTGACAAAGATGAATGCGTGTTGTATCCTTCAAGCTTGCGTTCGCTTGATTCTGAGTAGAAGTACTGGTTACCTGAAACACAAACTGAAAGCTGACTTTTGACCAGTCTACCAGTAGATGTGCTAGTTACCGAAAACTCAGACTTAAAGGATTCTTAATTGTAACTTTGCATTTTACGGGATTTATCAAATAATTAACTTAAATGACTCAAACAGGTAAAAAGATTGAGTGAAATTGTTTATTAATTATAAGCAATTGCAGTCTAATTTGTCTATTAAAAACTTAACGAAGGCATTACTAATTGCGTTTCTGTATCGATGGATTGCTTAATGCAGGAATTATGGATGATGTATGGATCCCAACCAAACGAACATCTTTTGAATGCCTATTGTGATTCCTTAAAGTTAAATAGATTCAATACCTAAATGTGAAGCCTCAAACTAACATCTTTTTAATACCTAAATGTGAAACCTCAAACAAACATCTTTTTAATACCTAAATGTGAAGCCTCAAACTAACATCTTTTGAATACCTAAATGTGAAGCCTTAAACTTACATCTTTTTAATGCCTAAATGGCCAACCTCAAACTAACATCTTTTGAATACCTAAATGTGAATACTGAACATTATATCTTTTGAATATCTAAATGTAAAGCCGAAACTAGCATCATTTAATACCTTATTGTGAATCTTTAAACTTACATCTTTTGAATACCTAAATGTGAAGCCTCAAACTAACATTTTTGAATACCCAAATGTGAAGCCTCAAACTAACATTTTTTGAATACCTAGCCTCAGACCAATATACTTTGAATGCCTCAATGTGAATACTTAAAATTATATCTTTTGAATATCTTAATGTGAAGCCGCAAACTAGTATCATTTTAATACCTAAATGTGAATCTTTAAGCTTACATCTTTTGAATAACTAAAATGAAGCCTCAATATTACATCTTTTGAATACCTAAATATTAGGCCTCAAACTAGCATATTTTGAATACCTAAATGTGAAGTCTCAAACTAACTTAGTTTGAATACCTATATATGAGGCCTCAAACTAACATCTTTTGAATACCTAAATGTGAAGCCTCAAATTAACGTCGTTTGAATACCTAAATATGAGGCCTCAAACTTAGTTTGAATACCTAAATATGAGGCCTCAAAATAACATCTTTTGAATACCTAAATGTGAAGCCTCAAATTAACGTCGTTTGAATACCTAAATGTGAGGTCTCAAACTTACAGCTTTTGAATACCTAAATATAAAGCCTCAAACCAACGTCTTTTGAATACCTAATATGAAGCCTCAGTCTTACATCTTTTGAATACCTAAATGTCAAGCCTCTTCCACTATTATTTATACCATTACCTGACATCATGGATGGATTAAAGGATTATGAGAGTATAGACGTATCGTCTTACAACTACGACTTGGACTAAACTAGTACGGATGGGTAGATAATCTGCGAATTCTTAAAGTAAAATCAAGATTACGTTAAGTCGCTGGCACACAGCCAGTAAAATCACGAAGAGGAACAAATTTTCCCAACGACAGTTAGGACGGAAATAGGTAACCCGTTCCATTTTATTGTGGTTTTCATAAAATGTTATCAAGACTTATGTGTTAGTGACTTTTCGCATCTGAGGCAGCCAGGAGTGTATAAGATTCCCCAAAGACGTCAACAAAACCTATGTACCAAATATTTTATTAGATATTTCTTTTTTTCTTCTCAGGTAACCCTCCATGCCACTTGCTTGACCCTCACAGCTATGACAATTGACCGGTACTGTGCCATTGTGTATGCTGTCAGATCCATGAACTGGAGGACTCCTAGAGCCTCCCTCATTATTTGCTTCGTGGTATGGTTAGGTAAGTCCTGTTCGGTATGAAGCTTTCCAAACATGTATCTAATTTCCCATCAATAGCAACTAAGTTTCTTCTCCGTTCGTCCTGTGTACGATTTCTCTAGGAACAACGCTTATTGGTTTCTGTCAAAAATCACCCAAGTGGACCTGGCAGTACTAGGCAAAACCGTCGGGATTTGCGATGGTTAACCGTCCCAGTATATATATATATATATATATATATATATATATATATATATATATATATATATATATATATATATATAAATCTGACAACGAACAGTGCAAAACTGGTTTCTAACTATTCTATGGGCTTTCGACTCTAAATTAGTCTGTTTCAAAGGGAAATACAAAACAGTCAAGACAAACAACATAACAGATAAAAGATGAGGTTACTAAATTTTACATGACTATATCTACAAGAATAAAAGCTTGAATTTTTTTATATGTTTCAAGTAGTATTTAATGCTGATCCTGAAAAATATTAATATACTTGAAATCGATGAGAAATATCGCCATTTGCTTTTTGTGTATTTTGCGTAACCACAAATTATATCCCGGATATTTCATTGTGGTAGTTGTAATTGTTAGTTAGAGGGTAACTAATAAGCAAACTGAGAAAAAAAAAAATATTTAAAGAAACTGTGCCGGCTGCAACAAGATAATGACCTTATTTGTGCGTGGCTTTCTTTTTCTTGTTTTCTTGGTTTAAACCGCTTGGTTTCAACGTTCTAAGGCGGTGTTTCCAGTAAGATTCCTTTTCTTTCCTGGTTTCGGAACTAGTTTAGAGTTATGAGCAATTGCAATAAGTATTACATCGCTGAAAGTATGGCCACGGGAGGAGACATGTTCTGCAACTGGACCTCTGTTCAGTGTCTTTGTCATCCAATCAGATCTGTGAAGAGTGATCTTTTTTTAAAATTTGTTGAGTCTCTCCGAGATACTGAAGGCTATACATCTTACGTGTGATGAGATACATTACATTCTCTGTTTTGCACGTTCTGTTTGAACCATGTATGTTCAGTTTTTCGCTAGTCGCTGTGCTAGAAAATGTACTGGGTTCTATCCTAGGCTGACATGTTTTGCGTCTTTTATCGCCACAGGGACCATATTTCTTGGGTCTTGGTTAGTGATTGGCGTTAGCTTTGCCCTGATTAGCATGTCTATGATGTTTTCTTTATACTTCTGTAGACACTCTGTTTATATAATGGAATGTTCCATTCTAGAACATTCTAAAAAAATGTATGTTGCTAATATTGGAATAAACAATATAGTAAACATCAGGTAGATCGGTTTATTTCGAGGAGTGGGTGTCGGGTGGCTGCCAATGTCGTGGACCCAGATCCCCCCAAAAAGCAATAAATAATATTTTAATAAAAGAAACAAAAATAAAAACCAAACACTTGTGTACCTCCATTGATAATCAATCATTCTAATATTTAACCTACAAATATAGAGAAATTATTAGCTATGTATCAACTGACTAAATAAAACGCATGTTATTGGTCGGGTACAAGATAAACTTGATTTTGGAAAAGGCCTAGTCCAAAATACAATTATTCATAATATATAATCATAGAGAGAAACTAACAAACAATACAATTTAATTATACATAACACCTCTCCTAATAAAAAGAAAGATTTATACACCAAAGCTTTCTTTTAACTATTAATCAAATATACACGTCATAAAAAATTACATAAGATTAAATCTTATGAATGACGCAAAATATGGATCAACTAATAGAATATTTCTATACACGTGAAAGTGCATCTGCACTTAGATCATGTTTTCCTTTGATGTGCCTGATGCCAATACATCATTCCTGCAACAGCAACCTCTACGTTAATAATCTCTGACTTTTGTTTTTCATCTTGCCAATAAAAATAAGGACTACAATAACACTGGTCAACAGTGAAATCATTACTGACTTGAAAAGGCCCTAATCTGTAGTATTTTGGTGTGCCGAACACGAATATAACCGTGAAAAATTTGTATTGGCTCTCGTTTTGAAGATATTCATATACCTCATTTTCTATGTTTCACTGTGTAAATTTCTCCAGTAGGACTGCAGCAACATCCGGAATAATGATGTAACATTGCATAATACCATCATGCTCACATCATCCACAGTTGATTGCATCATTTTCTGATGCAATGCAATACTAATGCCATGCGGCTGCTGAAGTAAGTTGACATCAGCAATGTACTATACATGTGTAGGCCTATTATACTAATGCCAGGCGGCTGCTGAAGCTGACGTAAGCAGTGTACTATATAAAGCCCAATCAGATAGGTTCAGCATTTAAAATATTTTAGACGTTGTGCGAGACAATTCAAGCTACTGTTACATAAAACTTATTATTTTATCCAGTTACGTACAATAAAGAACAGTAATGCCTCGAAAGTGTGTTAATACCGCGGACAATTTTTGCTATATTTGTGGGGAAGTGACATTTGCCAACCAGAAGAAAAGTATCAATTCTCAAGTGAAGAAGGCATATCAACTTTACTTCGGATGCAAGGTTGGTGACCAAGACAAGCCTTGGGCTCCGCATATATGCTGTGCTACATGTACAACACAGCTTTCACAGTGGTTGAATTGCAAAAGGTCATCAGTGCCGTTTGCAGTCCCAATGGTGTGGAGAGAGCCAAGCAACCACCTAAATGACTGTTACTTCTGCTTGGTTCCTCCTCTTTCCGGCGGAATAACGAAGCGAAAGAAGTCGAGAATAGTCTACCCAAACATTCCGTCTGCATTGAGACCAGTTCCACATGGTGAGGGACTTCCTATTCCAGAACCTCCAGCAGAATATTCTCTTGATTCATCTGACGAAGACAAAGGTGAGTCGACCTGTTCTTCTCCTGGTCCATCAGCATGCAGTGATCCAGATTTTCACTGTGGTGCATCATCAACCCCACACAGAATAACACAGGAAGAACTAAATGACCTGATTCGTGATTTGGACTTATCAAAGAACAAGGCAGAATTGCTAGGATCAAGACTCCAACAATGGAATCTTCTAGAAGAAGATGTCACAATTACTGCATATCGAAAGCGCCACCAGCAATTGGAGCCTTTCTTCAGAAAGGAAAGTAATCTGATATTCTGTTCCGATATTGAGGGCCTCATGAATGCTTTAAAAATCACTCATGACCCACAAGAATGGAGACTATTTGTGGACTCTTCGAAACTGAGTCTCAAGGCTGTGCTTTTGCACAATGGAAACATTCTTCCATCTATTCCAGTAGCGTATGCTGTCCACATGAAAGAGACATACGATAACTTAAGGCAGCTACTGAATTCCATTGAGTATAACAAGTACAGCTGGCACCTCTGTGGTGATTTGAAGGTAGTTGCCCTTTTAATGGGACTGCAGCAAGGATATACAAAATACATGTGTTTCTTATGCGAGTGGGATAGCCGAGCAAGGGAAATGCACTACATGAGGAAGGAATGGACTCACAGGCAGAATGTAGCCATTGGAGAGAAGAATATCCAACACCCAGCTCTGGTTGAGGCTCAGAAAATCTTGCTACCACCCCTTCACATCAAACTAGGTTTGATGAAGAACTTCGTGAAAGCCATTGACCGGACTTTGCCAGCATTCCGATACCTGCATGAAAAATTCCCTCGACTCAGCGAAGCAAAGATTAAAGAGGGAGTTTTTGTGGGTCCTCAGATTCGAGAGCTTTTCAAAGATGACCGGTTCAACAACTTGCTGGAAGGTGACGCGAAACAAGCATGGAATGCTTTTCGCCTAGTTTCTACAAACTTCCTCGGAAATGTTAGGGCAGAAAACTATAAGGAACTAGTAGAAGACATGTTGATGAAGTATAAGAAACTTGGCTGCAATATGTCTCTAAAGATTCACTTCCTTCATTCCCATTTGGATTTCTTTCCTAGCAACTGTGGTATTGTTAGTGATGAACACGGCGAACGTTTTCATCAAGATATCGCAACAATGGAACAAAGATACCAGGGAAAATGGTCCACTACAATGCTGGCTGACTACTGCTGGACACTCCTCAGAGATGCTCCCGAACAGCTGTACAAGAGACAGGCGAAGAAATCTAAGATGTAGTCAATGACTTGATTTTTTATAGGTAGGCTATTACAGTTGACCTTTTACTATTGGAATGCATTTCGTTATGTAAACATTAATTTCTTGCAGATTACAAAAAAACTAGAGCCAATTTTGCAATTTGACTGTCATATTCGTGTTCAGCACATAAAAATTGATAAGAATTGACTAATTTTATTTCAGTAACATGACTTTTGTAAAAATTTGTTGTCCAGTGTAATTGGAGAAGGAGCTGAACTAATATACACTTCCCATATCAAAACCAAACATTCATTTTCGATTGTGGAATAATTTCTCTGATGCTTATTTAATATTTTAGAAGAAATAGCCCAAACATCACTTGCATCAATATACATTTTATATGGTTGCCTGCGATTTGAGGCTGAATGAAATGGTGCACTCTTAAAGATGACCTTTAACTTATCAGAAGCTTCTTTGCTCTTTTCAGACCAATAACGCTTGGTCTTCTAACTCAGCAAATTGGTCTGAGGTTCAGCCATTCTGGAAAAATTGGAGGAAATATCACCCCAATTTATATAGGTTAAACTTTTGCATGTCACATGATATGTCGCAGAAATGTAACACAAACACGGAATAACTCACTTGTACTTGATTTAAATGTCAAATTTGCATCAATGACTCATTCAAAGAATTTCCTAATCGTCTCAGAGTGATTTTTGTAGGAGTCGTGGTAGATGCTACACCATCGATCTAAGAGTCACAATTATCTAGACCAGATGTAATCATGTTCATTAAACGTTGAAAAGTACAAAGAGAACCATTCATCCTAAACGGCATCACTTTATATTGATAAAGTACATCTGGAGTTACGAATGTCGAAAAAAGCTTTTGCCTTTTCCGCGAATGGAAACTGACTAACTCCTTTCAAAAGGTAAAACTTAGTGGAATGTTTTTCATTTACGAATTTGTCAATGCAATCTGAATCATCGATTCATGGCAATGGAAATGAGTCTCTTTTTGTCACACTTTTCTATAGTCAGGGTACATGCGGAAAGTAGTATCTGGTTTCGGCACAAGAACACAAGAATACATGAACTCCAATCACTTTCATTTGGTTCTTTGAAACCATTCTCCAGCAAATACTGAATTTCATTTTTCAAACATTCATGTTTTTTGGGTTCATCATTTACGGATACCTTTTTACAGGTGTGGAATCTACATTTTTAACGTCATTGTAGATTTTATTTGTTCGTATAGGAAGCAAGTTTTTATTTTCAAATAGTTTTTTTAGTTGATTCTTTTCTTGTGGCTGTATATTTAAAATTTTCTGGTCCAAATTATTCAATATTTTTTTAATTCTGAAGATTGGTTACACTGAAGTCATTTCAGTCCGATATCATTACATTTATTAAAATCTCAAAGTGTGGGACAACATATTCCTGTAAAATATTTATATGGCAAAGTTGTTTTTGTTCTCGCCTCCCAGGAGTAGTGATGGTATTAATTAGATCGCCTACTTTCTTTTCAACTGTGTCAGGACCATATTACTCAGCCTGAAGGGGATTTTGAGGTCAGGGCAAGAGAGTCAGAACTCTATAACCAGACTGAAAACGTTTCTTTGTATTTTTATCATACATTAATTTCATTTTGGACGGAGTAGGGTGCAGACTAGTTCTTGCAACCATACAAGCCCTTGACAACTTGCACCTAAAATTAGAAACGTAATCAAGAAGATTAATTTATATATCTTCATTTGAAAGAAGTTTTTATTTAACAACTTCAGTGGTCCACGCACAGTTTGTCCAAAAACTAGTTCAAAGGGACTGAATCCTAAAGATTTATGATCTGATTCCCTAAAAGCAAAGAACAGTAAATGAACACCTTCATTCCAATAGTTTTGAGTATCAAAACAATATGACCGAGAGATCATTTTCAAAGTTTGATGAAATCTTTCTAAAGCTTTCAAGGTGATAGGGAGAAGACTTGAATTGATGGATGCCAGATTCATGCATAACTTGCAGAAAAAATCCAGAAATAAAATTAAATTCGACCATCGATCGGATTGAATGGATTTAGGAAGGCCAAAATGTGTAAATACAATTTAAAACAACTTTATCAAAGCTTTTGCTATGGTTTAGCTTTAATATTTCTCTAAGGTAATGCCTCTGAAAATCTTGTAGACGCACACATTATAATCAGCAAATATTGGTTGCCTGACTTGATAGTAGATAAGGGACCAACACAATCTAACATTACTCTACTCAATGGGTCATCAAATGAATGAATAGGTCGCGGATGAGCCTTATGTATCATAAGATTGGATTTCCCAACCATTTCAAGGGTGACAAGATCTACATTATGTACAAATATAACGTTTAATTTTCAGCCAATAAAATTGATTCAAGATCTTGTGAGAAGACTTGTTGACCCGTAAATGACCTGCCAAAGGAGTTTTATGGACTAGACTAAGACTTTCCTGTCTATTCGACTTATGAACAACACTTTAATAGTTCACTGACCACTGTTCACCAGCAGATACTTCCGGTAGTCTCCATGTTCTGATAAGGTCCTATTTTTAAATAAAATAGCAAACAGATGCTTGTGTGGCTCCAGTTTCGTTAATAGCCATCGGAAACAAACAAAATTACAGAATCTCTTTCCTGTTCGACAACCGACTCCTTTGTTTTAGCTTCTTATAAGAGCATTTATGATTTAATGTTTGTGCTTTGTTATATGGACAATTTCGGATGAAACAAAGCGGATTACTTTCGAAATGTATCGTGATCTTGATTTCTCCTTATTTTCAGTGTCTTTCCTGTTCTCTCTGCCATTTGCTATATTCTTCCGCACGGTGGACGATATGGACCCGAACCGACATATATACTGTGTGGAAAGGTGGCCTGAACCAACAGAAGTTTGGAACAAGGGCTCAATTATAGGAGTGGTGACGACCACCTATGTGGTGCCTCTTTCTGTTATAATATTCTGTTATACAAGGATATTGAAAACGTTATGGCAGACAAGGGTACGGTAATACATACATACATACATACATACATACATACATACATACATACATACATACATACATACATACATACATACGTACGTACGTACGTACGTACATACATACATACATATATACATATACATACATATATACATACAAACATACATACATACAAACATACTTACATACATACATGCACACACACACATACATACATACGCACGCACGCACACACACACACACACACACACACACACACACACACACACACATACATACATACATACATACATACATACATACATATATACAATCTTGTCCCATAGAGTGGTAGTGCTTACCGCAGTGAAATGGTACTTCAAAATGAACCAGTTCCCCAAGGTATTCAAACCATGATATATTATCCAATTTATAGATAAACATACCAAACCCTGCATTGCTTATAAACTAAAATTGTCTGTTAAAAGAGAACAAAACAGTATATCCGTTTAAGTTTTGATTCTCACAGTACAAGTTTCTGCTTGTTCACGCATCATCATTATTTAAACTTTGTTGCTTTAGAATCCTCATAAAAAATATTAGAACTTTGTTTACAAATGACGTCTTCTTTCATAGCTCATGGGAGCTCTGGGTTGTTCGGACAAGACAAATGGACGCATTATGTTCTCGCCAGGAAATTATCAGTCTTTTTCACAGAATATTTCATACACTTTATAGACAGGAAGCCGCGTGCTCAGTTGGTAGACTAGAAAAAAAAAGGATTTGCGCGTTCGATACCCGCACAGGCCGTCCATGTCTACTGCCTTGATGTGCTCTTGAGAAAGTGTCATTAAACCCAAGAAAATATTAATTGACCCTTATTTTAATAAACTATATTTATGCTAGAATTCCACAACTTGTTTTCATAAGCGACAAAAAAACACGAACTAACTTTTGTGTGTTTGTTTTGTTGTTTTTTTTCTAGAGAAAATCAAGGTCAATTTAACATCCTCTAACCCTAAAATTACAACTAAACGAGATTCTCGACTCCCTCTTGTCCTAATATAAAATTTTGTTGTAGCTTTATCAAAGTAAATTTGACTCGGCTAATGTGGGTATGTGAGAAAGCTTGCCTTTTCGGGTTCATATTTCACCAGCTATACTGGCAGCCATGTAGAGCCTATCATGCGCTCAAAAATGGCGTTTAGCCCAAAAAAGAACAAAAGCAATTATTATTATATTTATTTCGATTCTTTTACTTAATCATAAGTAATAATTTCGAAAATGTAATTGTTGTTTTTTTATAATCTCAAACGATTTAGCAATTGATTACGTTAAATGGGATGTTAGATGTGTTTCGTTATCACAGTTATCATATTTCTAAAGACATTAAGAACATCTATCTCTAACCCTGGAATCAGAGTTAAGGGCTCTTCTTAACATACAGGTAATAGGGGTCCCACGAGACCCCTAAGGGTGTTTAAAGATCAATCCTAAAATAGTTTAAAATATTGATGGTACTTAATGTACTGCAAGGAATGGAACGATTTGTTTATTAATCTGTGTCATTCGAAAACGTATTTACACAGTAGTGTACTAACGGAGGTGCGAGGGGTGCAGTCCGCCCCGGTTGACAGCCAGATGGAGGGTGGTACCATCGGGAGAATTGAAATACCAGTACAAGTTTTCAAACTAAATTAAAAATTCTCCAAACTTAAAGTTATTTCCAATTTTCTTTTGACAGCACTGTACTGTTTAAAATCTACCTGCAAGCATAATATATTTTCTGTGTGTTTACATTTTAAAATTATTTGTGGGGGTGCCGAAGAATGGATACACCCCGGACGCAAAATACTTTAGGTACGCGACTATACTTACGTCATTCGTACCTTCTGCAGAAATTCAGGACGATATAATTGTGTCCAAGATTACAAGGCGATAAAAGGAACCATGAATTTATGCCAGACCCTGCCACGCAAAATAGTGTAAGCAACATTTCTTGTTTTTAGTGTTTAGCTTCAGTATGTAGTTACATACTTGAAAAAGTGCAAACATTGATTTTACCGATTGTACGGTATCATGGAATTGTGAGTCAAAAGATCTCGCTGAAGTAATTGTTATATAAAATATTTTCTTTTACCAAATCTAAAGAAATACCACCTAGCAAATGATAGTTACAATAACTTTATGCCAATTGATTTAATCTTTTTCCAAATGCATGATCGTTGTTAGAATTGAATGAATTTTGTTGCAAATTAGTAAGGTATTTGCCATATAAATAATGTACTATATCAAGCAATTAAAAAGTGAAATAATGTCCATCCCTAAGGTCTTTCACCAGAAATATTCTTGTTGTGTAAAGTTCACGGGGAACACGGACATGTGCCGTACGTGTGTGTGTGTGTGTGTGTGTGTGTGTTTTACCATCTAATTTAGATGATTCATCTACAACCTCAGTGCAGGAGAAATACATACATCAATGAAAAAGTGAGACTGGGTTAGAAGACTAATTGACCTTGATACAGACATCATAGTAAAAGTGACACTGGGTTAGTAGACTAATTGACCTGAATACAGACATTACAGAAACAAGCGAGACTGGGTTAGTAGACTAATTGACCTGAATACAGACATTATAGAAAAAAGTGAGACTGGGTTAGAAGACTAATTGACCTTACCACAGACATCATAGAAAAACTGAGATTCGGTTAGAAGACGAATTGATCTGAAACAGATTATAGAACAAATAAGACTGTTAGAAGACTAATTTACCTAAATACAGACAGACATTATAGAAACAAGCGAGACTGGGTTAGTAGACTAATTGACCTTACCACAGACATCATAGAAAAAGTGAGACTGGGTTAGAAGACTAATTGACCTGAGCACCGACATTATAAAAACAAGCGAGACTGGTTAGTAGACTAATTGACCTTACCATAGACATCATAGAAAAAGTGAGACTGGGTTAGAAGACTAATTGACCTGAGTACCGACATTATAAAAACAAGCGAGACTGGTTAGCAGACTAATTGACCTTACCATAGACATCATAGAAAAAGTGAGACTGAGTTAGAAGACTAATTGGCCTAAAACAGAGATGATAGAAAAAGTGAGACTGTTTTTGAAGACTAATTGACCTGAATATAGACATTATAGAAACAAATGAGACTGGGGTAGAAGACTAACTGACCTTACCACAGACATCATAGAAACAAGTGAGACTGGGTTAGAAGAATAATTGACCTAAATACAGATATTATAGAAACACGTGAGGCAGGGTTAGATGACTACTTGATCTAAATAATGACAATATGTTTGAAGGATGTCGACGACGATAAGATTTTCCTTCGGACATTTGTCAGGTTAAAAAATGGACAAAGAGACAATATGGTCTCGGGATTTTTTCCAGTCAAACACATTTTGATCATCGTCCCCATCTTTCTTTCATAGCAGTATAATAACAATACTCATAACTATCTAAACATCCGTCGTCGTCGTCGTCGTCTTCATTATCATCATCATCACCACCAACCGTCGCCGTGTCGTGTACTATTTTATTTTTTTAATTAAGCGTTAGTCACTATAAATTGAATGTCCCATGTTGTAAATGGAGTACTTCAAAAGACCCGCTATGTATGAGCTGCTTACTTGTCTAGCTCCCTCTTAAGACACGTCAATCTGTATTTTTGGACACGTCTAGCTATATATTATTGTATGATTTTTTCATCTTAAGACACGTCTAGCTGTGTCTTATTGTATGTCTTTTTCCATCTTAAGACAAGTCTAGCTATATCTTAATGTACGTCTTGTTCCATCTTAAGACATGTCTAGTTTTATTTTAAGACACGTCGATCTGTATCTTATTACACGTCTTGTTCTAAACGTGTCTAATTCTGTCTTAAGACACGTCTAGTTCAGTTTTAGGACATGTTGGGCTCTATTTTAAAACATGTCTTGACCTTTTATAAAGTAAAAAGTATCTTAGGACAGATTTTAGGTTTGAAACAAATTTTGAACAGTGTTACTTAGATATGTCTTATAAACGACTAATTTCCTGATATATCGTATAAACGACAAATTTCTTGATATGTCTTATAAACTAATAATTTCTTGAAATGTCTTATAAACGACTAGTTTCATATATGTCTTTTAAACTATTAATTTCCTGATATGTATTATAAACGACTAATTTCCTGATATGTCTTATAAACGACTAATTTCTTGATATGTCTTATAAACGACTAATTTTTTTTAAATGTCTTGTAAAAGACTAGTTTCATATATGTCTTATAAACGACTAATTTCCTGATATGTCCTATAAACGACACATTCCCTATGATGTCCTTTAAAAGACAAATTCCCTGAGATGTCTTATACACTACTAATTACTTGCTATGTCTTATAAACGACTAATTTCCTGATATGTCTCACAAACGACTAATATTTTGATATGTCTTATAAACGACTAATTTCTTGATATGTCTTAGAAACGACTAATTTCCTGATATGTCTTAAAACGACTAATTTCTTGATATGTCTTATAAACGACTACTTTCCTATTATGTCTTAGAAACGACTAATTTCCTGATATGTCTTATAAACGACTACTTTCCTATTATGTCTTAGAAACGACTAATTTCTTGATATGTCTTAAAACGACTAATTTCTTGATATGTCTTATAAACGATTAATTTCCTATTATGTCTTAGAAACGACTAATTTCCTGATATGTCTTATAAACGACAGATTCCCTGTGATGTCCTTTACAAGACTAACTCCCTGAGATGTTTTATAAACAACACATTGCCTGAGATGTCTTATAAATTCCTTATTCCCTGAGATGTCTTATAAAGAATTAATTTAATTAGATATGTAATATTAGTGACTTCATTTCTTCGATACGTTAATGAAACTGGCTACAGATCCAAAACAATTCTCTTAAACACAAACACCAAGTGTCTATTGGTTCTAAACAGTCATATTAAATAGACGGTGCCAACGGGTCCAATACAATTGTCAGCAATACAAATGTCTTACAAACAAACACCAAGTGTCTAATTTACATTGTATTATGTCTGTTTCTGATCATGTTCACTAGTTGCAGGTTTAGTTTATGCAGAGCTTATAGAAAAGTTCGATAAAATGTGTAATGCTAATTTATAATAATTTAATATTTTAGGTATATTTTTAATTTTACTCATTCTTCCAGAATAGTTGATTCTTCCTCATTTTCTGATAATTTCAACAAACCACGATACTTGATCTGGGTTATTTTGTATTTGCCTTCTTTCCAGGGTCAAGTCCAGAGTAATGGTACCTCATCCCTAAAAGCGCAGGCACACGAAAGACGCCGAAAACGGGTTACCAACATGGTAGCCTCGGTAGTGCTTGTTTTCGCAGCTTTTTGGCTGCCCATTCATATCATCAATCTTTGGATGAAATTGGACAAAGAATTTCCCAGAACGGATCAAATGTTCGGCTTCAAGATTTTTGCTCACACCTTATCATATGCTAATTCATGTGTAAATCCCATCGTCTATGCTTTTCTAAGCGACGGATTTCGAAAATCTTTTAGGAAGTCTTTTCCGAACCTGGTGAGACGATTTGGCCTGTGTCGTGGTGTAGTCGAAGAGCCTGCTAGTATGGCACCGGTGGTTGAAAAGTATACGGAGGAAACACGAATGATTGTTCAAAATAGGGAAAAACGTTTTATGCAAACTGACTTATGAAAAGTTTAGTTATATATGACAATACATGTTTAAATCATATTTCCTCTTTCGCCTCATTGCAAGAAATTCTTAAGGTAACCAGTTTTTATAATGAAAGATTCTTACAAAGTTATCGACGTATAAATCGAACGCACACACAACTGGTAAAATGAAAAAAATGATAACACATCGTTTAATGTGCATGTGTGTTACGTCACGGTTTCCTGTGATAAATTTGACGCTAGACAATTTATCTAAAGAATTTGTCTAAAGAATGTTCTGGAGAGAAGACAAATTGGTTACTGTGAGGTTTTTTCTCAGTGAATGGTATATATCAGAAAACCTTTATAGCAAACAGACAATGAGGTCACAAAATATAGACAATTAGGTCATAACAAATAGACAACTAGGTCACAACAAATAGACGGATTGCTATAAATGCAATGAAAATGAACATGTTATGTAATTTGCAATTTCATTGGTCAAAACGCCATCATGTAACAATCATTGTATATTTGTACGTTAACTGACTGTTCAACGACCAAATAACCGAAACAAACACAATAAGAAAATGGCGGTTATAGTGGAGTTGTCATTTGATTGCTGTTAATTTGCCCAAACACATATATGTATACCAGCTGGCCTCCAGTCTATATGTAACACAAATAGTGACCTGAGTTCACAGAGAGGACAATAATAAAATATATATATTTGGCAGTGAGATTATGCTGGTATCAATACGACCAGATAAAAACTTACTTCCATTCACATATATCTGGATATATCCCGATATTTCCAAGAGGTAGTATAAACATATACAATCCGTTTAGAGCCAATCTTATTGCCTACTGCTGTAAAACTGCAGACGCATTTCTTCTTTCTAATCGATATTAACAGCGTCCATTAGGTCCATTAACTTGAAGGGGTTCTATTGTCACTCAAAATCTACCGATAACCTTATATGTAATCAAGTACGGCCGATGAGGAAAAACTACTCGATATAATTATAAGACTACCTAAGTTACGTTCCTTTCAGTTGAACCATTTGAAACCTACCACTCGGACGGAAACGCTCTTAAAAGATGTCCTATCCATCATTATCGGCACTTCCTGACCTCTCTCTCTCTCTCTCTCTCTCTCTTTGGCCTAGTTGTTAGAGCGTCCGCATCCGATGCGGGAGATCGTGGGTTCGATTCCCCAGCCTCATTGCAGACATCGTAGCGATAAGACTGAATTTTTTTAAAAGTTATGTTAAAAATCCAGATCACATCACCTCTCTCTCTCTCTCTCTCTCTCTCTCTCTCTCTCTCTCTCTCTCCACGACAAAGAGTCGGCAAAGTTACGTTGACAATTGTATTTGAATTTGTGTTGCATATTTTCATGAATGACAGTCCTATATTTAATGAAATTACCAAGAATTCATTGATGGTATTTATTATGACTTGTGTTGACTTGTTCGAACAGGCCTCTCATAAGTATCAATTTAGAAATTAAAATGAATCTTTAACTAAAAACATATCTACACACACACACACACACACACACACACACACACACACACACACACACACACACACACACACACACACGCGCGCGCGCATATATATATATATATATATATATATATATATATATATATATATATATATATATATAGAGAGAGAGAGAGAGAGAGAGAGAGAGAGAGAGAGAGAGAGAGAGAGAGAGAGAGATGAGGGTGTACAATTAAATTGGAAAATGTCTAGATACCATGAGAGACGAATAAGAGTTTAATAGAAGGACATTGTTTGGAAAAAAACGATGGTCACGGACATATTTTAGCGGTTTGGATAGGTTAGATAGATAAGTACATTGACCGTTTTATATATAATGATTCGTTTTTACTCTCTTGGATTACCTTCCCATTTGTGTATGATGATTGGTCATCGTCCTAACTATATCGTGCATAGGAATTTTCATTCAGGGCTTTTAGAATTTGTTCGACTCTAAGAATAGCTGAATAAAAACATGCGGCATAGATTTTAGAATATAAGAAAGAAACTATAAAAACCCACAAAAAAACCCAACAAAGGACAATGCTTAATGAATAAAAATTCATATATCACAAGAGTTTATTGTCATTTTTTATGCAATAAATCAAGGTATAAACTGTCCGTTGCCAAATGAAGTAGTTTTCATAACGCTTTTTATGCTGAAAAAAATCAAACACATAACCATTGTTATTCTTCTTTGTAAAGAGGTCATTGGTTTGAAAAAATAAATATATCTATCGTTTGTTCTTCTCAAAGCCAAGTGGAAACATTAAGAGAGACTTGAAATATGTGACCAGGCCAGTTTATTGACGTACAATTATAGTCGATAACTGGACTCACAGATACATGCTCCTCAGAGAAATATGTGTGTCATTACATGACACCTTGAGTGATTGATTACAATGTATAAGACTGCAATTACCATCGCATTGCTAAGTTAGCCTTTCCACTGTTATGTCAATATATTTTACAATAGAAACGGTAATTTCAATGATTTTTAGAACACGATGAATATATTTCTGATTTTCCAAGGTGCACGTTTCCTTACAAAGTAATCATCAAATGGCGTGATGTTACCCTTCCCTCTCATTCCTAGAAGATTCTTTGTGATCCTCTCATTCCTACAGGATTCCATGTGATCCTCTCATTCTTAGAGGATTGCTTGTGATCCTTTCACTCCTAGAGGATTCCTTGTGAAAAACGTTCCATCTGAATAGCTGCTTTTAACTCCAGAACCTTTGACACAATCAGCAGGAATATTTGTATATTTGAAAACTGATTAAAATGTATGCATATTTATTTCAGATATCTCAGATGTCTTCGCCAATAACAATTTTCGCATTAAACATTCGATGCTATAACTGATTTTCTGACTTACTGTGTTTAGAAACACTAATAACTCCACCCCTCCAACCCGCATTCCATGAAATTTCTTGGAGTTGTGTGTACACTATGTGTATAAGGACTACACTACAATTACATTAGTTTGACACGTGTTTGTTTAAATCCCGCTTCCGCACGCTGAACCTCGAGAGCTTAATCAGTATGTAGGAAGTTACGTCACACTCATAAGGTGCTTGTAAAACCACTTATTTAGTGTTATTATGCTGCCCCTATACTTCAGAGTATTATATTTTCTTTTCCAAGATTCAGATACAGAAAAATATAAGTACTCTCCTGAAAATATCTAAAATGCTAAGTGGCAAATTTAGCTTTTCTTAGCCCATGATTTATGTACGTCACACTGTCTTGGAATAAATAGAAATAGACAAGCAATAAAAGGATTTCCAAGACAAAGATTCTAATTGACCATGTTTCACAATGTACTTAGTACTGATACGTCTTTCGATCGATCTCATAGATTTATCTTTTGTAATAAATTAGGCTTACGATCATTTATCTGAAGTCATGTCTGGTATAGCTTTCTGAGTGAATGTGTTCTTTACAGCACCCTTGGGTTAGATATGATATATTTAAAGCAAGTAAAATTACATCGGAAAAGGAATATTCAGTTTGTAAATGTATTGATCTTACTCTGCAAATCTCGCACATTATCGCCGTCAATATCTAGCTCTCGCGAGTACACTGTTGGTATATCTGTATTTCTTGCCCTCAATATGTGTATTGAATACGTCAAAATAACGTCTTCCTTTGCAGTCTTCCCCTTCATATCATGCATTTGGACATGGCATTTTTCATTCACAAGCAGTAGTAGTTGTGATGTTCCCAGGGAGCTGCAGTCACTTAGTGATTAGCGTGCCCGACTCATGACAGAAACGGTGCATGTTCGAATCCTTCCATCGGACCTGGCCGCGGTGTATCCTTAGGCAAGGAACTTTACTCCAAATTACTCGGCACTTAATAACCGACTTGTGTTGCTGTGCCTTAAATGACCAAACTAAACCAAGCTATGTTCCTTTTGTAAAAATTGTGCTGGTTTTTGCTGATGTAGTATCAGCAATTGGATTTACACAATCAGCATCTATCTGAGTAGAGGCCGATGAAATCGTCTTGGTAAATCGGAATGCTTAATTCTTTGAGCAAAGGTGCAAATTAAATATATTAATATAATGTTATACAAGACTTCTATGTAACGGTATTGACCTGCTGAAATTTCCCCTGTTTGTCTTGGATACTTTACTGGTAATCATCGCTGTTTTCACACAAAGTTTTCTCGTTGCTTTCACATCAAGTTTTCTTGTTGTTTTCACACAACGTTTTATTGTTGCTTTCACATAAAGTTTTCTTGTTGTTTTCACACAACGTTTTATTGTTGCTTTCACATAAAGTTTCGTCATTGCTTTCACATAAAGTTTCGTCATTGCTTTCACATAAAGTTTCGTTATTGCTTTCACACAGCGTTTGGCAATACCACGATTATACTGGATATGCAATTGGAAATGTGGATAACGTACCGGTTGTATGCCCTTTTCCTTTCTTGTTGTTTATTTGTTCATAACTAACCATTACCTCAGCACCGATGAATTGCCGGTATAAATAGTTTGATTATTCAATATTATAATCGTTTTCTGATCTTTTTTGAACAAATGTGTGCCATCAGTTAACACATGGTTATATTGCGTTATGCAAAAGTAGCTTTGTCGGAGTGAAACATATCATGTAAAATGAAATGATTTACTCTCTCTCTCTCTCTCTCTCTCTCTCTCTCTCTCACACACACACACACACACACACACACAAATTAAGGTGTGTTTCATTGAGTAAGATATATTTTGACAAATATTCTTAACAAAAGTCCATACATTTTGTTAATTTTTATCAGCCGTAACAAAGAGCAGGTACTCTTGATACTGTATAATTTATTTAAATCATACAATCGATAAGGTAAAAATTCCTAGACACTATTGTAGATATCGATTGTAAAGGCAAAATACCCAACTAAACGGGTTTCTAAAATTTTAATTTAAATGATTTATGTATCTTGTATTTAAAAGTGGACACGTATTCTGATTATTCAACATTACATATCTGGTGAACCACACTGCGTTTTGCTGAGGGTATACATTCAAAAATTGCTGTGATTAAACGAGAACACAGCGTGAAGAAATCATATCACTCCAAGTCTTCGATATTTGGAGCTAGATCTTTGCCGGTGATACCGTGTTTTGAAACCGCGTCTTACTTGTGCTTGAGCTTTCAACATGATTCTATAATTCTTTTTGATCAAAATTCATGGCAAAGATATTCCTGTAAAGACAATTTTCCAATAGTTTGGTGGAATAACTATATATAAATCTCATATTTAAATAACGATGATATATTGTTTAACTACAAGACTTAGTTTGGTTTATTTACCCATGTTCAGGGAAGCTTACGAAACCACAAAAACAATTACTCAGATATTAACCATACGCCAATGTATTGATACCATTAGTGATAATAACTGTAAATTCTGGATTTTCATAACGGCAATGGCTATCTCGCTGTGCAAACAGAGATTTTATTAAAAATCAGCAAAATGTGTAATTTTCCGAGGCAGCTTACTATTGGGACAATCGTGACGTAACAATTACGTAAAATAATTGAACCGTTTATTGTGGATTTTACCGCTTTAAATGTTTAATTTCGTCCAATGCTACATTTGCAGCGTCAGCTTGTGACTTTCGACTAAACATAAATTGCGTTGCGTAAGTTGGTGAGGTAGAATGCGTCATTTTCATCTTGTAATGGTTTGCATACAAAACAGAGTGTATGCGTAAAACACTGCTCTCAACGATGAACAACGGCGCACCAAAACATAATAACATATATTCAGCTCCCGAACATAATTGATTTGGTTAACCTTTACTCGAACCTAGCAATCTTGGTGTCATGGTCTATATCTGTGATTACTCAAATAATGACAAAATAATCAAGTATTGTTAAAGAAACTCTTATGTTAAGTGTTTAGGCTCTAATAAACAGTAACTAAAGAAAGAGTGGAAATAGCAAGCTTAGAAAAATATAACAAATATTTTTTTTTCCTGGAAAAGCACAGTAAAAATTAAAAAAGAACTTATGGTTTTAAGAATCAAATCCAAAAATAATCCTAGAATAATCCAAAAATTAAATTGTAGAAGTCCTTGTAATGAAATGTTCTAATGAAATCAAGTTAAATTGCCGACGAAAAATAAAACAAATGAAAGGCGATGACGTATATTGTAGTTAGCATGGTGTCAAAGTGTCTACAGTTCTTTGTTGATTTACGAAAAATAATATTCCGGCGTTTGAATTTCCGAATAAAATTTAAATAAATGTCTTTGTCCAAGTACTCTGTATGACTTAGTCTTATAGAATCCAAATAATCTGAATAAAAGTTAAAATGATAACTACAAACTGGCCACAAACAAACGAACACCTTGACAATCTGGTGTATTAAGCCCAAACTGAGAAAAGTCTCCATCAACAAAGGTTATACAGTAACTTGAGACGCAAAGTGTATAGGATGAGGGTCACGTGATCACATTCTAGAATTACTTAGTAAATATGTGCAAGTCTAATGGCATGTGGACCAGTACATCCTCGATTTCACCATAATCATTCAGGAATTAAAAATTAATTTTAAAAAGTTGTTTACTTGACCCGCAGTCAAAGCCAGGAACTAGGTCAAAAATGAAAACAGTGTTTCAATTATTAGGTATTTATGAAAAGATTCAGGTCAAACTGAATTTTCTGGAAAATATCACATTTCTAGTAAACAAAATTGACATGTAATGAATTTTAAAAAACAACAACAGAAAACAACTTACAAACAGACAATTAAATTAAATCAAATATAAATGAAATCAAATATAGACACAACAAAACAAAATTAGCAGTTTTATAAGATCAGTTTCAATGGCGATCGTATTTAAAATTTAAAACTCAACTTATCTAAAATGTGGTGCATACATTGTGTAGCTAAACTCTACTAACCATATAATTTTAAATTTTATAATATAAACCTATTTCATTTTATTCCAGGCTCAGAGTACGAGCAACGGTTACTCAAAGAAAGTCCAAGCACAAGAAAGACGTCGAACGCGAGTTACCAAGATGGTTGTTGCTATCGTACTTCTTTTCGCCATATTCTGGCTTCCAATTCACGTCATCAACCTTTGGCTCAAACTGGACGCAAATTTCCCCAGAACACATTTCATGTTCGGTGTTAAAATCTTTGCGCATTCTCTTTCCTATGCCAACTCATGCGTAAACCCGTTTGTTTACGCTTTTCTCAGTGATGAGTTCAGGAAGTCTTTTCGTAAATCTTTTCCGCAATTTGCGCAAAAACTGCATCTCTGTACCAACGCTATCGATGATGAGGCCAAGAGCGGTGGGTACACTGAATATACAAGAATGGTTTTAACTCAAGAGGGAAAGCACCTGATGGAAACAGATTTATGACCTGTGCGATTAATTTTTGTTCTGCATTCATAAAACCAGCGGCTCATGTAAGCCGTAAGAGGATTCTAGATATTGCAGACAAAATTGTATCGGAGACACGGTAATAGTTCTGGTGAAATCATAAATAATGCGAATAGCAAGGAAGACACGTACATTGATAAAACTGATGTATTCCAGGAATGAAAATTGCCCAACTAAATTTCTGTCCGAAATGATGGCATCAACAATACGCACAGTAAATACTTAAAGACAATTTTATTCTATCATGTTTTGAGCATTATATATTTCCATGGACCCATAGTTCTAAACCCTGTTACCCAATGCTGTCAGTCGTGCGTGTTGCTTTAATTGTTGGCATTCGTTGAAATAACACTTGGAACGGTTCATAGGAACTGATACTTTACAAAACAAACTTCTTCCATCACATCTTTGTTTTATTGAGGTGTGGGTGTGGGACTCTTTTCTTAGATGGTGAAAGGGTAAATACTGTGCTTCGTATACAAACGAAAGTTGCTGGTACCTCTAAGGAACTCAACACTTTAATGATGACTGTCGATCAGTAATTTTAGGACAGCTTCATTAAAAATAATATGACAACACGAATACAGTATTAAATGGTATATAAGATTCATTTTCAAAACTGAAAGAAACTTGCCTATAGTGACAGAAAACAATAAACCTGGTCATGAAGTATTGACAATATAATGAAATGAAGAAGGAAATAATAACAAAAACACATAATGAAATGAAGGAGGAAATCTTAACAAAAACACTTTTATTTTTTTTATATATATAGTCTGTGCTGAACCTTTTTGGATGATTACAACTAAGTTGTGAGAAATCCTTTGTATCTGACTGTGAATGTTGTTAGTACATTGTATCTGACTGTGAATGGTGTTAGTACATTGAATCTGACTGTGAACGGTGTTAGTACATTGTATCTGACTGTGAATGTTGTTAGTGCATTGTATCTGACTCTGAATGTTGATAGTACATTGTATCTGACTGTGAATGTTGTTAGTACATTGTATCTGACTGTGAACGGTGTTAGTACATTGTATCTGACTGTGAATGTTGTTAGTACATTGTTTTGACTCTGAAATGTTGTCAGTACATTGTACCTGACTGTGAATGTTGTTAGTACATTGTATCTGACTGTGAATGGTGTTAGTACATTGTATCTGACTGTGAATGTTGTTAGTACAGCTATATTATTTCCGGGTGAAAGTGATCATAGATATAAGAATACAATGCTAAATGCATAATTCATCAAGAGATTACTTATATTTTTACACAGACAAACACACAAAAACACAGACACAAACACACACACACACACAGATACAAACACATACACACATACATAAACACACACACATACACAAATACACACATACACAGACACGAGCAAACACATGCACAGACACAAATACACACAGACACATTAAATTCTTCTATATTATCATAAGATAAACAGCCTAGGAAAATAATAAAGTTAGAAATGTAGTTATAAAGTAAAAGCAAATAGCCAAGAAAAGTGATAAAGTGAGAAAACGTGATCATATGAGAGTTAAAGAACGTTCTCAAATGAGAAATAAAGTTGTCACATGAGAGAAAACAACCAAAGAAAGTGAGATGAATTAACAAATTGTCCTTCGAAAGAATTTTTTTTTTAAAAATCAGCAGCAATCGTTATATATAAATAATATATATATATATATATATATATATATATATATATATATATATATATATATATATATATATATATATATATATATATATATATATATATATAGTAATAATAACAATAATGAGGACTTTGTATAGCGCCTAATCATTAGAAGCTCTAAGCGCTTTCCAACATTAGACAACACCTATAAGATAAAAAAAAACATATAATGTATTGACTACAAAAACAAACACCATGAAATTAGTAAACATTAAAAAACATGCTGAGAATATTTAAGGTAGGAAACATTATATATATATATATATATATACATATATATATATATATATATATATATATATATATATATATATATATATATATATATATATATATATATATATATATATATATATATATATATATATATATATATAAAAGCAAAAAGTCACCGTGATGTTAAGACCTTTAAAACAAAATCGTGATCGTCATTTAAAGGCAAAAGGTGTTCGAATGGTCGAATGGAAATCAACCAAGCAAACTATTAAATTGCAAGAGAAAGATAAATGTGTTTCTTGTAAAAAGTATGTTATGCCAATAAATTGTAGGATAAGTCCTTTCGATAGATCTTTGTTGTGCTTAAAATGTGTTAAACTACAGGTAAATTGTAGCTCCAGCAAATATACGACCTACATGATAAACGTCTTCCTAACCATAGGCTAGTGATAAATACACAAACAAACAAACAAACAAAATATTTGCAAAGTATTTTTGATAGCAACATGTCGTAATCTAGCAGTGATAAATATCAGTGAAAAAGTTTGAATGATTTTTTAAAGCCGAACGTTTTTCATTGATAAAACCTTTCAGACAACAAGAGGTAGGTCTCTGATGAGCGTCATACTTGATACATTAGCGTTTCATCCAACTTTTAGAAAATTAAATATGACTGTGTTTTATTCCTCCCCCTCCTTGAAAATATAACGCAGCGTATTCAAAACTGCTTGATTCTGACATTCAGAAGTGACTATTGTTTGTATTCGGATCCCCTCTAATATCAGCTAAAGAATCAATGTCATAGATCTATCTTATGGCCATGAATTGACTGTGGGTAAATTATTTACCTTCGGACTTGCTCGGACTTATTCCGCATAACTGTAATAATCTTTAAGAAGCACGAAGTTCAAAATTTAGCATCCAAATATAAAATATTTAGAGTATGGTTGTCTTATTATCGGCGTAAGATTTTAGCATGTATAATATGAAAAATTAGGTTATTGCAAGTGTCTGTATAATTAGAAACGTTAGGTTAATGTAAGCGTCTGTATAAATTGAAACGTTAGGGTAATACAAGTGTCTGTATAATACGAAACGTTAGGGGAATGCAAGCGTCTGTATAACATGAAACGTTAGGGTAATGCAAGTGTCAGCATAATATGAAACGTTAGGGTAATGCAAGCGTCTGTGCAATATGAAAGTTAGGCTAATGCAAGTGTCTGTATAGTATGAAACGTTAGGGTAATGCAAGCGTCTGTGTAATATGAAAGTTAGGCTAATGCAAGTGTCTGTATAGCATGAAACGTTAGGGTAATGCAAGCGGCTGTGTAATATGAAACGTTAGGCTAATGCAAGTGTCTGCATAATATGAAATATTAGGCTAATGCAAGTGTCTGTATAATATGAAACATTAGGGTAATTCAAGTGGCTGTTTAACATGAAACGTAAGGCTAATGCAAGTGTCTGCATAATATGAAACGTTAGGCTAATACAAGCGTCTGTTTAACACGAAACGTTAGGCTAATACAAGCTTCTGCTTAACACGAAACGTTAGGTTAATACAAGCTTCTGTATAACATGACACGTTAGGCTAATGTAAGCGTCTGTGTAATATGAAACATTAGACTAATACAAGCATCTGTATCATACGAAACGTTAGACTAATAAGAAGCGTATGTATAACATGAAACGTTAGGCTAATGCAGACGTCTGAATAATATGAAACGTTAGGGTGATGCAAGCGTCTGCCTAATATAAAACGTTATCGTAATGCAAGTGTCGGTGTAATATGAAACGTTAGGCTAATATAAGTGTCTGTACAAAATTAAATGTGATGGTAATGCAAGCGTCTGTATAATATGAAACGTGATGGTAATTCAAGCGTCTGTATAATATGACACGTAAGGCTAATACAAGCGTCTGTATAATATGAAATATTAGGCTAATGAAAGTGTTCACAAGTTAAGAAACGTTAGGGTAATGCAATCTTTTGTATAATATGGAAGGTTAGGCTAATGCAAGTGTCTCTATAATATGAAATATTAGGCTAATGCAGGCGTATGTATAACATGAAACGTTATGCTAATGCAAGCGTCTGTAAAATAATGAAACGTTATGGTAATGCAAGCGTCTGTATAATATTAAACGTGATGGTAATGCAAGCGTCTGTATAATGTGAAATGTTAGGCTAATGCGAGTGTCTGTATAATATGAAACTTTAAGCTAATGCAAGTGTCTGTATAATATGAAACGTTAGGTTAATGTAAGTGTCTGTATAATATGAAATATTAGGCTATTGCAAGCGTCTGCATTATATGAAATATTAGGCTAATGCAAGCGTCTGTATAATATGAAACGTTAGGTTAATGCAAGCGTCTGTATAATATGAAACGTTAGGTTAATGCAAGCGTCTGTATAATATGAAATATTATTCTAATACAAGCGTCTGTATAATATGAAATATTAGGCTAATGTAAGCGTCTGTATAATATGAAACGTTAGGTTAATGCAAGCGTCTGAATAACATGAAACGTTAGACTAATGTACGCGTCTGTATAATATGAAACGTTATACTAATTAAAGCGTCTGTATACTATGAAACGTTAGATTAATTCAAGTGTCTGCATAATATGAAACGTTAGGATATTGCAAATGTCTGTATAATATGAAACGTTAGGCAAATTCAAGCGTCTGTTTATTATGAAATGTTAAGCTAATGCAGCGTCTATATAATATGAAACACATGAGTAATGCTAGCGTCTGTATAAATTGAAACTTAAGGCTAATGGGGGAGCTCACCAATTAATATGTACTTTTGAGAGAGTGACGTATGTAAGGTGAAGTAGTTCGCATTTAAAACATGCGCAATGGAGAGATTGTTGGCATACATATATGCTACATTAATATAATGTGGATGATATTTATTTGGATATTGAACTTTTGGAAATTTTACATGATTTAAGCACACTGCTAACTAAAATGACTGCTCCCTTGTGTTGAAAAATCAGCCTGAATTAGTCTAAAGTGAACTATACATCACAGCTATTAAAATAGGGAAAATGAATTTTGCCAGACTAGCCAATACCAGCTTCTAAAAGTGCAATGAATGAATTACCAAATATATAAAATGTAAAAAAGTTATCGGCGCTTTTTATACAATTTACCTGTTAAGTTCAGGAAGTGAAAATGACCAAGTAGAGCTAGCACCTTTTTGAAAGGTGCACATTTGAAGTAAGGCCAAGATATATACTATATAATCCATAGTACACCCATCAATCATACACCAAAATAAAGGGAATTAAAGGTTCTTTTAATTATACCTAAGATATACAAGGTCATTTTTAAATAGCCAGTATAACCAGTGAGGAAAGCCGGGGAAATTCTTTTTCTTTAAAATCACAACCCTCATGCAAAATACGAAACTGTAGAGCGTCACCAATGCAAGCGTCTGTATAATATGAAACGTTATCGTAATGTAAGCATCTGTTTAATATGAAACGTTAGGTTCATGCAAGCGTCTGTTTAATATGAAACGTTAGGCTAATGCAAGCGTCTGAATAATATAAAAGTTTGGTTAATGCCTGCGTCTGAATAATACGAAACGTGAGGCTAATGCAAGCGTCTGAATAATATGAAACTCTAGGCTAACGCAAGCGTCTGAATAATATGAAATGTAGCTATGAATAAAGAGTTTGCGAGGAAAACATTTTTGTTATTGAACACTGTGCATTGTGACTCCCATTCTTGGGAGGATTGTGAATTTTATGAATGGATTAGTGAGTACGTTTTAGCTTATTTGAATAGGGTTTTGATAAGAAACATCAAACATCAAAATGAGTATATTTCGCTACAGTTGAATGTCATTTCCGTTAGAGGCTATACGCGGTTTCATGCCGGCCCTAACCCAATACAACTTTGGTTTAGAGGATATACTATGTCGAGTGTTTTCAAGTGCAGCCGTACACGAATAGCTAACATCTCGATTTTTACGCGCTGAAGTGGTTAATCTAAGACAGAATAAAGCTAACCATAATTAAAACGGAAACATGTCTTGTTTAAAAAAAATTAAACAATTATTATCGTGTTTATTTTATTATTATTGAGTTGCATGATGAATACAGTACATGGTTAACGTATTCGAATATAGTATATTTGGTCACAATGTGTACTTCCTGTTTTAGAGACAGCGTTAAGATACCTTGGGCAATGTTTGTTACCACCGTGTTCTAACTCTCGACCAAATAGCGCATGTTTTCGTCGGCACTAACCCTGTTTGTTTTAGATTTCTGAAGCTTTGAAAGTGAAGTACACATATTTGTAACAGGAACTAGTATGTCCAATAAAAATGACGGGGAGTTGTAAGGCGTAGAAGACAAATGCCTTTTATGTTGTAGGAGGTTGTTGATGTTAAATACTGCATAAACCATAATGGAATCCTTGGCTTGTAATAAATAAGTGTGTGTGTGTGTGTGTGTGTGTGTGTGTTGTAAAAATGTGGCATGTCATACGTTTCATCTGTTGTTGCGAACAGTTGCATTTTTTCCTGAAAATATGTCAATACAGTAAAAGGAGAGCCTAATATAAAACAGAATGATTAACATGAAAGGTAATTGGAGAGGCTTTTAATTTATATTTTTGAATTACCTTTTATTGCATTATGCTCTCTTTTCTTCCAAAACGTTTAATGTGTATAACCGATTTCTAAATCTCTAGTTATAGTATTGTCTCTGTCGCATATTTTAACCTTCGTTCTTAAAAACACGGTTTGTGTGATTTTATGATGCCAGTCATGAAGCTGGGTATCTGTCAGTACATTGTATACACTCACTGGATAAACTTTACGAATAATTAGAGATTAACAGCTTAATTAATATTTTTACTATGTATAATGCACTTGAAAAAAAATGTATCATATATTGATATATTATTAAAGAATGTTCAAAATTCCATCGGAACTCAAATTATGTAATAAAAATTATGATCTGCATAATATTTATAATAATATAAATAAATAAGTATTCTATAAATAATTATTCACAATGTACTGAAAATTTTTTTCATAATGCCTCTTCTTTTCAAATGAATTATAAGAATGTATGTCTTAATGTGTTACTATTTATCTGCATTTTTAAGGAAGTTACCAAAGCAACAGTGTCAAATGTTGTCGGATTTGTAATGAATCTTTTAGATGCATGCATTGCTTACCGAATATAAAAGTTGGGTTCAAGTGGAAAAAGCATAGACCCTGATCGTCCATCGCACAATCCACCGACAAACAAGAATATATGTGGTGAATATGTCCAGATCTGCCAGTGCATTATGCAGATGGCGTTAGATTCAACTTTGACGCGGTTAAATACGGTAATTGAACTACATTAGCTTCTGTTAGAATTCTTTCAGTTAAGATAAACTTTATACTAGTTGAAAAGGTCAAAACAACAAAATTAATCAAGCAATAATGTACAGCAGATCTGATTTCGAGTTCTGACCATTCTTCTGAACTTGACACCTTAGCTGGTAAGTCAAGAGGTGTATATTAGTTCCGTACGATACTGGGGACAAGTGAACCATGGTTGCCTCAGAGCGTAAGCGGTTACATTTCTGGCGATTCTCCAAACTGTTTTAATACGTTCTCGTGTTATTATGTCATTAATGTTAATTTATAATGTTTTTATTTTGCTATACATTTTTGTCGTACTATTAAAAGTAAGTCAGACGTTGTTATTTCTTTCTTTCACCCCTCCCCCCCCCCCAATTATTTTATTCCATGCCCTTATAACCTGACTGGACTCTACCCTTCCTTTTTATTAAAAAACGCATATATTATCAATGCGCTACAATATTTCTGCCTTCTCCATTCTCGCCTGCTTTTTTCATGTTGCTAACGTCACTATAGGAATAACAGAACAAACCAGGGTCTTCCCACCAATGATAGGAAAACACCTTGGAAATAATTCAATATCGTATATACTGGCGGATAAGTCGAGTCGGCTAATCGCGCCAAGCACAGTAGGCCATGTTAAAGTAGGAAAACACCTTGGAAATAATGCAATATCGTATATACTAGTGTATACGTCGAGTCGGCTAGTCGTGCCAAGCACAAAAAGCCATGTTAAAGATATCCCGATACACTAATCTCCACACATTTCAAAGTTCGCCATTCTGATTAAAGACTCATTCTGTTCTTCATGAGATCTAACAAAGAACATGGACTTTGAGTAAAATGAGTCAACTGAGCGAAGTTTCTCCTTTTGGTCGAGAGTACAGCTCTAACCATCTTCGCTAGCAAAGGTTCCGATATGATAACCATATCTACACCTTGGCTGATCGAGCAGATATTTTAGTGATTTGTCTTAGCGACATCTATTGGATTTCATGAGTTGCCTTCCTTAGTATGTAATGCTAACTAACCATTAGCGAGTAACAGCGGTGCATTGTACATCGGCCAAAAATGTAGGAGGCAGCTTACTTCAAAATGATACTTTGTAAATTTAACATATAAATTATGACTACGTACCAGAGGGAACCCATTATGGGCCGTCCATTTAGTACGTACGCAAGGAGGGGGGAGGGGGTTAATCCAAATGCATGCGCTAGCGTAAGGGGAATGTACTGGTAATGTCATGTCTAATACATAACCTGTTAGACTGGGTTCAGTCCACAGGGGCTGGTATCGTTGCTTACAATTTTCCTGTCATACATATACACTATAATAACTATAAGGGAGGACACTTCTCTCCGTTCTCGCGCGACATATTTAAGAATAAACGCTGATGTTTCAAGCAACGTTTCGCGTAGCGTACTAAATTTGGTACCGATGTTTACCTCAGGCATAAGACTTTGTATGCGTATCCACGGTATGGCTTGCTATTATACCTTTATGGAATGCCAGATCATTTTCCCACGCTACTGCTTGATATGGCCATGATCGCGCCCGCTTATTATGCAAGAACAACGCGCTGAATGGAATTCTGCCTTCTCATTGGCCAACTGAAAATATAAATAAATAAATGTAGGACGTCATTTTCTTTTAACAAATGAGAGAACATTTTTCCATTCATTGGGTTTTCACTTGCATATTAAGCGGGCGTGATCCTGACCATGTTAAGCGATAGTGTCGGGAAATGGTCTGGCATTCTTTAAATATATAATTTATTATATAGTACAAATATGACAGGTACATTGTAAGCAACGATACGAGCCCCTGAATTTTAGCGGACACTAGACGCCACTTTTTAAAGTTACGCAGCTTATTTCTTTGATGCAGCCAGACATTCAACGTTGGTGGACTATCTGTTCTATTAAACACGTTAATATTATTAATCCTTGATCGTTTTTGAGTGGATTAAATATAGGCCGTTCTATGGAATTGAGGAGGGGTGCGTCAAGCGTACGTAAGCAGCTGAGGGTGTGTGTATAAAAGTACGCATGTGTACAGGGAGGGGGGAGTGGTCAAGCATTGCCAGGTTTTTCGTACATACTAAATAGAACGCCCCTTACTGGTTCATTTGAGTGAAGGGTATTTGTACAAACACGGACCGGCAGTGTAAAATTGCTTATTTATTAGTCCATTCAAGTTATATGCTCCCCTTTTCTCGATCATCTAGGAACAGTGTTCAGATTTGAGCAACTTAATTTTGATTGGATGCAGTGGCCTGCTGACGCATCCAATTCAGTTCACAGACCCAAAGCACATAATTATTATCTGCTCGATACGCCAACATGTAGATTGGGTTAGTTATCAAATTGGATGTTTGGCTAGCGAAGATGATCTCTGACACAAGCAACGCAATAAATGAGGACAAATATATGTCGACTTGGATATTAATGCGGGTGGGGCGCACACGTAATAAGATAATAGTACATGAAGGCGTTCTATGATAGATAGGACAACACGCAAAAACATTAGCAAATAGCATTAAAAATGATTTCAAAAGCACGAAGAATAATTCACTCAGCCGAAATTCGACAAGGTGATCCAAGGCTTGAAACAAAAGAAAGGCATTAGCTTTCCGGAGGTTAGAAAATCTGAAAGTCACAGCTCCACTTAACACAACTGGCACATCTTACGTAATCGGAGTTGAAGCGGAAGCGGAGAATGTTGCATGCCACATCGTTCAAAATGGATGAGCTTCAGTGATTGTAAGGTGCCATAAAGTAATCGTATGACGAGTAGGAAAAGGCAAACTAGAGATATCGTAGGGTGAACTGAAATAATCGTAGGGTGAGCTTGGATAAATAGCAGGGTGAGCTGAAGTAATCGTAGGGTGAGCTTGGAGAAATAGCAGCGTGAGCTTAAGTAATCGTAGGGTGAGTTTGGAGAAATAGGAGGGTGAGCTGAAGTAATCGTAGGGTGAGCTTGGATAAATAGCAGGGTGAGCTGAAGTAATCGTAGGGTGAGCTTGCAGAAATAGCAGCGTGAGCTTAAGTAATCGTAGGGTGAGTTTGGAGAAATAGGAGGGTGAGCTGAAGTAATCCTCGGGTGAGCTTGGCGAAAGAGCACCGTGAACTGAAATAATCGTAGGGTGAGCTTGGAGAAATAACAGGGTGAGCTGAAGTAATCGTCGGGTGAGCTTGGCGAAAGAACACCGTGAGCTGAAGTAATCGTAGGGTGAGCTTGGAGAAATAGCAGGGTGAGCTGAAGTAATCGTAGGGTGAGCTTGGAGAAATAGCAGGGTGAGCTTAAGTAATCGTAGGGTGAGCTTGAAGAAATAGCAGGGGGAGCTGAAGTAATCGTAGGGTGAGCTTGGAGAAATAACTGCGTGAGCTGAAGTAAACGTAGGGTGAGCTTGACGAAATAGCAGGGTGAGCTGACGTAATAGTAGGGTGAGCTTGGAGAAATAGCAGGGTGAGCTGACGTAATAGTAGGGTGAGCTTGGAGAAATAACAGGGTGAGCTGAAGTAATCGTAGGCTGAGCTTGGAGAAATAGCAGGGTGAGCTGAAGTAATCGTAGGGTGAGCTTGAAGAAATAGCAGGGGGAGCTGAAGTAATCGTAGGGTGAGCTTGGAGAAATAACTGCGTGAGCTGAAGTAAACGTAGGGTGAGCTTGACGAAATAGCAGGGTGAGCTGACGTAATAGTAGGGTGAGCTTGGAGAAATAGCAGGGTGAGCTGACGTAATAGTAGGGTGAGCTTGGAGAAATAACAGGGTGAGCTGAAGTAATCGTAGGCTGAGCTTGGAGAAATAGCAGGGTGAGCTGAAGTAATCGTAGGGTGAGCTTGAAGAAATAGCAGGGGGAGCTGAAGTAATCGTAGGGTGAGCTTGGAGAAATAACAGGGTGAGCTGAAGTAAACGTAGGGTAAGCTTGGAGAAAGAGCAGCGTGAGCTGAAGTAATCGTAGGGTGAGCTTGGAGAAATAGCAGGGTGAGCTGAAGTAATAGTACGGTGAGCTTGGAGAAATAGCAGGGTGAGCTGAAGTAATTGTAGGGTGAGCTTGGAGAAAGAGCAGGGTGAGCTGAAGTAATCGTAGGGTGAGCTTGGAAAAATAACTGCGTGAGCTGAAGTAAACGTAGGGTAAGCTTGGAGAAAGAGCAGCGTGAGCTGAAGTAATCATAGGGTGAGCTTGGAGAAATAGCAGGGTGAGCTAAAGTAATTGTAGGGTGAGCTTGGAGAAATATCAGCGTGACCTAAATAATCGTAGGATGAGCTTGGAGAAATATCAGCGTGAGCTGAAGTAATCGTAGGGTGAGCTTGGAGAAATAGCAGGGTGAGCTGAAGTAATTGTAGGGTGAGCTTGGAGAATTAGCAAGGTCAGCTAAGTAATCGTAGGGTGAGTTTGGAGAAATAGCAGCGTGAGCTGAAGTAATCGTAGGGTGAGTTTGGAGAAAGAGCACCGTTAGCTGAAGTAATAGTAGGGTGAGCTTGGAGAAATAACAGCGTGACCTGAAGTAATCGTAGGGTGGGCTTGGAGAAATAGCAGGGTGAGCTGAAGTAATTGTAGGGTAAACTTAGAGAGATTGTAGGATGAACTGAAGTGATCATATGGTGAGGGGCTGATGGGAGAGGCATAAACTTTCAAAGAAATAATGTTAGTTTATATTATTTTCAATGTGCTTTTCCACAAGGTCCTAAGTTTTAATAAAGCCTAGCAATGAAACAGTCAAAATAAGACTCAAACCCTACGTCCAATAGTGGAACCAATTTTCATATTTAAAAAATAAAACCTAAAAAAATTATTATATTAAGTAAACCTTAATGTTTTCAGCAGAACCACCAGTAATTTTAGATCCTCTTGCATTCCTCGCGATACGAAATTAAAGAATGAAGAATACTGATGGTTTGGGGAATGGAAGTGTGGCTAAGTTAAATAAATTCTGATGGAATATACTGTAATAAATATGGAGTATGCGCATTTGGTTATAGCGCCCCGTTTTAAGGAATTCTTAGATTTGTGTAATTATTTGTGTGATTATTGGAATTCGGCGCAACTGAAATATCCTTAGCCTGAAATAATTCGCCAAATGCTAGGAGCAAACGTCACGGAGTGAAATGTTAGTGAGTTTCCATGATGCCATGGTTCACTAGTAGTGAATTCAGGCCAAAACTGAGTGAATGTCCCTGAGTAAGATAGTCCATATTAAAATATAGTGGTGTGCATTGGTGGTGTGACTGCAATGACAGTATTTACGGTAGGAAACCGGTAAATTACACAAAGGAATAAATAAGATGGGACTCGGCAGATACCGTTTACGTCGCCATGACGGCAAATGTGGTGCAGTTATATTGGTGAAATGTGGCTGGAAAAGCATACATTGACTGGCCTAAGGTGGCGGAGTTAAAATAGTTCCCAGTGTTAGGGGATACTGATATATTTTCTAAGGCGTGAACGGCTGGCGGTACGGAAACCTGATGAAGATAAACCATGCAGATGTGCGGTTGATAGATATTTGACAGGTTGTTTCATCTGTGGTCGGCAAAGCTCTCTGATGTCCTGTATTTCCACTACTTCCACATATATTTTGTGACACCATGTTAATATGGTGTTTAATGGTACATATTGATTGTATATGCATCTTCTACTTAAAGATCACCACTTAATAAATCTCTCCCTTCATGGGGCCTTTTAAAAAATGACAAAGTTGATCTTAAAACTGTCATAATAAACAACAGCCTTTCAAGAAATACTGATAAGGCGGCTGAAGCATCTTCTATTAAAATTAACAATATCCGAGACAGCCACGTTAATCTCGGTTTTAGGATGTATACCATATAATAGTTATTCCACTTTTCTCAAAATATCTGGAGCGTATTGGGCTCTTATTCGGGATCCAATACCAAGCACTTCAGCGATATATTAATCAACAAAGCATGGTTTAATTGCACAGGTAAAGAGGAAACCTGAGAACTGAAATGGTCCCACCAGTTGAACAGATAAAGTTCTGCATAAATACAATGTCGTATAAACCGAGCTAAAACTCATCATGCCATGAAAGAGAACATGTGGAATCCACGTAACAAACTGGCACGGTATATGGTACGGAAAGTTATTCATATGGTACGGACAATCATTCAAATGGTACGGAAAGTCATTATTATGGTACCGATAGTCATTCATACGGTACTGAAAGTCATTCCTGTGGTATGGACAATCATTCATATCATACGGAGAATGATTCATATGGTGCGGATAATCATTCATATGGTACAGAAAATCGTTCATATGGTACTGACAACCATTCATATGGTACACACAATCATTCATATGGTACGGAAAGTCATACATATATTACGGACAATCGTTCATATTGTACGGTAAATCATTCATTTGGTTCAGAAAGCCAGTCATATGGTACGGAAAGTCATTCGTATGGTACGGAAAGTCATTCGTATGGTACGGATAATCATGCATATGTTACGGATAATCATTCATATGGTATGGTATATTGTTAGCAAGAAAATAAATAGATCAGTATTCGATCATCTAAAAGAAATCTCCTGAAATAGCCACGACCCTACCAATAGTTCTAACACAATGGCCTAAACATTCTCGAAAATCCTTGAAAAACCTATTCGGAAAACTTCCGCCATGTGAAATCTGAAAAATAAGGTTCCTTTGAACTTAAAATCCGCTAACGCTAAAGATTACAACAAAGATAAAGTTGCTCACAGAAGGTCACATTACTCTGTTGATAAAGCCCATTACACATTAGAAGGACTATATAACCTGTCCATTATCAACTTCTCAGCGCGCTACTAATCTTCTTAATACAATTCAGAAAACTGGCAACTTCCGCCCTCGTAGCGAGAAATAACAGCGATATAAGCACCGAAACCTGAAAAGGACCATTTAGTCTGGCTAAAAGCATATATCAGGGAAACTTTGATAGAAAAGAACAGAGAACAGCCGTCGATTCTGACTTGAATAAATCTAGTTACCAAGTAAGTTAATGCACATATACATGCTGAATAATCTATTTAACCTAGGTTTGAAGGCCGCATATATTTTTATTCAGTGGGGCTGCCTATGTATATCAACATTTAAAGGGCCGATATTTTCCAAGTTCAGAAAAATCAAATTTGAGAGTCAAGGTAGATATCTCTTTCTTGAAAGCTATCCTTAGGATACGGATGTGCCTCAGATCAGCATAATATCAGGTACCCTTGAAGATATCAAAATTATTGACAGAGTAAAGCTTCTTAGAATAAATACAAATGTACATGTTATTGAGCGACAGTTACCGATATGCTTAAATATAGTTCGACAATATACACAATTCAAATTTTCGACCTCTTAAAATGTATGTACTCTTACCGATTACATAAAATTTACGATAACCCCAAAATCTTTCTAGACGGATTTTGTTTCTGCTGTCTAGGAGGACACATTTTTAGGCATTAATTTTAACCTCAAGCTAATTCGTCTTCGCATATTATATATGTCAGGGATAATGTGAAAAAAAGCCCTGGATATATGTATCGTGGCAAACACAGATTTGGGAGCATACAGGAAGTCTCATTTTGTCTGTGCATAATTTTATTTAGGTCTAAACATGACTGTGACTCGAATTTTGTAGCTGCAGTACTAGTAACACTAGTAGTAGTAGCTGTAGTACTAATAACAGTAGTATAAGTAGCTATAGTAGTAGTAACAGCAGTAGAAGTAGATGTGTAACAGTAGTAATAGTGGTAGTAGCTGCAGTATTAGTAACAGTAGTATTTAGCTGCAGTACTAGTAACACTATTAGTAGTAGCTGTAGTACTAGTAACAGTAGTAGTAGTATGTGCAGTACTAGTAAGAGTAGTATTAGAATATATCGTAGTAGTAACAGTAGTAGTAGTAGCTGTAGTACTAATAACAGTAGTAGTAGCAGTATCTGTAGTAGTAGTAACAGTAGTAGTAGCTGTAGTACTAGTAACAGTAGTATAAGTAGCTATAGTAGTAGTAACAGCAGTAGAAGTAGATGTGTAACAGTAGTAATAGTAGTAGTAGCTGTAGCAGTAGTAATAGTCGTAGAAGTAGCAGCAGCAGTAGAGTAGTAGTACTATTAGCAGTAGTAAATATGGTAGTAGTTTTGTAATAATATCGGCTTATGATTTTCATTGTCCAACAACTATTGAATATAAATAATGAAAGTAAATGATTATTAAAGGTTAGCAGAGAATATGTTCAGATTTTGTACTAAAATTTATCTTAAACTTTTTTTATTGCCAATATTGTCATGTCATGAACGTTTACTCGAATAAAAGCGGATTAACGGATAATGTTAAACAGTCTTTAAAGTTTTGCATCCTGCTTCTTGTAACTTAGCAACTAATGTATGATAATAAACAACATCTGATTGTTTCATACGTTTTCATATATATTCTTAAACCCGTACCGATTTTATAACGGATGGACTGATCTCCACCTTTGTTACATTGGTTTAAATGTTGGAGTAGCCATTTTTAATTGATAAGAGATCAGTGTTTTAATCTGATAATTCATTAAGACCATATGAGACCGCTTGATCTTCCGAAGGTGATGAAAATCTAAGTCTGTGAAGACGATGTTTCCAGGATTTAATTCCCCCTTCTATGGCAAGCAGATATCTCGCACCTGTCATATAAAGATTCAACGGCCTTAAGGCAAAGGGTAATTTGTTTTGTAAATTTGTAAGCATATTCAATAAAATGGTGTAATATTTAGGGATAGCAAGACACTATTTTAATATTGACAAAAATAATTACAAACAAATAAAAAAACAAGCTTTACCTTAAGGAAAATAGTCTTCTAGAATGAGGTAATGAGAGTAGTTAAGTGGGATACCCTAGGGACAATGGGACTTAGCATTAAAAAGACCCCTGGGACACTCTAGGGACAATGGAAATTTAACATGGAGAAAAATCGTGGGTCACTCTAGGGACAATGGGAATTTAACATAGAGTTTGGGACTGTCTAGGGACAATGGGAAATTAACATGGGAATAGAGTTTGGGTTTGTCTAGGGACAAGGGAAATTGAATATGGGATTTTTTTTTTTTAAAAAAAAGTTTTTTTTAAATTTAAATTTAAATTTAAATTTAGAAAAGGGGTAGGCAACGGAAAGGCTATCTCGTTTCGAGAAATATGGCTGGCCCTGAAAAGGGCCTTTGGGTTTATGTTAATATTAATATTAACATAGATGGCATCTGTCACATCTTCTTCTTCTTCTTCTTAAACTCCTTCTAACTACCGGTCCATACACAAGTACCCTCTTGAGACATCCTTGTCTTTCTATGTAAACTCTCCTCATCCATTGACTAGTATCTGTCCTATCAACAACAGTCCACTTGGACCTGACATACATGAGCATGTCTGTCCTAAACATCATGGAAGACACAAGGGTGGATGACTCAACTGTGGTCCACATCTTGAAGCGACGAGAATAGGTGAATCAATGCAGTGAACTGTGCTTATTTATAGGTACAGGAAGGATTGAAACGGATTGAATTCATTCACCAATCCGAACACGCGTTACATAATTCAGTCAGCTCGCATCCAATCCGAAGAGAGCAGCCTGTGACGTCACGTGGTCTATATAGATTCGCTAGCGCTTGTGTGCAGTCAATCTATGCGACAGTGATTCAACATGAAGGAAACTCAGAAAACGATCCATTGGGGTACACCAGCAGGGGAGACTGCCCAAGGGAACCCGGACTTACTTTCACAAGAGGTACACTGGGATTTTGCGAATTTTCTTACCTCGCAAGAATTTGTTCCAGAACCTTCGTTACCTTCTTCATTACCGCAAGTGGAGAATTTTAGACAGAGACAGAAAGAAGAATTGGAGAAATTTATGCAACGACAAAAGGAAGCGGAACAAGCTTTTCTCCTACAGCAACAGCAACAGCAACAAGAAGAGGTAAGAAAAAAACAACAGCAACAATAGCAAGAAGAAGTAGCAGCAAAGAAACAAGAGGGTGAAAATCAAACGGCTACGGTACTGTTGGACATTTTAGCGGAGTTAAGAAGTCTGAAACAAATGTGTCAGACTTCTTTATCACGACCGAAGAGAATACGACCTTCCCGAGCTAAACACGCCAACCCTGTGACTAAGCCTTAGTGATTTCAACCCAATCATCAGAAGTAGGCCTTGGCCGTGGCAAAGGCTTAAGGCAGTTAAAGTTGATTGGTTAAACTCACCCCTACACCAAAATAAAAAGGCCCTTTTCAGGGCCACCCACATTTCTCGAAAAGAAATACAATTTCAATTTGCCAATAACTCAAAAATAAACCCCACCCATTTTACCCTTATAGTACGTGTCTGTGTATGAGTGCGTGAGTGTAGCTTCTTATTTTAAAATCAAAACTCAAAGACACTTACCTTATATCATTCATGTATTCTTTTATCCATTTTTTACAATCCAATTCACAATTCACCACAGAACACTTTAATGAAAAGTTCATTGACTTCTTCTTTCTCCTTGTTTAGTCTCTCTGTTTTTTGAATTTCTTCACCGTTTTTACCTCATTTTCTTCCCTTCTTCTTTTCTTCTCCTGTTTCTTTTTCTTCACCTGTCTTCTTTCTTCCTCTTCTTCCTCTGAAGAATCCCTCTCTTCTTCCAAAGAATCCCTCTCTTCTTCTGAAGAATCTTTCTTTTCTTCTGACTCCTCTTGTTTCTTTTTTGGGCAATCTGGAGACCAATGTCCTTTTTCTTTACAATAATAACAGGTATCTTGACTTTTGTCTCTTTTAGTCCCTGTTTTTGTTCTTTTTTGACGGTCTGGACACTCTGAAGACCAATGCCCTTTCTTCTGACAGATATAGCAAGTATCTTGACTTTTATCTCGAAAGGAAGGAGAGTAGTCCGTAGGCTGGTCTGAAGAGAATTTTCTAATGACCCCTCGCAAAGCTCTGACGAAACGTTCCATCTGGGTAGTCTCTTCCATCGTTGTGCTCGGCTTGAGAGTGAAATGAATAGTGAAAGGACAAGACACACACCCTTTTTATATACGCTGGTTTGCCAAGACTATAAATTAGTCTGTGGTGTTTAAACTTGAGTCATTTGACGTTTTGCACTCAAGATGAAACGATCCCATTCATTCGAGAAGAAAGAAGAAGAAGAAAGTAAGAGGCAGAAACGTGATCTATCGCCTCGTACCAGGGCTGAAATCTTGGCACAAATTCATGCCAGTAATTTTGAAGAGGACATGAGTGAACCAGAATCCGAACCCTCTAAACCAAGTTCACCACCCTTAGTCAACCCTGAAAAGTACTATTCCATTCGAGAGACGGAAAAGCGCTCCTCTAGAAAATTTAGAACCACGGCTTACACCTACACGGTGAAGTTTAAAGATTTCAAGGCCGACGTACCCTTGGAGAAAGCAGAAGGGTTTATCACCGAGATGTGGGATTCTTTGCTCACCTCACTCAAGCGACAATGTCAACCCAAAGAAGACGATCGCTTGACACTATCCATAGATCACGACGGTTTGAAATCCCCTGTTTGGATCGAGTTTAGCAGACCCGCAGAACTAACCCCTTCCAAAGTCATGGACAAGATTCAACACGTACAACAATCTAATGACCAGTTTGACATCACCGATGGTAAAGCCACACTGAAAATGGCTCACGTCTCTCTTCCTCAAGGGACAGGACGCAAAAAGATGTTATTGGTGGACGACCTTCGCAACACCAAAACAAGTCTCGTCCGAATTAACAACCCTCAAGACCAGATGTACTTAGCCCGTGCCATCGTGGTGGGACGAACCTATGCCAACAAGAACGACACGGTAGAATGGAAAAGAACCTGGGAGAACATTCGAAAATCGAACCGAACCAAACAACGAAACGAAGCAGAACTCCTGTTGCAACAAGCTGGCCTGTCCAAAGACACACCCTGTGGCATTCCTGAGATGCAAAAATTGCAAGATGCCCTAGCTCCACGCTACACCTTGAAAGTGCACCCTCAAGAAATGCGCGGGTCTCTGTTGTTTCGAGGCCAAGACTTTAAGGACGGAAAATACATTCATGTCTATCATCACGGTGACCATTTCGATACCATTACCAGTATCACTGGATTCCTGGGATACGGTTATTATTGTGAGAAATGTGATTATGGTTATAACAATCGAGAGCAACACAAGCATTGTGGATTGAAATGCCCAGGATGTTTGGCCCCTCCACCCTGTCTGAGCGAAGAACCAGTGCCTTGTTCAACTTGTCTGCGTACGTTTGTCAGCCCTGCCTGTTACCAGCAACATCTGAAGACGCAAGGTTCACAGCAGAAATGTGCTTGTCAGCTCTTGAGGTTGTGCCCTACCTGCGGACAAGGCATACTTACCAACAATGCCAAGGCACACGTATGTCGAGGAAAGAAAAAATGTCACATTTGTCACCACATCGTGGACTTGGAACACGAATGCTACGTGCAAAAATACCAACCCCCACCAGAGAAAGAGGACGGTCACAAGAAGAAAGGCAATTTCATCTTTTTCGATTTCGAATGCATGCAAGAGACTGTCATTCACATCCCTAATTTCTGCGTGGCTCATCGAGCGTGCGAGAAGTGCATTCAAGAACCTATCTTCAGTCATTGCCCTCACTGCAGCAAGATTCCTGGAGGGCGTGAAAAAATCTTTCGGGGACCAAACACGTTAGCCGATTTTGCCCAATGGGTCTTAGACCCCATCGAGAAGACGTGGAGCCAAGAGGACATCGAACGTTACGGAGATTGTCATCGTCATGCCACGGTGATGGCTCACAATTTCTCCGGATACGATGGACAGTTTCTTTTGAGGTACTATACGGAACATGGCACCGAACGTCCTAAAGTGATTTTGAACGGAGCCAAAATCATTTTCATGCAAGTGGGACAAGTACAGTTTAAAGATTCGATGAGTTACTTGGCCATGCCTTTGAGCCGAATGCCTAAAACGTTTGGAATGACAGAAATGGCTAAAGGGTACTTTCCACACTTTTTCAATACGGAAGCCAATCAACATGCTGTTCTACCCCACTTGCCTGAGGCTCACTATTACGACCCCGACAACATGCGTACCGAACAAAGAGAAGCTTTCTACGCTTGGTACCAGGCTCACGCCTCGGACCCTTTCGACTTTCAGGAAGAAATGTTAAAGTATTGTCGTTCCGACGTGGACATTTTACGGCGTTGCTGTGGAAAATTTCGAGAACTGTTCATGGAACACGGAGGGATCGATCCTTTGAAAGAAGCTTGCACCATTGCCAAAGCGTGTTCCTTAGTGTACCGCCAACGATTCATGCCTGAAAACACCGTGGCTGTCATCAGTCCTCAAACGACCCACTATGTCAAGCGTCAATACTCGGTCAAAGCCCTACGTTGGTTACATTACTTGTGCGACAAGGAAGACAAATGGATTCAGCATGCCCGCAACGGAGGAGGCGAAAAGACCATCGGAACGTATTCGGTAGATGGCTGGGACTTAGAAAACCCCAAGATCGTGTACGAGTTTAACGGTTGCTTATTTCACAGATGTCCCGTCTGTTACCCTGACCGTGGCACTAAAAATCAGTTTTTGCAACGAACCATGGAAGACTTGTACCAGGACACTTGTTAGCGACGCCTAAAGTTAGAACAGCAAGGATACCAAGTGGTGGAAATGTGGGAACACGAGTACGATCACCGTTTGAAAACCGATCCCGAGTTTAAACGCCTCGTGGAAAGTTACCAGTTCATGGACCCGCTGAACCCGAGGGATAGTTTGTACGGAGGAAGGACCAATGCCACCTGTTTGCTGTACCAAGCCGACGAAGAGAAAGGAGAAGAAATCAAATACTTGGACGTGTGTTCGCTGTATCCCTACGTGTGCAAATATTGTCGCTTTCCTGTAGGGCACCCGCAATTGTTCACGGAACACATCGACCTGAAAAACATTCGACAATACGAAGGCTTGATCAAGTGTAAAGTTTTGCCTCCCACGAACCTATACCATCCCGTCTTACCTCACCATTGTCAAGGCAAACTGATGTTTCCCTTGTACCGTACTTGTGCCGAAACGTGCAACCAGGACCAACCTTGCCATCACAGCCAGGAAGAACGTGCCTTGACGGGAACCTGGGTCAGCGTAGAATTGTTCAAAGCTCTGGACATGGGATACCAACTGTTAGAAGTGTACGAAATTTGCCACTTTCCCAAGACACAACAGTACCACAAGGGTGACCCTACTGAGAAAGGCATTTTCGCCGACTACGTGGATGCCTTTTTGAAACTGAAACAAGATTCCAGAGGCTATCCTTCCTGGTGTCACACTCCCGAAGACCAAATACAATTCAAAGAGAAATACTACGCACAAGAAGGCATCTCTTTAGACCACATCGAAAAAAACGAAGGCAGGCGATCGTTTGCCAAAGTGATGTTAAATTGCTTGTGGGGTAAAATGGCACAACGACCGTGTTTACCCAAGACGGAATATTTGACAGAACCTTCCCGCTACTTCCAGATGATTCACGACAAAACCAAATACATGAAACACGTGGACGTCGTTCGAGAGGATTTGATCTTGGTCAATTACGAAGAAGATCTGGACTTTGTACAAGACGACCCTTTTGGAAATGTCATCATTGCGGCTTACGTGACAGCTCATGCTCGCTTAAAATTGTACGAAGCTTTAGAACTGTTAGAAGAACGCGTCCTGTACTTTGACACGGACAGTTGCATTTACATCCATCACCCGATTCAACATCACCCTGACATCGAAGGAGACCGTTTAGAAGCCTGGACAGACGAGCATCCCGACGACAAGATTCTAAGTTTCGTCAGTGGTGGTCCCAAAAATTACGGCTACGAATACCGGGACAAACAAGGAGAAGTGCACACGACGTGCAAAGTGAAAGGACTGACTCTGAATTATCGTATCAGTCGAGTGGTCAACTTTGGGGTATTGAAAGAAGCCTTGCAATCGGGAGAGGATGGAAACTTTAAAGTGACCACCTATCAACCGAACAAGATTGTACGTTTACCCACTCACCACATCGTCAGTCGACCCTTGGAAAAAGTCTATCAAATTGTATACCAGAAGCGAGTGCGACTTCCCAATCACTTCACCTTACCGTACGGTCACGTTGGTATTTGTCTGTATATGAAAAGGAACCCTAGGCAAGATCGATAGTTCATTGTTCAATGAAGTAACTTACCATGTCGTTGACGAAGAAGAAACCAGATTGGTTAGGAGTCAAATGTTGGACATCACCGAGACCAGGGTTTTGAGGCTTGGACACAAGAGGTGGCCCAGTATGCACGAGAGTTATTCAAGGAAAAAAGTTACTTTTCAACCTGTGTTAGTGACGGTGCCAGAAGAACCCGTCACCCAGGACAGGACTGTCGTGGACAGGCCTGAAAGACCCTTTCGGGAGGACACTTGTGTGACCTTACCCCTACTATAGAACTGGTTAGAACTTTACCAAAAACATGTTGTACAGACACTTGTGTTTATTCCACGTTCATGGATATCATATGCCTTTTATTCTTGTACTTAAGCCTTTGGCTTTTATGTATTTTTTGTCTTTCGTATTCATGTTTGAAAAAACATTCAATAAACGTGTTCTGAAAAAGTATATAAACTCTTGTCTTGTTTGTTTTTCGTGTCACAAGTGACATTTCTCACACCATGGCTACCTCTGCTGTCTCTGCTCCCTCTTCCTCTACTGTCAAAGTCATCGACGAACACTTAGAGCGTGCCAGTTGGGAGGCTTTGTATCTTCGCCATCCCTTTAACATGCTCATTGCTGGACCTAGCGGTTCAGGCAAAACCGAATTCGTCAAACGTTTGATCAAACATAAACATCATTTGATCGATCGACCCCCTCAACGAATCGTGTGGTGTTACAAAGAGTGGCAATCGGCGTACAGCCTCTTGCGAGAAAGTCAAGGCGATTCCATCGTGTTTGTGGAAGGCATTCCTAAAGAAGACGACGGCATCGTCTCTGACTCCCGTCTAACCCATTTGGTCATTTTCGACGACATGTTAGGAGAAGACGAAGAAGAAATTAAACTGTGGTTTACGCGCAAAGGGCATCACCGTAATGCCAGTGTCGTTTACATCACCCAAAATTTGTTTCAACAAAGTAAAGCCCATCGCACCATCAGTCTCAATGCGCATTACGTGGTCTTGTTTAAAAGCCCTCGAGATAAATCGCAAGTGCAAGTCTTAGCCAAACAGTTAGGAACGCCTTGGCTGACTCAGGCGTACGACGATGCCACTCAAACTCCACACGCCTATTTACTCGTCGATTTGAAACCTACGACTCCTGAGGATTTGCGATTTCGTACCCACTTGTTTCACCACTGGTGCCAAGACGGAGGGCCTGTCCTGTACACGTCTCCGTCCTCGACTTCATTTCACTCCCCATGAAAAATCTATAAAAACCTCAGACCCTTTTTCGTCTGTCTCGCTCTCAGTGCGATCATGACGTCCCTTCAGTTGCATCTTCCCGTCAAATTGATTCGTGCCTTGTATGGCATCAGTCGAGAAAAAGATCCACAAACACGAGCTCGTGTCTTAGAAGCTAGTCTCAAAGAAGTCTTACGATGGTTCACGGTGACGGCACGTCAATTACTCCAAGGAATCATTCAGATTCCTCATCAAACCAAACGCTTTTTCGATCGAAACAAAGTCGCTTTGGTCCAACTGGCCGATCCCCGCATCGACACTCAAACCAAAAAACAAATCATTTTGAAACCTGGAGGGAGCGGTACTCTAGGAGGGGTCATCATTCGCTCACTCTTAAGATGGGATCCTAATGCCCCCAAAGTTATACCCAAGACAAAAGTCCAACGAAGCCCCAAGAAGAAAAAGACCAGGTCCCCAAGGAGAACTTCTCCAGTGGCAGGACCCTCCTCTGACCAGACACCACCCCGGAAAAAGAAAAGAAGCCCCCAGAAAAAGAAAAGTCCACAGAAAACTAGTCGCAAGAGAGGCACTTCGGCCAGGACGCAACCTTACACTCGCAAACCACGATCTGCCACGGCGGTGACTGCGTCTCCGGCAGCTTCACGTTTGTCCACATCTCCGTTAATGACACCCAGAACTAAAGAGTACTTGGAGACGTTGATCACAACGAGAACTTCTCCGTTGATGACCCCCAAAAGAACTTCCCCAGTGGCAGGACCTTCCAATTTAGTGGCAGTTGCTGCTGCTCACAAAGTACCTTCTCCCAAAATCAAAGTTCAAGAAAGATCGGGCATGTTACAAAGTTTACTGGATTTGTCCAAGCAAGAACTGGCTCGATTTAGTCCGTTGCGTACCCCTGCACGACGTGTCATGCCTGTCCTCAAACTGATACGCCGTAAAGACAATCAGTGGCGACGCGTTCCAGTATAAAAAAGGCCTGTGACCAAGTCGGGTATCAGTGTTTTTTCGGTGCTCCTGAAGACTCAAAGATGTCACCCTCCAGAAAACCCCAAGGAAAGAAAAGGAAAGGACTGCCACCACGTTTAGCCAAACATGGGGACATGTTATCTGTCCTGTCCAAAGCTTCTCCACCCCTACGAGAAAAACTCATTCAAACGGCCTCCAAAGAGGTCATCGACACCGTGTGCGAATGTTGTTTGAACGTTTTGAAAGGCACGTTCCCTTTCTCCAAACACCAGAAACAATGCTTAAGCAAACATCGTCACGTTCTTCGCCAAATGGTTCGAAAGAAAATTCCCATTCGTCAAAAAAAGAAGATGTTAGTGCAGCGTGGAGGTATTTTACCTCTCTTGTTAGGCCCCATACTGAAAGGAGTCTTGGGAACCATGTTGGGAGGACTGGTGGGAGCAAGATAAAAAGGCCCTCGGAAGTCCCAAGATCTCAGAATCGACCCCTGACAACCCATGGAAGGACGAAAACTAGCTTTAGTGCCTTACAAACGATGGATGGAATACCATCGGTGCCAAGAACAACGCACCCCGCATTTACCTCCCAATCCCCATTTGAGCGAGATGTCCCAGTAACAACACGAATTGCAGTCCTTGATGGATTGCCAAGATTTGTCCGAAACAGAAAAATCGCAAAAGTACGGTCAACTCTTGCAACGACTGCAACTCTTTCACCAGAAAGCTTTAGACGAAACAGCTCTACCCACTCTGAAAGATTTTAAGACCTTGATGAAAAGTCCAGCACCATCACCAGTACCAGTACCAGTACCAGTACCACCAGTACCCGTGACCAAGACAGAAAAAGGAGAAGAAGAGGAAGGGTTTCAAACTCCACCAGAAAAAGTACGCAAGTTAACAACACCACCTACCTCCAGAATTGGATGGATTAAAAAGATGATGGCCACCCCTTCTTCCTCACAAGAGAAAAAGAAAGTGAAGACAGAAGTGAAGACAGAAGTGAAACAAGAACCGATATCCCCCGCTCAGACATCCTTCTCCTCTTCGACGCCTATTGCTGGCCGCACACGCAAAGCATTGCAATCCAAGAAAATACCCCAAGAGAAAAAGAGTAGCATCCTCCAAGAGTGGGTGTCTTATTAACACACCAACCAACACAAAAAAATGGAAAAAATCTTAGCCAGCATTTACTACGATCCCTCGCATCCTGCAGGTTACGCAGGAGTTCAAAAATTGTATCGTGCTGCCAAAACTCGACTGAAAAGTCTCCGTTTACCTCAAGTGCAACGATGGTTACAAGAACAAGCTACCTACACTTTACACAAACCCATTCGACGCAAGTTTGCCAGAAGTCGCACCCGAGTGGAAGGCATCGATCATCAATGGCAAGCCGATTTAGCCGATGTCTCTCATTTGGCCAGCTACAATCGTGGCTACAAATATTTGTTTTGTGTCATCGACGTCTTTTCCAAATTTGCCTGGGTCGTGCCCTTGACTTCCAAATCGAGCAGCGAGTTAGTGCGAGCCCTGCAACGAGTGTTGAAACAAAGCGGTCGTCACCCTCTTCGATGGCAAATGGACAAAGGTACCGAATTTCTGAACCAAGCTTTCCAAAAAGAATTAAAGAAACGTGACATTCATTTTTTTACCACCGAGAATCCCGAAACCAAAGCCAGCATCGTGGAACGTTTTCAACGCACTTTGAAAGAACGCATGTGGAAATATTTTACGCATCACCACACTCTGAAGTACATCGACATCTTACCGCACCTGGTGCAAGCGTACAACCAATCTTACCATCGAAGCATCGGACGTGCCCCGCAAGACGTGACTCCCGACAACGAAGTGTTGGTGTTTGAGCGCCTGTTTGGTACGTCCCCGACGAGGGCTGTCCCCGAGAAAAGTGGAGAGTTGGCCGTAGGAGATTGGGTGCGCATTGGCAAAACCAAACGCACTTTCGACAAAGGTTACTTACCTAACTGGACAACCGAATTGTTTCGCGTCACTGGACGAGTGCATGGCCGTCATCCTGCCGTCTATAAATTGGAAGACATGAACGGAGAAGTTCTCAAAGGAACGTTTTATTTGCCCGAGTTACAACGTGTGACCAAAAAAGAAGACAACGTGTACGACATCGAAAGCATTCTCGAACGCAGAACCCGTAAAGTGGGCAAACGACGTGTCAAAGAAGTCAAAGTACGTTGGAAAGGATATCCGCCCAGTTTTGATTCTTGGATCGACGCTTCGCAAGTCATCGACTATAAAAAGAAGTGACCATCATGCCTTTTCACACAGCAGACGCAGCTACGTCGACCACTCCTCCTTCCCCTAGTTCTTCTGTGCAAGATTTACAAAAACAACCCTTGTGGGTGTGGTGTTGAGAACGTGTGCCTAAAACGCAAATCGTCTTTTTCTGCCAGATCTTCGTGGTGTATTGTGTCATCGGGGCAGCCATCGCCAATTTGAGTTTGCAACAAGGAGACAAACAATTGTGGACCATTTTATTGAGCAGTTGCATCGGTTACCTGCTTCCTAATCCCTCCCTGAAATTCACCTCGAACGGGAACCCCGGGAACCTTGTGTCCAGTGCCAGTGCCAGTCACCACTTCAACCACAACCAGAACCCCATTTTAGACGGAGACACGCCTCTGACGTCCAGTAATATCCCCTCGGACAGCCACAGAACTCTAGAATTATGAGTCACCAAAACCAATTTTACTTAACTTTACCCAGTGACAGTTCCATGGAGGTGTTTCCCAAGAACACGTTGTGCTGTTACACGGCCAAATTACCTCAGGCCATCCAGTTAGATCACGAAGCCCATTGGGAAGTGGCTTTAGTAGAAATGATTCACCCGACCCAAGTCCTCAATGTCCTTCCCAATCAAAATTTTTTTGATGTGGAAGTTCATGACGAGCAAATGCAACAGTGGATGGATAGCAATGTCAAATATGACAAGAAAACCCGTACACAAAAGTACACCACCTATCACTTGTTCATTCCCCCAGGCTATTATTTTAATGGTCAACATTTGGTCAGCACCATAACCTCCAGGTTTAATGTCGTGTTTCTGAAAGCTTTGGAGCATGTCAACAAAAATGTCACCATGGAGTACCACAAAGCAGCTCGTCGCTTCTTGATGAAATTTGAACGAAGTAAAATCGTGTCCATTTTATTTTGTCCTGAATTGTTTGACATGTTGGGCGGAGACATGGACATGAGAAAGGCCATGCTCAAGAAAAACGAATTACCCATCGTTTACGACAACGAGTCTTTTAGAAAGTTATTTCGTGCCCCGGTAGAACTGAACCAAGGACTGAATTTGATGTTCGTGTATTCCGATGTGGTGGAGTACAACGTGGTGGGACACACCTCCGTACCGTTACTGCGTGTCATTCCTTTCAAAGTGGATTCTGCCACGAACGCTGACGAGGAAGGTGGAAACACTTACCACGTCCACCGCGAATTTGTCCATCCTCACTATTTGCCTGTCAGTAAGTCGTATTTGGACACGGTCAACATTGCTATAAAAGGAGATCTGGGACAAAATATTTCATTCACCAAAGGAAAAGTCACGGTGAAACTCCATTTTCAAAAACGGTTCTCTCACGACTCGTAAGTAAGTCATGTATCCAGTGTACCGAGGGGTTGCTCGACAGCGAGGACACGGTTTAGAAGATATGTTAAAATCGGCCTTTCGTTCGGTGGCCCCGGTGTTGAAACCGATGGTGACACGCGGATTGCACGCCTTGAAAGATGCGGCACTGACGCAAGGCAAAGAATTTCTCCAAAATGTCATCATCGACAAACAAAACCCTAAAGAAGCCTTCATGAGGGCAGGCAAAAATGTCTTGCTGCAAACGGGCAAAGACATTTTAGGCCAACGAGAAACACCTATAAATGCCCTGCACGCTACCGAGTCAGGCATTCAGCAAGGACAAGGCAGAAAGAGACGACGAAGAAAACACCCTTTCACCAGACTTCAAGCGAGAAAGGCCAAGAAAAGAAGAACCGTTCGAGACTTAGACGTTTTCGATTATTGAGAAAAGAGACAAAAAAATGATGCACCGAGAATCTTGCGCTTGTTCCAAGACGGAACTGGATCTGTTTGCCATGCCCCCTACCATGATGACCATGCAAGAATCCCAGTGGGTGGAATTTCACCCCGTCTCCTCACTGACCGATTCCGCTCCCATCGAGTTTGAAATCAAAGGACAGCCCGAAGATTACATCGATCTGAATAGCAGTTACTTGTACCTGAAAGTCAAAATTCTAGATAAGACTGGAGGTGCTATAGACGATGAAGCAGTAGCTCCCGTCAACAATTTCATGCATTCCTTGTTCAGTGGAGTGGACTTGTACTTGAATAACAAACTGGTCAGTAGCAGCATGGATACTTACCCTTATCGTGCCTACCTGGAAAATCTCTTGACGTACGGAATAGATGCCAAGAACACTCATCTCAATGCCTGTGTGGTATGGGAAGCTGACGAACCTACCAAGTTTGAAATATTGGAAACTGATGAAAAGAAAGACAACAATGATGGATTTGTAGAACGAAGAAAGAGAATCACGGGAGCCGACACAAGTTTAGAACTGATGGATCGTTTGCATTTGGACATGTGGTTGCAAGAAAAGTATTTGCTGAACGGGGTGGATGTCCGCCTGAGACTGAATCGTAGCAGTGCCGCTTTCCATTTGATGGCTGATAGTGACGGTTACAAAACCAAAATCCTAGAAGCCAGACTCTACGTACGCCGTGTGGAAGTGTTACCTAAAGTGGGAAACGACATCAGTCAGACGTTGAGTAGAACGACCGCCAAGTATCCCATACGACGCGTGGAAGTGAAAACCTTCACCATTCCCAAGGGACAGCGATCCATGATCGAAGATCATCTGTTCCAAGGACAGTTACCCAAACGTTTGATCGTTGGTATCGTCGAGAATACAGCCTTCAACGGAGCTGCCGAAAAAAATCCTTTCTACTTTCAACACTTTGGCGTGTCCAAAATCGAAGTCAGTCGCGATGGCAAGACCTTGTGTACCCGACCTTTCGAACCTGACTTTACCAAGAAGAATTACTTGAGATCGTACTTGTCCCTGTACGAAGCCATCGGACAGTTAGGAACCAATACCAGTCACGGTATTACGTACGAGGATTATGCAGGAGGCTACGCTTTGTGGGCTTTCGATTTCACTCCAGACCAAGGCAGCGACGAGGGACATTTCCACCCTATAAAATCCGGCCAGATTCGTGTGGAAATTCAGTTTAAAGACCGAGACCCTGATGAAACGGTGAACGTCATCCTGTATGCAGAATTCGATAATACCATAGAAATCAACAGTTTGAGAGAAGTCATCCTAGATTACTAGAAACCATGGAAGACTGTTATCCCTCTTTACCTAGTGGAGAAACTTTTAGTGTTGGATTATTGTTAAAAAATGTTAGAGTTCTTGTTGTTTAGTGTTAAGTGATTTTTGAATAAAAAAATGTTGTCTTTTGAAAAAAATTGTTTGATGTTATATTGTTGGATTATTGTTAAAAATGTTAGAGCTGTTGTTTAGTGTTAAGTGATTTTTGAATAAAAAATGTTGTGTTTTGAAAAAAAAATGCCTTTGTCTTTTGTTTAGCTATAAGAATGTTGGATTGATGCTCTTTCATTTCTTACTATCCCTCTCATGACACTCACTAAACGTTGCGACTCAAAAACCGTGTGGGGGGGTGTTTTCCTTCACGTCCGCGCTTTAACTTTAAGAACCGGGTTGTTTCCAGTCTAACCATCCATTGTCGACTCATCCTCCTAAGAAGATGTGCTCCAAACTAGCTAAACTCAACGAAGCCTACGTGAATTTGCATAGGGTCAGACACAGTCTGATACCGAAGCCAGAAGAAATAGAGAATGTGAGAATGTTAAAAATCACTGAAGACCTGATAGAAGAGCTCTTCAGAGAAGAAATGAACAGGGAAAAAGAAGAATGGACAGAGAAGTACAGACTTCAGAGACAGCAGCAACAACAACAACAAGAGCAGCAGCAGCAGCAACCTGAACCTGACAGAGGCTTTGTCGATTGCCGTATCGACACCAAAGAGTTCTTCTTTTCTTTCCGAAGAAGCAGACCTATCGCTAGAAAGTCTATCCTCAGAGGACATCGCATTCTTAGAAACTAAAAAGAATGCCATAGCAAACAAAAAAACAGCCCTTTTCAGGGCTACCCCAATACTCTAGAAAAGAAATAACAATCGATTTGCCAATGTGTGTAGGTAGAGTAGTGTGAAAATAAACACTAACTCCTTTTTTAAAAATGTGAGGGTATGTGTTTGTGTGTTTGTGTTAGTAAGTGCTTAAGTAAGTTGGTATGAATAGTAGATTAAAATCATGTTTGTTTTTTTTGGTGTTTGAGGTGTATATTTGGAGTTAGATTGGATTGCTTTGCGTATGTGGATAGTCTAATGAAGTGATTTATAAAAAATTTTAAAATAGTGATGGGTAGCATAAAAAAGTGAGTGAGTGTTTCTTTTAGGTCCGCGCGTTGTTGTTTTTGGTCATGATGTAGGTAACATCAATTTTATGTTTTTTAGGGGGATGTTTTCCTTCACGTCCGCGCTTTCACTATAAAATTGAAACTCGCTGGGCAGTCTAGCTACCCTTGTTGATTGATCAACACCAAAAATGAACACGAGACTGTCTAAACTGTTGGAACTTCATGTGCATCTGGAATATGCCAGGCGCCTGTTGAATGAACTGGCCGCGGAAGCCATTGTGGAGGAGGGAAGGATAAGAGAGGAGGAGGAAAGAAGAAAAAAAGAAGAGGAGGAGAGAAGATATAAAGAAGAAGAAGAAGAGGAAAGAAGATACAAAGAGGAGGAGAGAAGAAACAAAGAAGAGGAGGAGGAGAAGGAAAAGAAGAGAAGAAGAATAAATTTCAGAATCCCAGAGAGCGAAAATTGGGATTCTGAAGCGACATATCCTGCCTCTGCTCTCTCCCCCAAAAAAGTAAAAAGTAACTGGGGGATAAGATGTGTATGTGGCGCCAGGCCTGGAAGGTGCCACCATTAACCAGGTGTCCATGAAGTTCCAAAAAAACAGCCCTTTTCAGGGCTACCCAATACTCTAGAAAAGAAATAACCATCAATTTGCCAATGTGTAGGTAGAGTAGTGTGAATATAAACACTAACTCTTTTCTAAGATAGTGTGAGGGTATGTGCTTGTGTGTTGGTGCTTGTAAGAGCTAAGGTATGTTTGTGTGAATAGTAGATTATGGGTTTCTTTATTGTTTCTTAGCGTATGTGGAGAGTATAGTTTGGGTTTTGTAAGCGCTCACGTACGATTGTGTGGATAGTAGATTATGGATTTTGTTTATTGTTTCTTAGCGTATGTGGAGAGTATAGTTTGGGTTTTGTAACCGCTCACGTACGATTGTGTGGATAGTAGATTATGGATTTTGTTTATTGTTTCTTAGCGTATGTGGAGAGTATAGTTTGGGTTTTGTAACCGCTCACGTACGATTGTGTGGATAGTAGATTATGGATTTGTTTATTGTTTCTTATCGTATGTGTTTGTGTGTTTGTGTTTGCGTGTTTGTGTTTGTACCCGCTCACGTACGATTGTGTGGATAGTAGATAATGGATTTGTTTATTGTTTCTTAGCGTATGTGAAGAGTATAGTTTGGGTTTTGTAAGCGCTCACGTACGATTGTGAGGATAGTAGATTATGGATTTTATTTATTGTTTCTTAGCGTGTGTGTTTGTGTGTTTGTGTTTGTGTGTTTGTGTTTGTACCCGCTCACGTACGATTGTGTGGATAGTAGATAATGGATTTGTTTATTGTTTCTTAGCGTATGTGAAGAGTATAGTTTGGGTTTTATAAGCGCTCACGTACGATTGTGAGGATAGTAGATTATGGATTTTGTTTATTGTTTCTTAGCGTATGTGTTTGTGTGTTTGTGTTTGTGTGTTTGTGTTTGTACCCGCTCACGTACGATTGTGTGGATAGTAGATTATGGATTTTGTTTATTGTTTCTTAGCGTATGTGTTTGTGTGTTTGTGTTTGTACCCGCTCACGTACGAGTGTGTGGATAGTAGATAATGGATTTGTTTATTGTTTCTTAGCGTATGTGAAGAGTATAGTTTGGGTTTTGTAAGCGCACACGTACGATTGTGAGGATAGTAGATTATGGATTTTGTTTATTGTTTCTTAGCGTATGTGTTTGTGTGTTTGTGTTTGTACCCGCTCACGTACGATTGTGTGGATAGTAGATTATGGATTTGTTTATTGTTTCTTAGCGTATGTGGAGAGTATAGTTTGGGTTTTATTATATGAAATGAAAAAGTAGGGGATGTTTTCCTTCACGTCCGCGCGTTGTTTGGTCATGATCTAGGTAAGATCAATTTTACGTTTTAGGGGGATGTTTTCCTTCACGTACGCGCTTTAAGTATAAGAACCCACAGTATTCGCCGTTCAAACCATTCTACAAAGAATAAAAAAGAAGATGGCTTCTAACCAAATGGACAAAATACAAACATTACAAGACGTTTTAGACAACTTAGGAATGATGGAGCAGATGTTGATAAGACTGGTTGAAGACCATTATTCCTATAGTCCCCATCGTGTAAAGATGGAAATTAATAACTTAAAAAAGGTAAAGGACAAGATTAGTGGTGTCATGAAAGAGATAAAGGAGGAGAAGGAGGATGAAGAGGAAAGAATAAGAATAAGCAAATGGAATGAAAAGATTGAAAAAGAAGAAAAAAATGAGAAGAGGAAGAAATAAGAGGAGGAAGAGAAGAAGAAAGAAGAGCAGGAGAAACAAAAGAAAGAAAAGAAGAGAAAGAGTGTTGGAGATAAAATAAGAACTTGGTGGAGAAAAAGAAGAAACTAGAAGCAGAAGAAAACCCAAAGGCCCTTTTCAGGGCCAGCCATATTTCTCGAAAAGAGATAGCCTTTCCATTGCCTACCCCTTTTCTAAATTTAAATTTAAATTTAAATTTAAAAAAAAACTTTTTAAAAAAAAAAAATCCCATATTCAATTCCCCTTGTCCCTAGACAAACCCAAACTCTATTCCCATGTTAATTTCCCATTGTCCCTAGACAGTCCCAAACTCTATGTTAAATTCCCATTGTCCCTAGAGTAACCCACGATTTTTCTCCATGTTAAATTTCCATTGTCCCTAGAGTGTCCCAGGGGTCTTTTTAATGCTAAGTCCCATTGTCCCTAGGGTATCCCACTTAACTACTAATGAGCCATGCTTCTTTACAACACAACATCCTACAAAATTCACCTAGGAATCTCCGAAACCCTGATTCTGATCAACATATTGATGCCTTCTTGTTTACTGGATTAGTAAGCCTGATAATAAGTTCATACACATAGAGAATAATGAATTCCACCTTAATTATCTCCGATTTTCATTTTTCATCTTGTCAATGAAAGTAAGAGGGTTGTGATGACTAAAGAGAAGGAGCTGAATTTACAAAGACTGTAATGTATTAAGGCCAAACATTAATTCTCGATTGCTAAATATTTTCTCTGGTGCTTATTTAATGTCTTAGATAAATGGCACACTGGATAATCAAAACCATTTTTGTCGCCTTGAATCAATACTGCTCCAACCCCAACATCACTTGCATCAACATACATTTTTTAATGATTGGCTAAAGGATGGAGCTGAAATGACTAGTGTACTCTTAAATATGATCTTTAAAGTATCAAAAGCCTTCTGACATTCTCCAGGTCGCTGAAACTGGGTTTTCTTCATAAATAAATTTGGCAGGGATTCAGCAATTATGGAAAAATTGAAGCAAAATTTTTGATAGTATCAAGCCATATCCAAAAATCGCATCAGTTGCTTTCTACTGATAGGAACTGAGAGACAGCATTGAACTTAGCATATATAGGTTTGAATTCTCTATCTTCCATTACATGTACTAGAAAGGTTAGAAAAACACGGCAAAACTCACTAGTAGATAAATTAATTGTCAAATTTACATCAGCGGGTCTGTCAAAGAAATTCTGAAAACTTGAGTGTCGTTATAGATGATGGCATCATCGATGTAAGCATCACAATTATCTAGACCAATGTAATCATGTTTATTCAAGGCTGAAAAGTACTCCGTGAACCTCCCGTCTCAAACGGCATCACTTATGTTTCATAAAGTCCATGCCGACATTTCCTTTGCCCTCTCCGTCAGTGGAGTTTGACAAAATCCTTTCGAAAGGTCAAATTTGGTAGAATCTTTTGCATTTCCATTTTTGTCAACGCAGTCATCGATTCTTGGTAATGGAAATGGTTGTGATTTAGTCACACTGTTCACCTTTCTATAGTCAGTGCACATGCGGAACGAATTATCTGGTTTCAGAACATGTATATGTGGTGAACTTCAGCAACATTTACTTGGTTTTATGAAATCATTCTCCATCCAATTCTGAATACGTTTTTTCAAACATTCCTGTTTGAGGTGGTTTAGTCTGTATGGGTGTTGCTGCACATGTGTGAAATTACAATTTTTACGTCATGGTAGATATTATTTGTTATGTTAGGACATCTGGAATCAAGTGCTCATTTTCAAGTATAACTGTTTTAATTCATTCTTTTCTTGTTGCTGCAAATGTTAAAGTTTCTGGTCCAGACTATGCATAATTTCTGACCTCGAGAGTCAATATATTTCGATTGCATTCCATCGCCTAAATCCTCAGTGTGTGGGAAAGGTACAGCTAAATTAAATGAATGATTAACCTGGTTATCTCAGTCAAAATACTACTTTAACAAATTATGTGGCGAAGATGTTTTTGTTTTCACCTCCCAGGAGTATTGCTGATATAATTTAAATCGAACAAGTAAGGACAATAATACATAGCCTGAAGAGTATTTTGTGGTACGGGCAAGAGGGCTAGCTTGAAAATTTCCTTTGTATTTGTATGATACCTTAATTTAATTTTTGACGAAGTAAAGTGCAGACTATTTCTTGCAACCTCGCAAGCCTTTGGCTACTAATACGTCAAAATTGGAAACATAATCGAGAAGATTAAGTCCTGTATCTTTATTAGAATAAAGGTTCTCTTTTAACAACTTCAAAGGTCCACAGACAGTATATACAAAAACTAGTTCGAAAGGACTGAATCCTAAAGATTCTTGAATTTATTCCATATTAGCCTGCAATAGTAAATGAACACTTCGCCTCAATTTTTTTCCGTATCAAAACAATATGACCGAATCATACTTGTCAAAGTTTGATGAAATCTTTCTAAAGCTCATTGGCTCTCAGGGTGATAGACAGAAGACTTGAATTGTTGGATGCCTAATTCGTACAAAGTTGCTGGAAATTTCCAGACATAACATGTGACGTTTAATAAGATTGGATATATCTGGGAATGCCAAAGTGAGTTTAAACAAACTTTATCAAATCTTTTACTATTGTTTATAGTTTCAATATATCTAAAACAAATTGACTCTGGGAATCTTGCAGACGCACTCGTAATGGTCAATAAGTATTGGTTACCGGACTTGGTCTTTGGTAAGGGACCGACACAGTCTTCTATTATCCTGCTAAATGATTCCTCAGATATGATCAATCTGATTGATCCAAACAGGAAATAAAAGTGACCTCAATAAACGCTTGACCAATACATGTGTCAGATCAAGGAATACTTTAATGATCATTCGCAGATGTTAAGGTAGGAATTAGCAAGTAAACAGCATTGATATAAGACACAATAATAAAGCCAGGATGTAGGTCACTTTCCTCATAATCATTCACAAAATTGTCAACAGGTTTAGGAATTTCCTACTGAATATCCTCGACTAGGATTAAAGTAGAATATTTACCTCTATTAATAATGATCTGAATATTTAATCTATAATCACAGAAAACTATTAGCTACGTTTTGTGTTTGTCTACAAAATAAATTTCACTAGGTTATGTACACCATTAACTTGATTTTGGACAAATGTCAATTGCAAAATACAGATATAGCATATAGCACAACACGTCAAATATACGTAAAGATTTGGATACATTCGGTGCTTGTCGTATGAAAAAGTAATATCTAGTGTAACATCGATTCATCAGTCCAAGACACTCGAATAGTAAGAATGAAGGTATGTTGATCAACACCAGTTCTGGTAGACCTCCTTGGTTCTTGTAATTGACATTCTTTTAATATCCAGTGACTGTCAAAACAGAAAACAAAACCCACTTTTAATTCTTTAAGAATTAGTCACGAGAAGCAATTTTTGTACCGTAGGTATGCCTTCAAAAAGTCATCTTTATGAAACAAATTCAGTAAATGTTCCTTTCTCTAAAGGATCCTGTGACCATTCAATAATAGTATATTACATTCTAACAAAATTCAGAATTATTCACGCAGCTATCTCCCGACCAGCTGGACTTTTATTTTGAATGAGGATGCAGGTATGAACTTCGCAGGACACTGCAGTAAATATCGGAGTCTGTTTATTTATCTTTGGAGTGTTTAAGTTTTAAAACTTTAGTAAAATAGCTCAATCGAATTATCATCTTATCTTCTATAATATGGGTCTATGACGTTTGTTTGGAGTAATTAAAAGAACAAACATAAACCATGATCTGCCGGCGCATAATGCGACGGCAGATCAGGGTCTATATTGTTTGGAGATGGAATAATTTTTACGTGAGTTTACACTGAGTTGGACCTGATTTTTAGGCGAGTACATACGGTATATTTCTCGCGACTGCTGAACGCTGCACCATTACGTAATAGGTTATGCAGATTTAACATATTTTTTTTTAAAGAGATTTGCTGGATTTTTTTGTGGTTTTGTTTTTGTCATGAGAAAGGCATTGCAGTTTCTAGCAAGTACAATAGATTATCTGGTTCTGAAGGATTTATACATCGTGCCTCTGATACTGTAGCGGTTAAGGTAGCATAAAAACACTACACCCAGCTTATGATTTGTGTAAATTATTAATTACAAAGTTGTGTGTTTATATTTAAGAATCTCTTGTTGTAAAAATGTAGGGCATGTAAGGCATCACATTACTCAAACAGTGAACTGTACTGGCAAAAGACAAAATACGGAAGATAATGAAAACCACAACGATGTGCATGATTTGCATGCAGCCAAACCTTTAAATAGATGGAGAAACTATTTTAAAATTGGCCACGTGCACTCAATTAAACACTGCCAGAAGAAAAGTACACAATATTTGAAAGCAAGAGTCGTTACTTCTTAAGTAACGAGTACTATATACGAACAATGCTAAAAAGTTACAGACAGTGGATTTTTATATAGATGTCTCCTATACCTGTATTGCAGCATCAATGGAGATTTGCAGCTATGCATGGTGCCCTTCATTTTGCAGTGTTGGACCATATTGAAAAGAATAGAAATGACGATCAATCGTGCAAATTGATAAGGGAATGAGGGACGGAAAAGCAAAAAATGACCCCAGCTGCGTTTTGAATTACGAAAACTTAAAGAAACGAAAGTTAAATGACATCATACAGAAAAACCAGCACCAACACGCAGTCACCTAACTCCTTTGGAATCTTTTACAGAGCTGTTAAATATGTGACAGTCCATCCTTCACAGGCATTATGGGTACAATGAATTAGATGCGGAGCCAAAAGCACTTGTGCATGAAAATTAGAGTGTTTTCCAAAATATTTCGTTACCTAGAAGCCCTTATCAACAGGAAATTGTACAAGAGCAGAGTAGTGCCGAATGGTATTTGGAGAGGCGCGTTAGGATGAAATCCTCAACGAGTAAAACTGTCAACATCAATCACCCCACAATCTGCTCATTCCAACTTAAACAAAATTTCGTGGGAGAAGGTTTTCAAGTCAGGAATAGAGAATGACAAAAAATGCATTCACATTACTTCTACTACTTAACTAAAGCTAGAACGAAACCTGAAGAATGTCTGCTGTGAGGACATGATATAGGTGAATTCAAAGTATAAATCTCCCGTTGCCTAAGTGTTTAGACGGTCCGTCTCGGATGCGGAAGGTCGCGGGTTTGAACCCCGGTCGAGTCGCATCAGATACTTACAGATATGGTACTAGCAGATGCCTCACTTGGCACTCAACATTAAGAGGTAAGTCTCAGGACTAGTTGGCCTGGTGTCAGGATAATGTGACTGGGTGAGACATGACGCTACATGTCGGCCGCATGATACGCCAGTGCTAGAAATCACTATAAACTCCCAGACTGCAGACATCGTAGCGACATGACTAAAACAGTGTTAAAGCTACGTTAAAAATCCAAATATCACACACACACACACACACACACACACACACACACACACACACACACACACACACTTCAAAGTACCTAAAACTTGAAGTCCTCATGAGTTAGTGTTATATCACAGAGAAGAAAAAAGTATAGATTGCGTGAAACTAAATGTCCATAGTCATCAGCAAAAAGAGACCAAGAAGTGTGATGAACACTTAACCAAGAAGCAACAAATGGCTTCTGTTTGAAAAGATTCGATGGACATAATGAAATAAGAAAAAAAGTCGTCCATATACTTTCCAGTTCAAACACAACCTGACAAGATGGGACTCAAATGGTTTGACTTTGCTGTATGGTCTGATATAACTTTTGAGGAAAAAAAAAACGATTACATTTTTTGAAATTGCTTTCGAAAAAGCTCATTTCATTCCATGACAAATGGTTATGTCCAGAATTATTTGAAGTTAGAATTACAAGAAGGCTGATGTCAAAGAGTGTGTTACAAATAATCAGGGCTACAGATAATTAATTTCATTAGGGCAACCGATAATTGATTTCATTAGGAAACATATAATTCATATCATTAGGGCCATCTATATTGATTTCTTTAGAGCTACATAATTGAATAAAAGATATATGTTTAAAGTTTGTGGGAATAAATATTAAATTCTTCCATGTGTATTTTGAATTGAATGTGACAATGAATTTCATTAGAAAGACTTTTGACTCTAAGTTCCCGAGTTCCTTTTTTATTCTGCATATTTTAAGTGAAAGAACAACGAATCAATCATTTTAATATTGTACACGACTGCCCTTACAAATTTAAAATAAATATGTATTTGTGGGACAATAATGACTGATGTATAATATCGGATTTATATAAACCAGAGAGAGAGAGAGAGAGAGAGAAAGAGAGAAAGAACATAATATAACACATTGTAATGAATTTATATGGAGCTTCTACCTGTAAAGTTTGGGGGATGAATATCAAATTATCAGATGTTTATTTTGAATTGAATGCGATACTATCTTTATACCATGAAATGTGATCAACAGTATATTTTTGTTTTCAATTAAAATATCAGTGTGTGTAATTAGAACAACTTTTTATAAGATGCATACTGTATACATGCATAGATTATTCAAATCATCATTTTACATCCGACATGACTAGTAATTAGTTTTCACAAAAGTTGTATGTTCGAAAATTCTATTTGCCTTTTATAATTTATAAGTGTATTTTAGAGCCTGACCAGTTTATATAATTTATTTTTTTGGAAATCTTTGCAAATTCTAAAGTTCATCAATTATTTTATTGCTGCGTTAAGTGGTTTTTGTTTTTATTATGTACCTAATCGTGAAATATTCATACTTTTTGACGAAATAATTTTCTTCTTTTCATTCCTGTTTTCACATGTGAAAAATATATTCTTATATTTTCGCCAGTGAAAATACAAGATTTTCCGTCATGCCTTGCGACGCTTGGTAGCGATTGCCTGTATAATTTGTACATAGAACAAAAAACCCGAGTACTTTGTGAGCTACAACAAATTTGATAAAGAAGTTTGACTAGACACCGTTCGCGAGTATCTGAAGGTATTTCCCCTTACTTTGTTTGACAACATCGAAAAATCCGCTGCAAAAAATTGCTGAATCAGAGATGCTTTTATCCTTTGCCTTTTTTAAAAAGGTGTTTTCTATTGTGACTTATCGGCTAATATAAATTAAATCGTACGAAAATCAGCTACAATAAGTTTTTTTCGTGTCTCATTCATGATTGTCATTAATTTGATGGAAGATCATTGGCAGGTGATCATTCAACAAGAGATTCCTGGAAATTAACAAGACTGCAAGTAACATAAACAATCCGTGTTTTGACTGATTGCTGTTCAGTGGTGTGGTCTTGCGTAACAGATGGAATCTTTTCACTCTTTCGATTGCCAGTTCCAGATGAATTGGAGGTGTAGCCACATTTTGGTAAGTGCATCGTCTTGTGTAGCGTACACCTTCCTGTTCCTCATAAAGGAAAGAATGATGAACTCAACTAGAATCTAATTAAATCATTGTATTGATCGTAGCTAACATCGCAAATATCTCCATGGTTCAAGTACTTTAAGAGTCCAGATTTAAGTACATTTCTTTGTCAGAAACGGACCTATCAAAAACTTGGCTTATATTCATTATTTTACCCTTGGGAGCAACATCTAACAGTACTTTGCATTTTGTATGGGCTTTATAGCAGGAATAAAGGTTTACATGCCTTTGAAAATTGATAGGTCGGTGAATAAAACATCTCTGATAGATCGATTATACGTCTTGTATTCTTGTGGTTTTTTTTTTAATCCCATGGTATTATTTTTTTAGCATGGCATCTCTAAGCAATTACAAAATCTGTAAAGGGTAAAAAGTGACTGTTGTGATTATAACATTTGACACTGTAGCCTTGCTAATACTAAATATATAGGCCAGGTCCAAGTGTAAAGCACATCAATGACGTCATGAAAGCGTTTTTGGAGGCAGGGGACAGATTATTCCAGACCTTACACTCCATGTGCTGCATCTGTTGCAATAACATTTCACATGTCCGACTGCAAGGCATAGAAAGCTCCACAATGACTTGAACTGGACCCGTGACAAGCGTGTGTATAACTTTACAATTCTAATCATCGTCAATAGCTTCCGGTATGTCTAAGTTGGACTGGCAAACTTGCTGGTTTTGTTTAATCGGGTATCCCTATTACTTTTTGATGCACTCTGTTGTAGGAAATTAAGCTCCGATTTCAGTATGTTGTTCTGGTTTTGTAATAATTTATTCTCTGATCTCAAAGTAATGTCCAGCGCCTCCATGGATACCACTGTCTAGCATCTAACATCTTGTATCCATCGTGATATGTAAATTTAATCTGCATTATTTGTAAGTTTTTCTATTCATTATATAATATGGATAATTTTAATCTGTACTTGACCATGTCCAAAATCAAGTACATTGTGTACATGACTAAAAACACTGATCTTGTTTTAATCTTGTAAGCAAATAATACAATGTTAATATTTCCATAGGAGAGTGGGTTAAATATTAAGACCGTTTCCTGATGTGAGTCATGGGCATTATCTTTACAATGTACTTATTATGTTTTTAATAGCACAATCTTCTAGAATGGGATTTTACAAGAAATAATAGTTTTTAATACATAAAATACTTTGTTACATTCGGGTTCAAAGAACACACAAACACCAAGTAAGGGCCCTACAAATTTATGTAAAATAAACCTAAAATATTCCCAAAAACTAAAACCAGTGTTGCTCACAGTACGAAGCCCAGCTACCTAACTGCCTGCTCTAACACCCTGCTCTTGTTTTAGTAAGGGTTAGTGATAAGGGATCTTAAATTAATTTAACATTTGTGCCTTATCCAAGGGTATGAAAGGCTCCCTTAGCCATGGGAAGATAAACAACAGAACTCTGCCTGTTGACAGTCTCTGGTATCAAATATCCAGATGCTGGGATTAATTTTCTGGTCAACTGTCACTACTAACAATTAGAATATGATACAGGCAATCATACGTATAACATGCTTATTGTTACGTAAATCAAGTTGAGGGATATTTATCTTGTTTCTCTTTAGTACTGCAGGAGTTCAAAGCATAATCATTTTGTTTTGTGTTTAGTATTTTGATTTGGGTTGGAATTTATTTATTCAAATTATTTATTCACTGGAAATACGAGGTGCTCAATAATATTCTTGGACATGAACATTAACTTGGAAATGTAGTGAATTCAAACAAGGAAACATTGGATTATGTTACTGATTTAACAGATGACTGTTGATACATCATTACAAGTCAGACTATTGGTGCATTAGTACATTAGGGACTACCGGCCGCTACAAGTACAACAACACCTTCAGCGTTAAAAAATATTTGGAATCCAACTAAAGTTTTTTTAGAAATGTATTCATTGGGAATTGTTTTAGTAATGATATGATCATTTGGGATTTAATTCGCAATACCGTAAGTTCTTCTTACATTTTCACCTTTCATTTTAATGAAATACATTAATTGTTGAATGTCACAAAGTTTGTTGCTTTTCACTATATTCTTTTATTAATCTTAAACCAGAGAGTCTTAAAAATGGCAAATCACTCACATTGAAGCTGTCCTATGTCCTGTTCCTATCATGACAGATCCTCCTACGAGAGATGCTATCCCGTTCTCTCAGTAATTCAACATTCATAAGAGGCAGCCCAGGGCTACAAGCCAAATCAATCTGAGTTTCTGCTACACTCCGTATGTCTAATGCTTTGCAATCATGGTATCTATATGTCATTCTTTGGATAACTTTCTTTTGTTGGAGTAACGTTGAATCTGTGAAAGCAACCTATCATTAAAAGAAGAAATAGGATCAGAAAAGGAGGAAGGTGGATGGTAAATGCATCAGTTCGGTTTTGTTTAATTAACCCTATACTCGTATAGACACACATAAATATATACATACACGTACACAAACACATACACATACACATATAAATATACAAACACATACACAAAACATACACAAACACAAACACATACGCATACACAAACACATACACATACACAAACACATACACATATAAATACACAAACACAAACAAATACACAAACACATACACAAACTCAAACACATACACCTACACAAATGCATACACATACATATATAAATACACAAACACAAACACATACACATACACAAACACATGCACAAACACATACATACACATACACAAACACATACACATACACAAACATACATAAACACATACACAAACACATACATACACATGCACAAACACATACACATACACAAACGCCAATATGGCATGTTATACTACTACTACACAAAGTTTTTACATTAGCATGATAACTGCACAGTCTGTGCGAACTCCATCAAGACATTAATCTGGAGTCATCAAATGGGATGGAGAGAAAAATGGAAATTATGTACATGTCGAAATGCTAGATAGAACAACAAAATGACCCAGTTAGTATATACACATTACAAGGACAGATATCTTAATAACATACCCATATTCATATGCAGCGGAGTTTCAATATTCAGACGTTTAATTATTAAACCAGTTTAAATATTTAAATGCCTGAATATCTCTTTCTCTATCAAGTTAGTTGTAATTTATTTGTCTTTAAGTAATAACCGTGTTAAATATTTTGCCAACGAGAGGAAATCTGAATTGTACAGAACAGCTGAGACGTCATTAAGAATCAGCAATAGATAGAAAAGGAAAACAATGTCGGACCAATCCAATAATACAATCATGCCGGACCAATCCAATCAGAACAACCGCGATCTTTTCTCTGAAAGAAACCTTGGATGTACTTCGCCGCCTTTAAGAACTATGTTCGGAACTAGTTTTGTTCAGTTACACAGTACAATATGGCAACAAGAATGACCGCTTCTTAAAACTTTCGGCACCTGTTAGATCGTAGAAAACAACCACCATCTTAGTGAAAGCCTTAGCTTCTAATAACCAATCGGGAGACGTAGATTTTACATGTTACATGCTTATGATATTGGCTTGCTGACTTAAGCCGGGCACTAACGAATACGGCAGCTGAAGGCGACAGGGTCACAATTGAAATTTTGTTGTCGCATCTTATATTGGACACTCCACAAACCCATCAAACTGTGTATTCCTACAGCTGCATCTGAGGTATTGTCTCGACTCGACTGAAATGGCCAATCCATGTCCCTATTGATCGTATCTACCATTTGATCAATCGGCTTACCATTATGGTGGCCAATAAAAGCCCTGTTCATTTTAAATTACATAAAGCCACATGACCCATCTACCCTCGGGCATATTGTAATATGGATCAGTCCGACACCAAACGGGCATGAACGTGTTGTAATGCTGCCAAATACCTTTTTTTACTCGTTGTATATCTTATCAACGACATTATAATAAAAGACCGCAATTAAAGTTAATGGATTATTCTAATCTTATCAGACGATAATCCGATCGACAGACACAAACTAACAGTGCCGCAGCAGACTAATGTTAATAAAATATCAAAGTCAAGTAAAACCAGTATAAACTTGCTTTCCCGATCTCACTGGACATATAAAACGTTAGGCAGAATAAACATTTCAATAAACAAGTCTACGTTACACACAACCTGCACTTTGTTTGGTGACACTTACGGTCCTGAAAAACCGATAATCCTGATTAACTATATTATGATGGACAAAGTTATACACGGGTACAAGATCTGTTATAAATATGTTAATACAAGTAATTTATTTCTTAAATCAGTCAGAACCCTACTGTGAAGGCCCGTCCTTCTTTGTGATTCCAATGCTTATACAGATTATGAAATTAGATGCAAGCTTCTGGTTGACTTGCTGGTTTTTAAATCGATCATGACAGATTCATTTTATGACCCGAATTCTTCATACCAGACTTGAATGAGTCTACCGAGTGCACGTAACAATGGGTAGAAAATACCAGGACAATAAGTAATTAAATTAAACATACACAACACTTAGTAATCAAGGTCGCTATATAATAATCGAGACTTAATTTCAGAATACATGTAGATGGAGCTGTCTCGAATATAAATATAAAATGCGTGTTTCAATCTTTACGATCATGAACGACCTTTAGTAGCATTCGGTGTTTGCAATTCGAATGATGTTTCCTTTTATTGATATATCTTAGAACAAAGCTTAATTGTTCAGTCAAATATCAAGTAAGAGAGATGCAAAACATGTTACAGGCGTGGGATCAAGGCAAGTAAATATGTCCATTGCAGCTTATTTTAACATCTCTACTGAGCTGTTCAGTTTAAATGTACAAGTTTTCTTGTCTTGTAGGCTGAGAGTTATTGAAACACTTTTAAAGAACGAATGTAGTTTACGTAAAGCGTTGGATCAGATGTCATACGAATTTGTCCGATGTTGAAATAATTGAATAGAAACTTATTTTCATTCGCTTTCAAGCTAAAAATGATACAAAACGTGGCAATCTATATTGGCCAACTTCCTGTTTCTGTCCAATAGATACAGTTCAGAATAAACAAGAAGAAAAAAAAAACAACCCACAAAAACAAATCACAGCAACAACAAAAATAAATACATTCTTGCAAGAGTTGTCATTAGGAATAAAAATGTAGTCAGTAGCAAAACAGATGTTAAAGGTTCCCTTTATTAAGTGTTGAAAGCCAATCATTGCGCAGTATCAAAGGGGATTATACGGAAACAACGAGGCAGACCTATTCGGCCTCATTTTTGTATCCTTGGGAAAGGCGCTTTGTTCGCATTTTTTAATGTGATATAGCCAACAAGATGTTGAAAATACTTATCAACACTAAACAACTAAAATATACAGGCAGTGAAATAAGATAACACTGGTCAACAGTGAAATCATTACTGACTTGAAAAGGCCCTAATCTGTAGTATTTTGGTGTGCCGAACACGAATATAACCGTGAAAAATTTGTATTGGCTCTCGTTTTGAAGATATTCATATACCTCATTTTCTATGTTTCACTGTGTAAATTTCTCCAGTAGGACTGCAGCAACATCCGGAATAATGATGTAACATTGCATAATACCATCATGCTCACATCATCCACAGTTGATTGCATCATTTTCTGATGCAATGCAATACTAATGCCATGCGGCTGCTGAAGTAAGTTGACGTCAGCAGTGTACTATACATGTGTAGGCCTATTATACTAATGCCAGGCGGCTGCTGAAGCTGACGTAAGCAGTGTACTATATAAAGCCCAATCAGATAGGTTCAGCATTTAAAATATTTTAGACGTTGTGCGAGACAGTTCAAGCTACTGTTACATAAAACTTATTATTTTATCCATTTACGTACAATAAAGAACAGTAATGCCTCGAAAGTGTGTTAATACCGCGGACACTTTTTGCTATATTTGTGGGGAAGTGACATTTGCCAACCAGAAGAAAAGTATCAATTCTCAAGTGAAGAAGGCATATCATCTTTACTTCGGATGCAAGGTTGGTGACCAAGACAAGCCTTGGGCTCCGCATATATGCTGTGCTACATGTACAACACAGCTTTCACAGTGGTTGAATTGCAAAAGGTCATCAATGCCGTTTGCAGTCCCAATGGTGTGGAGAGAGCCAAGCAACCACCTAAATGACTGTTACTTCTGCTTGGTTCCTCCTCTTTCCGGCGGAATAACGAAGCGAAAGAAGTCGAGAATAGTCTACCCAAACATTCCGTCTGCATTGAGACCAGTTCCACATGGTGAGGGACTTCCTATTCCAGAACCTCCAGCAGAATATTCTCTTGATTCATCTGACGAAGACAAAGGTGAGTCGACCTGTTCTTCTCCTGGTCCATCAGCATGCAGTGATCCAGATTTTCACTGTGGTGCATCATCAACCCCACACAGAATAACACAGGAAGAACTAAATGACCTGATTCGTGATTTGGACTTATCAAAGAACAAGGCAGAATTGCTAGGATCAAGACTCCAACAATGGAATCTTCTAGAAGAAGATGTCACAATTACTGCATATCGAAAGCGCCACCAGCAATTGGAGCCTTTCTTCAGAAAGGAAAGTAATCTGATATTCTGTTCCGATATTGAGGGCCTCATGAATGCTTTAAAAATCACTCATGACCCACAAGAATGGAGACTATTTGTGGACTCTTCGAAACTGAGTCTCAAGGCTGTGCTTTTGCACAATGGAAACATTCTTCCATCTATTCCAGTAGCGTATGCTGTCCACATGAAAGAGACATACGATAACTTAAGGCAGCTACTGAATTCCATTGAGTATAACAAGTACAGCTGGCACCTCTGTGGTGATTTGAAGGTAGTTGCCCTTTTAATGGGACTGCAGCAAGGATATACAAAATACATGTGTTTCTTATGCGAGTGGGATAGCCGAGCAAGGGAAATGCACTACATGAGGAAGGAATGGACTCACAGGCAGAATGTAGCCATTGGAGAGAAGAATATCCAACACCCAGCTCTGGTTGAGGCTCAGAAAATCTTGCTACCACCCCTTCACATCAAACTAGGTTTGATGAAGAACTTCGTGAAAGCCATTGACCGGACTTTGCCAGCATTCCGATACCTGCATGAAAAATTCCCTCGACTCAGCGAAGCAAAGATTAAAGAGGGAGTTTTTGTGGGTCCTCAGATTCGAGAGCTTTTCAAAGATGACCGGTTCAACAACTTGCTGGAAGGTGACGCGAAACAAGCATGGAATGCTTTTCGCCTAGTTTCTACAAACTTCCTCGGAAATGTTAGGGCAGAAAACTATAAGGAACTAGTAGAAGACATGTTGATGAAGTATAAGAAACTTGGCTGCAATATGTCTCTAAAGATTCACTTCCTTCATTCCCATTTGGATTTCTTTCCTAGCAACTGTGGTATTGTTAGTGATGAACACGGCGAACGTTTTCATCAAGATATCGCAACAATGGAACAAAGATACCAGGGAAAATGGTCCACTACAATGCTGGCTGACTACTGCTGGACACTCCTCAGAGATGCTCCCGAACAGCTGTACAAGAGACAGGCGAAGAAATCTAAGATGTAGTCAATGACTTGATTTTTTATAGGTAGGCTATTACAGTTGACCTTTTACTATTGGAATGCATTTCGTTATGTAAACATTAATTTCTTGCAGATTACAAAAAAACTAGAGCCAATTTTGCAATTTGACTGTCATATTCGTGTTCAGCACATAAAAATTGATAAGAATTGACTAATTTTATTTCAGTAACATGACTTTTGTAAAAATTTGTTGTCCAGTGTAACCAGTCCAAAATCTTTCAAAGTATAAATGTGACAACGGTACAACGATTTAAGCACATACCCAATAGGCAAACACTTGCTGACCTTACCTCAGCATCCTTAAATTCAGAGGATGTGAAGTTGCTTGCACTATGGAATGGAATTTTTATTTTGTCATTATAAATATTATGGTGATAATCACAAGAAGAAACGTGTGTTGTCTCTCACACCATTCACATCCAATCAAGCTAAGAAGCAAACTCATAATTCAAATCTTGACAATAAATACAATATGGAAACTATTTTATGTGGTTAAGTGCATATGTTTCCTTCGTTTTAATATACCGTAACATATTTGGAGAATAAATGAAAGACCTGCACTCCCTGCAAACACGCATTTCATATTCTAATACATGACGTAAGTCATCATGCCAATTGTAGGTATATCTCAACGAAATAAATTGTATGCCAGTGTACCTTCCCAAGAACGACACTCACATTCGCTTGTTTCTGCAATTCAGTTTGGAAAATCCATTTGCAGAAAGAAAACCGAATATGATTTATTTTACAGTTTTTGCGATATCTAACTAGAGAGCAACACCTACTCAACTTTTCTTTTTCTCACAAAAAACGCAATGCGAATAAAGCGTATGAAACCCGAAGCTATGGTCTAATTGTAAAAGATTACTCTATTAAAATATACCTCATGTGTTTCTGTAAAGTCTCCAACAAATTGAAATCGATGAATCGATCAGACTGTCTATCACTCTATGTATCAGTCTACACTTCCATAAATGGTTGCTGGCAAAACCTTTGATACAGGCGTATATTATATTACAAAGGCTGGTTCTTGCAGTTGGTGCTAAGCTGTCAGACATCTTGACAGTTACAGAATGATTGCTAGACATTTAGCAGTTGTCAGAGCTGTTATTAAGACTGAAGAATGACTTTATTTATTTCCTCTTTTCCTGCTTTTGTTATCGCTTTATCTCAGAATTTAAATGCCAAAGGTACTGCAGTTGGCTCTCTAATGAATTCAACTCCGCAAAACGCAACACAACAACTTCTAAAGATTCACAATAAAACTGATTCTTGTATTTTTCTTCACTCAACGGTTTCATTTTTTCATTTACGCGCTACCGTAAGTTCCAAAGCCTGGTTAATTATTCCTTGTGAAATATAACAGAGCATATAATAATTGCACATCAAAGTCAACATTAAGTGTATAGTTAACAAAAGAACGAAAATAATGATTTGAAATCTTCAAGGTTCCAGAAACTGAATAAATGACAATATTATTGCATATATATGTTCAAATGAAATTCGATTCTATGGAATTTTCTTTTCTATACTTGTATCTACCTTCCAGCATTTCACATGCGTTTTTCGTCTTGTAAGGTAGTTTAGCACAACTGTATCAAAATTTTAGTGCCAGTTGATCAAATAGAATGTGTTTAATTCATTTGCATCCAGCCTATTGTTTCCCCGGTGAATCATACTAACCTGACGTGTCGGCTCTTAAATTAGAATGGATAACCCACAGATTCATCTACGGCAATGATCTTCCGCATTATTGCACCATTCATTATTCTGCTTCTTATACTGTTTATATCCGTCCTCTTCAACATATTAAATGCGCTTATATTAATTAAACGTATTACATGAAGCTCTCACAGCCTCTGTCTTCAAAAAAAAAAAAAAAAGACCAAAGCATGTCATGACCCATAAAGTAGGTTCTGAAGCTCGAACCCATAACACATGTCTTAAGGCTATTGCGATTGCGAGTTCATCGGCACTGGATATACGATTATCGAACGGTAGCTTCCAACTGCAGTGACGAACTCGGTTAAGTTTTGAACAAGATGCAAAGAACCGTTCATGTGTACATTACAATAACTGGAACAGATTCATATACGCTTGAAAGTGCATTATAAGTTTCCAGGCCAAAATCGTTATGTTTACATATTTATAAGCGATGACTAACAGAACAAAACTAGTTGGTTTTTTTTTAACATACCTAAGCCTTTCAAATTATAATGCGTCTTCTGAATCAACCAATTCATTTGTCAATTGGACAAAGCCACTAAAGACGATTACTAAAAAGGAAACAAGAACGAAACTTAAACACAAATGCAATATATAATCTGCACGATGTTTGTTGCAAATACTTACATAATATGAAAAAATTACTATAGCGAACAGGTGTGAACGTTGCCAGTTTTTAAAACGCGTCGTGATAAAATCATAGGAAGGCGGAAATGGCTAGAACAAAGGACTCTTAATAATGCCCTAAGCAAGTAGATCAAAGATGAAATCTTTGGGCCATCCACAGTTGCTCAGATACATTTATCTGTGGTTTCTTACAACATTTAGCTTTTAGAGTGTTGTTTTAAAGTAGCATTACCTACTTGATACTAATTAATATTACACACACACACACACACACACACACACACACACACACACACACGCACACACACACACGCAAATATATATATATATATGATTACGGTAACTTGGAAATTCCTTGTTACCTATGTACAGAAAATGGCCATTTTTGATTGTTTTCTGGATGTAAGTCGCTGGGTGTGAGTGTTCGCAACCAGTGAATCCAATAAATTTATTTTTTGATTTCCTATTTTCTGCGTTCCGCTTTGAGTTATGGGCAATTCCCGTCAGTAATACATCATTTAAAGTTTGGTCGGGACAAGAGAATTGTTCTGACATTTTATTGATTTTTCAGTCTGATCTGTAGAGATTCATTTTAATATTGTAATTTCTACGTTTCTCCAGCATATTAGTTGCTGCAAGCTTAGGTCGATCGCATTTTCTGTGCTGCATAATTTAGGATGCTTGTGCATATTTAAATTTTCAATTGTGTCTGTGCTGGAAAAGTGTTTCCTTCAAGATTTTTTTATCTCCTAGAGCAGTAAGCCCTGATCCATTAGATACGTAAACATTATTACTGACTTTTAGTATTACATTTGATACATTTTGGCTTTATAACTCATTTACTTGTAATCTACTTTCTAGGCTGAGGATGCCCCAAGGTTGCATGTTAACCTTTCAAATTTAAATTTTGATATTTGGATTAGCACTAGATTTAAACTGATGACGTGAAGGAAATAGTGCTCGGCTTAAGTCGGCAACAAATTCCCGGTGCTACTCCATTATATTCTTCACAACCTCGTGTTTAATATGTACACAGTGCTGTTGTGTTACCCTCCCTAGTTACTATAAAACAGCTATGATATGTTACTTTGACATGCTATAATTCCATCGGAATTAGCTAACTATATATGTATGTATGTATGTATGTATGTATGTATGTATGTATGTATGTATGTATGTATGTATGTATGCATGCATGCATGTATGCATGCATGTGTATGTATGTATGAATGTATGTATGTCTCTGTGTGTGTGTATGTCTCTGTGTGTGTGCGTGCGTGCGTGCGTGCGTGTGTGTGTGTGTGTGTGTGTGTGTGTGTGTGTGTGTGTGTGTGTGTGTGTGTGTGTGCGTGTATGTGCGTGTATCTGACGTTTGCTAAACCCCAGTTATAAAGTCATAATCTACTTGTCTTGGGAATATTACCGTGGCCTTGTTTTTGATCTCTTAACATTGCTGCGGGGTTAGTGTTGAACTCTTACGCAAAGTTACCATGACCAGCCAGAGACCCGATACTTTAGTTGGCAAAGGCGAATGGTTGCGTCATTTAACAAAGGCTTGCCGTTATCACCCCTATATGTTGTTAAAGGATTGTTCAATGATCAAAAGGAAAGTCCACAAGGTGAACGGGGCGTGTTCTTATCCGTCCCCACGTTGACGGACAGCGAGAGGGAAATTTTCCGATAAGTTTCATTGGATCGATCCACAGCGATATCCAATAAAAAAATTGAGATAGAGTGGGTGATTACAATTCAGACACGAATGATACTTTCCGAACTCTTATGATTAATTAATATCGCCTAGAAGGATTGCAGATCAACAGGGTTTACTCCGAGAAAAGAAGCCACCCGTAATCTGGTGGCAGAACTTAGAGAGGTAGATTCTAAGGAAAGACAAAGCTTCGAAAAGGAAGCATTTTAGGGGACAGGGAACTTTCGGTTCCATTGCGTCCCAAGTCTTCAAGAGCTAAAGTCGACAGAAGTGCAGTCGTAGAGGACAAGTGGGTGAGGACTAGAAAGAGTTTATAGAAAATAGAGGAGGAGGATGAGAATGAATTTGGAGAAAGGTCAGGGAGGAAGAGGAGAAGGAATTTGGGGAAAGAAGAGAGAGAAAGGATACAGCAGATGAGTAGAAATACAAGGGCAGGTGGAAATCAATCAATCACACTGCTAATCAAGTGATGCAAAAGGCTTACTAAATGGTATAGCGGAAGAAGTGTAATTGGAAATTTGGGTCATTTGATCGCTGAATTGTTTTTAAATTGTTATTCATTAAATTCCAACCTTGTTGTATATTTAACCATCTAACCGGCGGCATTGCTGACTCGGAGCTTTACATCTATATTTCGCTAAATTTAACTTCCAACAAAATAGAGCCTTAGTGGGACTTCTATAAAAGTTTAAATAAAATATTGCGAGCACCCCACCCCAACGATGCTCTTCGTCACAATAGGAATATTAATTATGATAGAACGCTATTATTCTTATCAGATTGGTGATGACAAACAATATTTCCAAAGTGCATTTAATTAATTCCTATGGAGTACCCTGGATAATTTCCTTTACCAATCACACAATATTGTTCTTTTGTCAGGTATGTCGAGGAATATGTGTAGTTCTCAATCCGTGATCGTGCTATGCATTTGTGGTCAAATTTGCAGCTGTTAAACTCTCAAAGAATAATGATACCTCGAGGTTAAGAGAGGTTAAGAGAAGGACATTACTCAAAGGACAGTGGTATCTGGAGATTACGAGAAGCACATCGCCCATAGCACAATGGTATTTCGAGGTTTAGAGGAGAATGACATCACTCAAAGAGTAATGTGATAAAGAAAATGTTTTGCCACATAAAAATGGTGTAGGAGGATTAGAATTTATACAGTCATTATTTGCAAACCTACAATCAACCAACCAACCTATCAACGAACTAACTAACCAACCAAGCAAGCAACCAACCAACCAACAGCCAACAAAAGAAACAAGCAAACTAAAAAGTCCTTGGAGAAAGCACTGTCAATATCATGACGTTAAGCACAAATTATTTTATCTTGAAACGTATTATACATATAAATTGCAAAAAGCCGTGAAATAAATGAATTTCTGATGTTTTATAATTTAGTTCAGTCACGAATTTGCTATCACTACTTGTACATTTATTGTAAGAAAATGAGCAGTGCGCTTTGTATAAAGTTTTCATTATATACAAACATCAATGGGTCAATGATGTTAATATGTCGCTTAAGAAAACAAAACGAAATGCAAGCTGCCAAAGCAATAATTTATGCAGATTTAAGCAGAAAATGATAATTCTGAATAACTCCAGTTAGACCGGAAAATTGTATTATAGCTGTAATCATTTTTAAATTTCAGTTGTATTCAAGTGAGACTAATGACATCCGTCATATGTAAACGCGAATTGGTCATCAGTATTACTCCTAAACTAGATTACTTATTTGGTAGTAACGATTCTTATTTCATATTAGCTATACTTATTTTGCAGTAACTAAACATATTTAGAACCAACTATACTTATTTCATAGTAACTATACTTATTTCGCAGTAACTATACGTATTTAGTGGTAACTATACTTATTTAGTAGTAATTATTCTTATTTCGTAGTAACTATACTTATTTCGCAGTTACTATACGTATTTAGTGGTAACTATGCGTATTTAGTAGTAACCATACTTATTTCGTAGTAACTATACTTATTTCGCAGTTACTATACGTATTTAGTGGTAACTATACTTATTTAGTAGTAACTATACTTATTTCGTAGTAACCATACTTATTTAGTAGTAACTATACTTTTTCATAGTAACTATACTTATTTCGCAATAACTATGCGTATTTAGTGGTAACTATACTTATTTAGTAGCAGTTATTCTTATTTCGTAGTAGCTATTCTTTTTCGTAGTGTCAATAATTATTTCGTAGTAACTATATATATATATATATATATATAATATATATATATATATATATATATATATATATATATATATATATATATATATATATATATATATATATATATATATATATATATATATATATATATATATATATATATATATATATCCCGTATCTCTTTTCATGATAATGATAATATATACGATAGATTATGTGAATACCTGGCTTCATCATTTCATTTTACAAGATATTAACTAGTGAAATCTTGTCCGATATCAATATGGACGTCTGAAACAAATTCTATCAAATTGGAATGAAGCGAGTTCTGTTTTACTGTGAAGTCAGAATTCTTGTATCCAGTCATTAATTACAAACTTTATATCCTTGTTATTTGATGGACTTGTCTTCGTGAGGATGACAGCTATGTTGATCATTACGAAGGGGTGATAGTGGCAACAAAGACAACATGGGCGATTACGATAATGAAATCCTATTCATAGTGTTAGGAACATTTAATTTATATTGTGTGCTTGATCTTTATCCGTGGTTGAGGATAGAGTTCGGGCCTGTCTGACTAATTTCATTTTTTAACGATTTTTTTTTAATGGGAGACTGACACATAGCCTTCATTACGAACTTAGAATGTTTTGGAAACAAACTCGGTGACAATAGTTGCTGGCATATTCAACTGAAAATGACCCACCTCCAGGACACTTTTCTGTGCCATGGTTCAGGTGTCAGTCTGTATATAACGGACTCAGTAAATAATTATTCCTTTCTATTTTATTATCAGTCTGTTAAATAACATTTTGCTGTGTACATTTGTAATTTTATAGGAATTATTTATTTCAATTATTTATTGGAATTATAAAGTATCAATTGACGTTTTAGATTAAAACACTACTTCGGGATTATTAGGACTCATTCAAAGACGTTCAAGATTATATCATTGTGGTACATCAAGAGTATTGGTAAATCAAGCCATCCAAGACTATTATCTTATTAGCTCATTCAAGATTACTGGCATTCATTTGGAATATTCTATAATTTTGGACTTGTGATAGAACATTTGTAATTAGTTGGGATTTGATTCAGAATATTGTAAGTTCATTTTACACTTTGCATTCTAGGGAAATAAATTGTTTCTTGAATTTTATTAAAATCGATGGTTTGGCTTGTTTATGTTTCATTTTTTAATACCATAGAGACGTAACAATAAAAGAATGACGTTAAATGAATATGTTTGGAAACTATTTTGGGAACTATGCTGGTTGATCGAAAACTATTGTTTATACCTGAGTACCAGCCTTAGTGGTTGCTACAAAAGTTTAATCTGATGTCGACAATAATGTCTGTGGAAACAATAGGATTCCTTTCCCAATACACGAAATGATGTACCAACTACAGTATTATTCATTCCGCAATGCACCAAATGAAGTACCAACTAAAATGTAATTCTTCACACAACTGCTAACATTTAAAAACACGAAAATCATTCGATTTCCATTATGCTTATGCTGTAAATTCATTAAATGAAAAATTAACCCAAGATCACGATAACGTGCTCTATATGAGATATCGTGTTTTCATATACATTTTTGGTATAAAAAAATATTTGAATTCTAATTCAAATATTTTATCTTGAACTTTCTTACATATATTTAATTTAATTTGTATTTGATTTAAATTGTGTTTGATTTGATTTGATTGTTTGTGGTTTTTTTAATCTTTTTATTTTCTTTACATGTCAATGTAATGTAATTTTGTTTGCTACAAATTTTATATTTTCCAGAAAATTAGGTTTGACCTGAGTTTTTCCTTAGATACCTAATAATAGAAACACTTGTTTCTATTTTTGACTTAGTTCCTGACCTTGATTGAGGGTCAAGTAAACAACTTTTTCTAGGAGTAAAATGATTGGTTCTTATCAAGGACATGCAGGAGCTAAGTGACCTTTACATGTAAACATGATCACGTGATCCTCTATTTCGCAATTTCGAAAATGCCTGTATATATATATATATATATATATATATATATATATATATATATATATATATATATATATATATATATAGTAACATCATTACAAATGCAAAGATAAGGAGCTAAGGATGTGTATTTTCAGACGAATTTCAATCCATGATTCTTTTGTGCATTATTGTTATGTTGATCCTAGTTTGCTAGAACACATACAAGATCAGGTCTATTACTTACTGTTCGTACATTTGCATATATGGTGCAATTGAAGGGATGTTGAAAGCAAATCACAAGAATATAAGCCACATATAAAATGTCATGTTTTCATCTGGAAAACAGAGTCACACGAAAACAAGTCGCAAGCAATTTAGAGGAGATACAACAACTCCACCCAGGATACGGTATTAACATTATGAATATTCATTACTTGCATTTGTTTATTTCCATCGGAATCCAATTGCAAAATGACATTGTTTACTTATATAAACGAAACGATCGGAGTATTGCAGGCAAATGCTTTCTTTTACAATTTCACTATGAGCTAGGATTACGGTGCACAAATGAATCTGCACATGTAGCTAGGGTTACTTTGTACAAAGGTATATGTACATGTAGCTAGGGTTACTTTGTACAAAGGTATATGTACATGTAGATAGGGTTACTTTGTACAAAGGTATATGTACATGTAGATAGGGTTACTGTGTACAAAGGTATATGTACATGTAGATAGGGTTACTTTGTACAAGGTTGTGTGTACCTGTAGCTGGGGTTACTTTATACAAAGTTATGTGTACATGTAGCTGGGGTTACTTTGTACAAAGGTATATGTACATATAGCTAGGGTTACTTTGTACAAAGGTATATGTACATGTAGATAGGGTTACTTTGTACAAAGGTATATGTACATGTAGATAGGGTTACTTTGTACAAGATTGTGTGTACCTGTAGCTGGGGTTACTTTGTACAAAGTTATGTGTAAATGTAGCTGGGGTTACTTTGTACAAAGGTGTCTGTACATATAGCTAGGGTTACTTTGTACAAAGGTGTCTGTACATGTAGTTAGGATTACATTGTACAAAAGAGTCTGTAGATGTAAATAGGGTTACGTTGTAAAAAGGAATCTGTTCATCTACCTGGGTTACTATATACAAAGGAGTCTGTACATTTAGCTAGGATTACATTGTACAAAGGATTCTGTACATGCAGCAAGGATTACTTTGTACAATGAATATGTACATGTAGATAGGACTAATTTGCACACATCAACCTGTACATGTAGCATGGGTTACTTTGTACAAAGGATCATCCAGACGATTGTACGGATCTGAGGTTTCTTCCCTATTCCAGTACTTCTGGAATTTCTATGTAAACTCAGTACTTAATTCCACAATAATATTAGATATAGTAAATGATCAAACATATATATCACGATAGTCTTCTGGATTGTTGGAAGGCTCGTGAGAGGTCTAAGGCGCTAGCCTTTATGAATTATTCACACATCTCACTTTCTACCACGTGAGTTTGAGTCTCGGCAACAATCACACATCTCACCTCTGTCCACGTGAGTTCGAGTCTCGGCTCCACCAAAGTGAGTATACGAGAAAGCTTGCCACTAGCTTTTCTTCGTTCGGTAGTTCTTTCCTGGGTATTCCCGTATTCTTCTTCCGGCATGTACACTGGCCGACATGTATAGCACATCATTTGATGACAAATGGCGTAAACCCACAAAAGCAATTAAAATCTGGATAGTTTGCGTCAATAATTATAAGCCTCAAGCTAAAACATAGTTTCATTGTCCCTGAGAGATGTAAAAGTTCGTTAGGCGACAATCCATTATGTTTTGCGTTTTATATTTGCATCGTTTCTGCTTAGCTTATTTATGTTGTACATGAATTTCATCTTCTTTAAGAGTTCGTACCAAGAAAACCAAATCTGACCACCTTGAGGCAACGGCGAAAATGACAGCAAATATATAGCTGCATTTATAGTCAGAAATTACATGAAAATCGTCTGTGTATTGAATTCCTTTTAGGAATGGATCCTGTGGTATGTGCATGGTTTTCAATTAACCTTGTCTCAGCGTCGAGCTACTGTCACTTTCAAATTTGACCGATCCTTTTCAAAGACACACTGGTGGCGCTTGAATAAATTCTGGTTTAACTCCGACAGTAATTGTGAATGGTTATGAATCAACTCATCTTTTCTTGAATAAGCTATATAATTAGACAAATACATTGCTATAAGGTACATTTTTTAGCTGACATTCCATGTTAATATCAAAGTTCAAAGGTGTTCATCTATATTCCTAATTACAATGAAAATAACTATAGATTGAGACATTAAACGCTTAAAAGAATTTCAAAAACATTAAGAAGACAGCAGGGACAAAAGATTTGTGCAGTTTTGAAAATCCGGTATTAGTTGCCATTTAAATGTGCCATTTAGCATTACCATACCAGCCACTGGCGTGACTAGGCAGAAGAACGTTGATGACGATGTCGATTATTTACGCATTCTCATTATAGCTGTACCGGATATGCCTTTTAGTGCAAACAATACTCGTTTCAGATGAAAGCGACAACGTCCTGCATCGCTTGGACACGATTGGTTGATTACATTTCATTATTGATTAGCTCAGCAGAATAAAATTGAAATTATATGCTGACCGAATATGTTAAAGATACGATCCAAACAACTCTTCACAAGGTAATTGTGAAAACCTAAACAATTGCGATTAACTACATGATATAGAACAACAACCCCTTATTGTCAAATAGTGAAAACGATTATACCTTAAAGTAAGCAGTCTAAACCTCATCTGTTATGGTGTCCTGAGTATTCATGTTTTTGTATCTCTTGGTGAATGATTTGTATATTATGTATAATTTTTGTTTTTGACTGTAAATTATAGCGATTATCTATAAATAAGATATGACATGGCTAATTTTCTACAATGGTATAGATTCTCTTTAAGATATTACTGTGCCTGCAGATTGCATAGGATCTATAAATAGATGTTAAGTTTCTAATAAAAAACATGTTGACGAGTTTGGAGCAATTTCTCATTAGCCGGTGGGGTCCGGTACTTTCTTAGACGAATTATGTTCTATCATTTGGATGGGTTAGGTCACTCGAATAAAGATCTGTCACATGGCGTATATTGCGACATACAGTCGTAATAGTCTCTTGATTGTAAATACAAGGAGAGAACTGAACAATCAAAGTCATTCCTATTTTGGAGTCATCACTATTTCGGATTCTTATTTTATATGTTAAAATCAGTCTGCAGATTGTTTAATATTGTGTCTAAAGAGTATTTAAGAGGAAACATTTGTTTCAATTATTCGTTGGAATTACAATGTGCTCATTTGACTAAAACATTGTTCTGAAACTATTGTGAATTAGACAAAAGAGTTATGGACAACAACACTGAGTTACGTGCATTCGATGAAATTAAATTTATTCGGAACATTTTGTTCTTTTGGACTTAAACATTGTTTATTGGATTTGACTAACTTTACGATACTCTAAGTTCCTCTTAGATTTTCATTTTATAACTTGATAATTAAACGTTGAAGTTTTACAAGACTCATTGGATTTTTCTCTTACTTACTTTATGACCATAGAGTCGTAACACACCTCCTACGCAGCCCGTTGAATGCAGTCAAATGTAACTATTACTTTCCTGATCTACTGTCATGTTTTGTTGATGGCATTATTTGTATTATCCTGAGAGGAAATAAAATGAAACACTCATCCGTTGCACCTTGCACCGTCGTATTTTCAAAAGCTATTGCCTAATACGGCCTTTAAATTTATTTTCAGCTTATTTTGGCCTTTAACCATAGACTATAGCCTGAATAAAAACGTCGAAAATAATCAATCTTAAGATAGTTTGATACCATCAGCATACCTGTTCTAATACTGGTTGTCTTTTCATATTAGAATTTTAGTATTTCCTGAAGGTGAATAGATTCAGGCATACACATATTTATTTTGATTATATAAATATTCGATTTTTCGATTACGTTACAGTATTGTGTTTAACAAAAGATACAAACTGGATAAATCGTGTCTGTACACGAATCAATGAAAATGACGTTCCTGTTTCCCACTCTACTGAGCGTGCTGATTGTAGCTCTTATTCCTCTAATTGGTGTTATTGGATTAAGACGAATTTCCGAGTATCTAATTGGCTCGTTACAACAGGTTTTGTGTTGAATTTACATGTTTCAATAGTAGATAAAATTTTGTCGCAGTCCGCATTATCAATATGAAATGATTACCCATTGTTACAAGTAAACATTAATGCAACCGTGATTGGTGGATTTAGCGCCTTACAATTTTCGTTTTTTTCTTTTACTTTCTTAATTTTATAAATGATGAGACATATTCAACTTTCACATTTTAGAGACATTGTAACTTATAATGATCATTTGCTTTCCCCCAAAAAGTATTCTTTCGACACCGTGGAAGGATTTTCAATGAAGAAAAAACAGAAGTCAATAATAGTATCATGTACTTCTTTAATCAACGGCACAACCATGCAATCATTGTATAAATTGTAATTAATTATATTTACTTACTTTGAAAAGTAGAAGACAGTCTAGTGACCTCTGTAATGATTTCCGCGAATGACGAATTGCTAGTTACCGTTATAGATAAAATACAAATATCATTTGTATCATTCTTATCAAGAAAGGGAAAGCAAAGAAGAAATATCACAATTATAAATATAAAAATTTCAATTTTCCAGTTCATCTCTATTAAAACAATGCATTTTATATTATATTATAAAGCCAGGAATGTGTTGATGTTCCATAAGCTGTTAATATATATATATATATATATATATATATATATATATATATATATATATATATATATATATATATATATATATATATATATATATATATATATATATCAAGCCCTACTAATTCTCTCTGTGTAAATATAGAGATTTGAAGGGAGTAAAAAACAAAATTATGATCATTTGCTGAAAATGAGTCACCAAATCGACGAGGTTCACGGATTCTGTATAACACGAGTTGTACGGATTTTACCTTAGCACGAGTTGCACGGATTCTGTATGGCACGAGTTGTACGGATTTTACCTTAGCACGAGTTGCACGGAATACATCTATAATATTTCACTCATATCACAAAGTGTTTCACTGTCAAGGTTTAGATAATTTTAGCTACTGCGTTTGTGATACAATAAATCATATCTATGAGAAAAACTTCACTTTCTAAGGTCATTTTAAATTTGACTTTTCATTGGTTAGTCGATTGGTATAGTGAATATATTTTATTAGCAGGAAATATCTTGTTACATATTGATGGACCGAGAGAGTAATTAGCGGGGATACAGAAAATATTCATAATCTGCTATTGGGAATGATCATACGGATTTTTTTTAGAAAACATTAACAAGTCTAATGATAAACCAAGTATGCAATTAGACATTAGAATGTACACTTTTCTTCATAATCAGTAAGTACAATTGAATTTCTTTACTGTAATCACGAAAGACCCGTCAACATTTTTTTATCCTTGGTTATTATTTGCAAGAAATATTTTTAAAAAACTGTTAATTAAAGTTAAGAAGTTCAGTATTTGTTAGATTTTTTTAAAAATATAATTGTTTTTTTTATGTTGTGGGGAAGGTACTCATGAAATAATATGAAATACATATGAGACCATCTCAATATTTTATATCTTTTGCTCTGGTAATATGTAAAATAATAATAATTCTGACGACATTTATGTGATGTCGGCAATTTAAAAGGCCAAATCCATGTTTATGTGCTAGCCTCTTGTAACTGATATGCAATTTCAATACTATCTACAGCAACGATGCTAAAAATGAACTGATTCTTCAAGCTGTGAAGTATACACATTTAATGTACCAAAAAGTGAAAATCGAAATGACAGAAATGATCCAAATAGAAAGGTATGCTTCGTTCAAAATCAACGTCACACACACACACACACACACACACTTCACAGGAGTGGGAAAGTACCGTGTTTCTTCGGGCGGTTGATAGATAACTGCTGCGTCTCGTGCCAATCATGTCAAATATTGATTACATATGTCCATAACGATCACAGCTATATTGACCGTTGATGATGTGTCCTGTCAAGGGAAGCATTCAATTTTGCATATACAGACAAAAGCATACACGCAATGCGAACAGAAACCAAATCATACAGAAAGAATTTAAACGACTTTGAAGAAAGAGAAATTTTGCGTTTTTTTTTTCTGGATAAATTTTTGTAATGAATGCTAAATCTCTGTCATAAATAGCGAGCATATAAGTATGTAGATGTCTAAAAAGGTAGTGTGTCCAGTAAAGCTGACTATCTACATAGATACTCCTAGTACATAAAGTATATATATATATATATATATATATATATATATATATATATATATATATATATATATATATATATATATATATATATATATATATATATCGAACAATATTCCGTTCATGGAATCATGGAATCAAGCAAAGGAACCAATCTGTTTGGGATTGACTCGGATAACTGTTAAAAAATCTCACAAGAACAGTGAGAAGCAAGTTTCTTTTGTGGTTTTACCAAGCTTGTGTCTTTCAACTCTCGAAGGGTCTTTCTCAAAGCAATACAAAACAGCTACAAACACGACAAACCATAAACACTAAAGAAAACTTTGAATTTGCCAAATTTTACTTGATTTCGGGTTCTATTCGATATATTATAAACATTTATTTAGGCCTTTACCACGCTCATTGGTTCTGAACGCCAATTATAAACTTAAAACCCATTTGGTATTGACCTACAAGAGGATGTGTGTGTGTGTGTGTGTGTGTGTGTGTGTGTGTGTGTGTGTGTGTGTGATTTGGATTTTTAACGTAGCTTTAACAATTTTTCAGTTGTATCGCTACAATGTCTGCAGTTTGGCAGTTTATAGTGATGTCTAGCACTGGGACATCATGCCGCAGACATGTAACATATAATACATATACAATAACATATAATACCAGGAATACAATAACGTATAATACCAGGAAAAGGACATTTTGTGTATTTATTACATACCAATTTTGATATTACACGGCTGATCTGGCGTGTAATACAGATGCTCAGTCTGTGATTCCTTATAACACACCTAAAATATCCATTGCGCTCAATCAGCCTGCAGCTACTTTTACACCTTGAAATATTCAATACGTCCATTTATAAAATATCGGGAATAACTTATTGCGAAAGATATAGAACTATTCAAAACTGTAAATACGAATTTGTCATTTTAATAAATTTGCCATATGTGGTGAAAATGTTCGTTTTTTGGGGAGTACTGTAATTATTAGCATTTCACGGTATCTACCTCCAAGAAATAAAAGTTAGTTGAGTTTGACAACAATATGTTAGGCAGAGTGTTTTTACAATGAGTACTGAGAGAAATCTGGTGTACAAAGTGACACTTAACGTGAATCTGATGTGCAAAGTGACACCAAACATGTAGTTGTTGTGCAAAGTGAAACTTAACATGAAGATGGTGTGCAAAGTGACACTTAAGAAGAAGCTGGTATGCAAAGTGACACCTAACATGAAGCTGGTATACTTGTTGTTGTTGTTGTTGTTGCTGTTGTTCTAGGGTTTAACGCCATTTACAGCACAAGATAGGCTATACATGGCGGCCAGTATAACGGGTGGAGGAAGAACCCTGGAAAATCCCAGGAAGAACCACCTACCCACGAGAAGCTACAGGCAGGCTTTCCCACGTACCCACGCTAGCCGAGCCCTGGTTTCGAACCCACGCAGACAGAGGTGAGATGGCAGTGATCCGGAACGGTGAGCGCTTTAGACCACTCGGCCACTCGGGGCCCCTAAGCTGGTATGCAAAGTAAACCTAACATGAAGCTGGTGTGTAAAGTGAACCTAACATGAAGCTGGTATGTAAAGTGAACCTAACATGAAGCTGGTATGCAAAGTAAACCTAACATGAAGCTGGTGTGTAAAGTATACCTAACATGAAGCTGGTATGTAAAATGAACCTAACATGAAGCTGGTATGTAAAGTGAACCTAACATGAAGCTGGTATGTAAAGTGAACTTAACATGAAGCTGGTGTGTAAAGTGAACCTAACATGAAGCTGGTGTGCAAAGTGAACCTAACATGAAGCTGGTGTGTAATGTGGCACCTAATATGAAGCTGGTGTGTAATGTGGCACCTAACATGAAGCTGGTGTGTAAAGTGGCACCTAACATGACAGAGGGGGAATATCAAGTATTATTCCTATTCCTATTAAAACTCGTTCTTTTTCGCCAACTCGGAGCAAAACACAGGTGTACTTTTGTCCTTATATAAACCATACTTTTGTCCTTATATAAACCATATGTATTGATACAAGCCATGGGCTATTTATATCCATTGATAAATAATCCCAGTTGTGATTATTTGTCGATGAACTATTCTTTGATCTTGTCTGTTGAAGAACGATATGATTTTGTTATCTGCATTTGTTGGGTGGGGTTTTTCAGTTTGTTTTCGTTACGTTTGTTATAGATGGAATAATGGCGTAATCAAGGGTGTCAGAAATTGAATTATCATCAAGTTACATTATAAATGAGCACCTCGTTCACGTGCTTTTTGATAGGCATTTCTGCCAGATCAAGTCCCAGCAGGTGTATCCAGTTACAGTCAATAGCAAATGATTACGGTTTAGGTTACATTTAATTCACGATCTAATTATATATGCGACACAATTTTTCATAATCAGTACTATGACTGGATTGTGACATGTGACACTTGTTATTTAGTTACCCAAAAATAGGCATGCGATAAAAACCTCGAATAAACAATTCCGCATAAAAACAAGTGTCACGTGATACATATGGACAAGGAATGCAAGCAAGGGAATGTAAACAAGTTTACTCCACAGCAGTTAGGATCACAGCATTGGTAAGTTTAGAGAAATTCAACAGAAAGAAAATTATCGATTAACACAACATAGATTATGAGGAAATTAATATACATACAAACATAATCTGACATAGATTATGTGGAATTGGGTGTACACACACACACACACACACACACACACACAGAGTAATATGTCGTGAGTTGTGGGGAAATAGATGTACATACATACACAACATGAAATTTCTCCTGCGGTAATGTAGTTCAAGACGTTATTGGTAATTAAAGTCACGTGACCTCGTGTACGTGTGCGTTGTGTGTGTGTGTGTGTGTGTGTGTGTGTGTGTGTATTTGCTGGGGGTGCAACATTCTGGATATGTTTTGGGGTAGGGATGAAATTTATTGTAAGGGAAGGATAGTATCTCTGCAGTAAAACGAACTATTTCCGGAATGGTTTCTAAAATTAATTATTTGTCGGAGGTAAATGTTGCATCGATGAGGAAATTGAAAATCTGAATTCAAATATTACAATAAAGGATAGACATTTTAAATAAATTGTTTTTATAAGTATAATTATCACTTAAGTTGAATTTCGTTTAGTACACATTCCACAATCACAGTAGCTCAGGTGATACTGCGACTTTTACTTACAAACCGAAATAACGTATACTTACTAATCAACGTTAAATATCTAAGCATCGTACTGAGATATATAGCACAGGGTATTTAAATAATCGAACCTAGAAGAGAGAAGAAAGGCGAACGAATGAATTATTGATTGAATGAAATATCACAAAATGCACAGCTTTTACCTATTAGAAGTGAATATTAAGATCCGAGCCTTCCACACAAATATACGAGGATGAAGGTAATGGAGTTATTATGTCTGTGGAACCTGAGGGAATGGTCGAGGAAGAGGGGGCGATAGTTATTGTGGGCATGAATTACAGGTCTTAGTATTTGACGATCCTCTGATTCTGAAAGTTTCTTCCCGATCTAAAGACCAACTTTTAGGGTTTTTTTTCTGTTGCTCTAAAGTTGTAGTAATGTACACCTAGAAATACAGATCTATAATTTCATCACATCAGTGTTAGATGATGCCAATTAACGGATTGCGTTGTGTTTGTTCTCTCTCGGAACATAAGATTCCGGAAATAGTCTTGTGACTCGTGTTAGCGTGAGCAGATGAAAGAATGATTATATTAATTAAAACACAAATGATAGGAAGACTTTCGTTGTCACTTTTGGATCGATTGCATGTAAGCTTTTTATTTGCATCGCATGTCATAAATCTCCATGTATATCTTACTTTGATTAGCTACTTTCAAAGTTAATTGACTGTTACATACGGGGTCTATACAGTAGAAATATAATTGTTTTCACACATATTCTACACGCTGCTTTCGATGCTTATTTTTCAAGTTTGCCCAAATACAACAAAATTTTACGTTAAACAAAGTGTGTTCCTTCACAGGATTGAACTTCATTTCTTGTCATATTTCATATGCATTTGTAAAATAGGTCAAATTATAAACAATGCAACGCACCAAGATAAATATTTTACTTCTGGACAACATCACTACCTGATTAAGTGCTGTATACTGAATATAACGTACATGCAGAGAATCACACTACAGTCATCAATGTCTGATTACTCACTGTATACTGAATATAACATACTAGCAGAGAATCACACTACAGTCATCAATGTCGGATTACTCACTGTATACTGAATATAATGTACATGCAGAGGATCACATTACAAGCATGGATGTATAATTACTCAATGTGCCCTGTATCCAGTCTATACACTTAAAGCACACTACAAGCATGAGTGCCTGATGAGTCATTGTATTCTGTATCCAACATAGAATCACACTACAAGCATGAGTGTCTCATGAGTCACTGTATGCTGTATGCTCAGCATTAGGAGGTTAGTGCAAGGACTGGTCGGCATGGTGTCATGATAATGAGACTGACTGGGACATCATGCTACATGCCTGAGGCATGATTACCCAGTACTAGACATCTCTATAAAACTGCTACACTGGAGACGTCGTAGCGATATGACTGACAAATTGTTAAAATCTACGTTAAATATATAAATCACACGCAACTAGATTCATCTTCATGGCAAGCTATAGCATAATAACACGAAACAAAACATAGCTCTAGCATAATCGCACGAAACAAAACATCGCTATAGCATAGAATTAAAACATAAATAATACCATGTCAAATACAGGAATATTAGAAGAAAACTGAGCACCTCAATTGTTAAAAGGAAATATAACGTTTTACACTAACATTGTCATAGAAGTCATAAATAGCTGCAAAGACGTTTAATGTCTGAAAGAGGATTTAATCAAATTTCACAGAGTTGTCTTCAAATAAAATAAAAATGAATTATTAGCTAGATTTCTGCAAATGCTATACACAGTAAGACAAACCTTCAGTGAAGTAGTGGTCAGTTTACAAACCTTCAGTGAAGTAGTGGTCAGTTTACAAACCTTCAGTGAAGTAGTGGTCAGTTTATCGATGAATTCTAGAAATAGACATAAGGTGTTTAGATGCACATTATTTTCAGAGTTACTTTTCACATATATGATATAGATTTGTGGTATGTGATTATATCATTAACCGAGAGACAAACATATTTCCCGAACATTTCAATAAACCGAGTTATGACGTTATCGTTTAATATCAATCGGGCTGCTAGTATTCGGACTTCAATATCCATTCAGCGTTAGACTGTAATGCTTTGCTCCAAATAAGGCACCCATATGTGATAAAAGGTTGAATTAAGCATTGAAGCAATGTTTCTGAATATTAGCTAAATGTTAGAAGTATTTTTAATTAAGATTATTGAAGATAAACATGAATCCTCCAATTTTCATCTATAAATGTCCAAAATGATGATTTTCTTCTATAAATACCCCCGTGTACATTTTCATATATAAATATCTCGATGTACATTTTCTAAATACCCCAATGTGCATTGTCTTATATAAATACCATAATGTACATTTGTTTCTATAAATACCAGAATGTACCTATCTTTTATAAATACTCCAATTTACATTTTCTTCATAAATACCCCATCTACATTTTCTTCTAAAAATACGCCAATGTACATTTTCGTCTACAAATACCCGAATATGGTTTTGGGGAGAAATTTTCATCAGGTGAATATCTCCTTTATATAATTTCAAGCCTGTTTCTTCAGCCTGTCGTATCGGAGTACCAGTTTTCATGCATACCTGTCTAACCATTCAGTCGTTGATGAGTAACCGTCTTCGTCCATGTCTATATTACCTTTCAACGTTTGTTGAGAACGAGTCTTAATGCATATCTGTTTTACCAACCTGTCGTTGCTGAGCACCAGTTTTAATGCTTGTCTGTTTAACCATCCAATTACGGCTGAGTTTTCATGCTTGTCTGATTAATCAGCCAATCGTTTCAGAGAACCAGTATTTGTGCCTGTCTCTTTTACAAGCCAATAGTTGCTAAGTAGCATTTTTTGTGTGCATGTCTTTTTACCATGGTATCGTTGCTGAGTATCAATTTTTGTACTTGTCTGTTGAACCACCCAGTCGTTGCCGAGTACCAGTTTTCGTACATGTATGTTTTATCAGCTAATCGTTGCTGAGTAGCAGTTTTCGTGCCTCTCTGTTCTCTCTGCCAATGGTTGTTGAGTACTAGTTTTCGTTCATGTCTGTTGTACCATCCAATCGTTCCTGAGTACTCGTTTTCGTGTCTGTTTATTCATCTAATCTTTGCTGAATACCAGTCTTAGTGCCAATCTGTTTTATTATTTGTCTTGTACCAGTTTTCATATATGTCTGTTTTATCAGAGAATCGCTGCTGAGCATGCGCATTTGTTATCATGCCTGTCTGTTTATACATATAATCTGTGCAAAATACCTTTCTGCGTGGCTGTTGTATTAGGCAATAGTTGTTGAGTGCCAGTCTTCGTGCATGTTATATCCTTCATTATTTGGATCGGTATTGTGTACAACGAATTAAAAATGTATTGTATCTGATTATAGGAGTGTTGTTGTTGTTGTTGTATTCTTTAACGCCATTTTTCAGCACACGATAGGCTATGCATGGCGGCCAGTATTAATGATGGAGGAAGAACCCGGGAAATCCCCGGAAAGAACCAACGACCCTCGATAAGCTACTGGCAAGCTTTTTCACATACCCACACTGGCCGAATCCGAGACCCGAACCTACGCAGACAGAGGTGAGATGGCAGTGTTCCGTAACGGAGAAGGCTTTAGACCACTCGGCCACTGGAAGCCCCGATTATAGGAGTGTAATAGTTATCTATCTGCTAATGTTTAATAAGATAAAGAACAAGAATGATGGATTTTGTTTCCTCGTATTTTATACATTAAAACAAATTACTGGTTACTTTTTCAAGGTGTCTAACACAAATGAATAGTAACAGGTCATGCGCAATGAACATTTACCGTTGTCTATTCAAATCTACTCTCAATCCGTTCATGAGTTTTTAGTCCACTACAGATCGCCTACGTTACATCTGACATTTCATCCATCCGTTTTAATTTTGCAGTATCCTCGGTCTGTCTGTCTGTCTGTCTGTCTGTCTCTCTCTCTCTCTCTCTCCGTCTCTGTCATTATATCTGTCTCACTCTCTGTCTCCGTATTTCCTGTGAACGCAAATGTCAGAAACAAACATTCTGATACGACCGACAAGTCGCAGTTCATCGATAGATCTCAGGTTAGTGTCCCAAGAACTGCCATCCAGAAACAATATAATTGAATGTTATTTATGGATAAAGCAACTGATACAACGCGCATGTCATTTAAGCTTCATATTAAACACATTTCTACTTTCGCCTGGATTCCGGAAGTTATTAAAATCGGTAAAATTCTTTATACCATTTGAAGCAATCATATCTTACTTTCGCTAAAAAGTGTTTCTGTTTTCTTTGTTTCATTACCCTTGCCCTTTTCCTTAGCATCTTGCTGCTCAACAATACAGTTCAGCGTTCTTCTATGTTAGACATTTTTAAAGGCGATTATAAACACAAGGGTGAGTCATATAATCGGATTTAATGATAGATAATGGCGTGTTTGATACAAGCATCGCTGCAGTGATGTAATACCACTTCGCCTAATAGACTATTATTTATTCATACAATAATTAAGTATAATCAATATTCAGGTAAAAAAAGAAAAAGAGAAAGATTTGGGTAGCGATACGTGACATCCGTTTGATGCTTGCAGCTTATTTGGAATGGAAACACAGTAAATTCACTCTTTGATTTGAAAATGTTGCTGTTGTTGTTGTGGGGTTTAACGCCATTTTTCAGCACACGATATGCTATGCATGGCGGCCAGTATTAATGGTGGAGGAAGAACCCGGGAAAACCCCGAGAAGAACCACCGACCCACGAGAAGCTACTGGCAAGCTTTTTCACATACCCACATTGGCTAAATCTGAGACCCCGAACCTACACAGACAAAGGTGAGATGGCAGTGATCCGTGACGGAGAGCGCTTTAGACCATTCGACCACTCGGGGCCCCTTCTTTGAAATTGCATTCAGAGCAAATTAAAATTCAATATTAGGTGAGTGCATAATAATGATAGTTTTAAATATTATTTCTCGATCTTCGATTTCGTCAAGTGTACATTTGTTTGCATCGAAAATTAGGTAAGACTCTGGCGGCTGAGACAAATTTTATAATACCAGGAAGAGGACATCGTATTGCAACGAAGAGGGCACCTTATAATGCGCAGAATAAAATTTGAGCTTAAATTATAAATCCTGTACTGCATTTCTGACAAATTCCGTACGATGACAATGCTCACATTGTTAACAGAAACGTATAGTCAACTGACAAGATATAAAGGGTATCAATTCAATGACATTGATTTAATAAACTGGCAAGATTTAAAGGGCATCAATTTGAAGACATTAATTTAGTAAAATGGCAAGATTTAATGCCATTAATTTAATAAACTGGTAAGATATAAAGGTCATCAATTCGATGACATTAATTTAGTAAACCGGTGAGATTTAAAGGGCATCAATTTGAAGACATTAATTTAGTAAAATGGCAAGATATAAACGGCATCAATTCGATAACATTACTTTAGTAAAATGGTTAGTTATAAAGGGCATAAATTCGATGACCTTAATTTAGTAAACTGGCAAGATATATAAGACATCAATTCAATGACATTAATTTAGTAGAATGGCAAAATATAAAGGGCATCAATTCAATGACATTAATTTAGTAAACTGGCAAGATATAAAGGGCATCAATTCAGTGACATTAATTTAATAAACTGGCAAGATATAAAAGACATCATTCAATGACATTAATTTAGTAAACTGGCAATATATAAAGGGCATCAGTTTGAAGACATTACTTTAGTAAACTGGCAAGATATAAAGGGCATGAATTCGATGACATTACTTTAGTAAAATGGTTAGTTATAAAGGGCATCAATTCCATGACATTAATTTAGTAAACTGGCAAGATATAAAGGGCATCAATTCAATGACATTACCTTAGTAAACTGGCAAGATATAAAGGGCATCAATTCAATGACATGAATTTAGTAAACTGGCAAGATATAAAGGGCATCAATTCAATGACATTACTTTAGTAAACAGGCAAGATATAAAGGGCACCATTTCGATAACGTTACTTTAGTAAACTGGTTAGATATAAAGGGCATCAATTCGATGACATTAATTTAGCAAACTGGCAAGATATAAAGGGCATCAATTCAATGACATTAATTTAGTAAACTGGCAATATATAAAGGACATCAATTCAATGACATTAATTTAGTAAACTGGCATGATCTAAAGGGCATCAATTTAATGACATTAATTTAGTAAACTGGCAAGATTTTAAGGACATCATTTCAATGACATTAGTTTAATACACTGGCAAGATATAAAGGGCATCAATTCAATGACATTAATTTAGTAAACTGGCAAGATTTTAAGGACATCATTTCAATGACATTAGTTTAGTACACTGGCAAGATATAAAGGGCATCAATTCGATGACTTTAATTTATGCCATGAAGAAAAACTTAAAAATAGATCTATCTGACAATAAAAGAGAAAGAAAAGAAGATACAGTCTGTATAAGGATAATTGAATGTCAAAGCAAGACTCCCCTTCTCCGTAGGCCACGTTTCATTGTTGTATTGACTAATGTTATTCAACCGTTCTGAGCTGGCTTCCTATTAAAGGACGTTGGCTCCGTTTAATTCATCTATTTATGGCAGATGCTACTTTTATCAAGAAGATGTAGTCACGTGGAATGCTAAGCAGACGACATTCGCATATAAGTGTTTCCTGTCGTGGATAAATAATAAAATATCATACTTGGATCTTCACTGATGCAGAAGCTTAAGTATGACACTCGAAACAATCCAAGTGCAATTATCCTTATTTGTATCTGTATCAATAATTTAGATGCACGTGACGAGTGCTGATAAAATATACGAGTACTGATAAAAAAAACCAGAAAGACTTTGAAAGGTAATTTCGAGTGAATGCTAAAAATACACATTTGTATTTCCTTCAAAAAATCAATACTGACAAAAAGTCAATCCAAAACAATGCATTATTTTATGCGTGAAGACTTTTCGCATGACCGCTCGTTAGATGTTAACTGAAATAAAATGTATACAGATTTATCGGCCAAACACTGTTGTAAAGCACTACACAACGGCCACAGACTGATGTAAATCACTACACAACGGTCACAGACTGTTATAAAGCACTACACAACGGCCACAGACTGATGTAAATCACTACACAACGGCCACAGACCGATGTAAAGCACTACACAAAAGCTAATTACTTATATAAAGCACTACACAACGGCCAAAGACTTGTGTAAAGCACTACGCAAAGGCTAATTACCCGTGTAAAGCACTCACAATGGCCAAAGACTCATGTAAAGCACTACACAAAGGCTAATTACTCACATAAAGCACTGCACAACGGCCAAAGACTTGTGTAAAGCACTACGCAAAGGCTAATTACCCGTGTAAAGCACTCACAATGGCCAAAGACTCATGTAAAGCACTACACAAAGGCTAATTACTCACATAAAGCACTGCACAACGGCCAAAGACTCGTGTTAAGCACTACACAAAGGCTAATTACTCACATAAAGCACTGCACAACGGCCAAAGACTCGTGTTAAGCAATAGACGACGGCCAAAGGCTCATGTAAAATATTACACTACGACCAAAGACTCGTGTACAGTACTACAAAACGGCTAAAGATTAATGTAAAGCACAACACAGCGGCCAAAGACTCATGTAAAGCACTACACAAAGGCTAATTACTCACATAAAGCACTGCACAACGGCCAAAGACTCGTGTTAAGCAATAGACGACGGCCAAAGGCTCATGTAAAATACTACACTACGACCAAAGACTCGTGTACAGTACTACAAAACGGCTAAAGATTAATGTAAAGCACAACACAGCGGCCAAAGACTCGTGTAAAGCATTACACAAAGGCTAATTACTCACATAAAGCACATCACAGCGGCCAAAGACTCGTGTAAAGCATTACACGTCGAAAATAACTATGTTATATTGGTCTTCTTTGAATTTTGTTTCACCGCTTTAAAAACCAGGTTTCTCTTTCAGATAACAAATTCATAATAATAAAATGTACTTCAAAAAAGGAATTGTGGAAAAAATTGTATAAGATTGTAAGAACAATGGCACACAGTTTTATAAACGCCTTGCACATTGACAACTCAAAAGAAAAAGAAAAAAATGCTATAATTTTGCAATCCAGTTTATTTATTGAACACAGTACTTTATAAAGCTATATGATGTAGTGAGTGGCCAGTTTTTCTCTTGCATGGCTACATTTATCATGGCTGCAGGCTTCATCGTCGCGGAGAGGTGTAACAACCTACATTTTGTAAAAGCAAAGTGTGGTTGGCTAACAGGGCAGCCACTTGTCCGCCATGTTCAACTGGCATTAATCTGTTCGCCAAAAAACGTACGTCTCTTCTCTTTTATTCCAATCCTCGACTGTCAGATTTTCAGACACACACTTCCTTTGAAAGTGTTTGAATGTAAAAATCATTTATCACTTGCTATATCAACGGACAACCCGACTATATATATATATATATATATATATATATATATATATATATATATATATATATATATATATATATATATATATATATATATATATATATATATATATATATATATATATTCTTTGGAGGTGTGAATTTCCATTCTCTTGTAATGATACATATACGGTAGTACGGATTTTCAGGGAAATACGAACCGACTAAGCCATTTGAAATGACTAGTATAAGCTTTCAAATAGAGAAACAGCCCTCTTCCTAGTTTCAGTGTCTGATGGAAATGTGCACTTTTCTGTAAGCAGAGCACAACAACAGTCAATATTTGTATAAAGGTCCTGTAAACCGTAAACCATTTGAAGAAGGAATTTAAATCCATTATAAGTTTTTGAATTGATACTATGCAGTGTTTTCTAAAATCACTGAATTAAATTAAGAGTTTCAAATGCATGTGTACATTAAAATGCATGTGTACATTCTAGTAATGTTTCCAGTTGACAAAAATACAAATAAATGTTAGTTTACAGTAAACGGTCTCGTTCTGAAATATTTATTTGCAAACTGTAATGATTCAGCCATTATCGGCTGTGCAGAGAGAACTATTTGTTCTTAAGTATAACACAGCTACAAAAATAATATCAACGCGTAGCAGCTAAAACAACACATACACACATAGACACACACACACACACACACACACACACACACACACACATATATATATATATATATATATATATATATATATATATATATATATATATATATATATATATATATATATATATATATATATATATATATATATATATATATATATATATATATATATATTAGTGATTCCATGATTCCATTGTAAGAGCATATGGGGTTAAAACCGTAGATGGAACAGTAAGTAGCCACTTTCGCTTTAGTCAAAGCTAATAAGCTAATATAAAAATATGTAACGCAATATATATATATATATATATATATATATATATATATATATATATATATATATATATATATATATATATATATATATATATATATATATATATATATATATATATATATATATATATATATATATCACGGATATGAAATATGAAAACATGCCATTTTTTGTTTAATTAACCTTCACTTGAAAGCTTGAAAGTACAGTTTCAAAAACTGGAATTGCTTCAATTAACACAGATCGCTTTGCGATAGAAGTCAGGAGTCGCTATCATTTACTGTGTGTTACAGCCCTTCTTTGAACATCCTTCCATTTTACTGGATTTTACATATACGATCGGCACGCTATAAATATCAAAGCATCTATATACATGTCAATATTCTGGCCATTTCTGAAGGATAATTTTCTGGGAAATGTAACATATTACTTCAATGGATTGCAAATTTCTCAAAATAGAATGGGAAATTAGTAAATTAAACTAGGCATAATTTACATTTTTGAAATTCATGTCGTTAGGATCAATAAATCTAGTACAGAGACGCTTGAGGTCGTCTTATGCCTATAAAAGTCATTTGCTAAGTAACGACGATTCGTGTTAGGTACTCTAGTAATAGTTTGACTCGTAAAAAGGAAATCTGTATTACTCTTGAAATACTGATGTAAAGCACTACACAACGGACAAAGACTCATGTAAAGCACAATTCAACCGCAAAGGACTCTTGTAAAGCTCTATACAACGGACAAAGACTCGTGTAAAGCACAATACAACGGCAAAAGACTCATGTAAAGCACTTTACAACGGCCAAAGACTCGAGTAAAGCACTAAACAACGGTCAAAGACTCATGCGAAGCATTACACATCGAAAATAAAAATGTTTGACTGGTCTTCTCTAAATTTCTTTATCTACTTTCAAATACTTTTGCTTCAGGAGGTGATATACATCCATATTGGATTCGTGGCTCAGATATTATAATTGTATGAAGTAAATGACATCCATATAGGATTCGTGGCTCAAATATTATAATTTTATGAAGTAAATGACATCCACATTGGATTCGTGGCTCAAATATTATAATTTTATGAAGTAAACGACATCCACATTGGATTCGTGGCTCAGATATTTTAATTTTATGAAGTAAACGACATCCATATTGGATTCGTGGCTCAAATATTTTAATTTTATGAAGTAAACGACATCCACATTGGAGTCGTGGCTCAAATATTTTAATTTTATGAAGTGAAAGAAATCCATATTAGAGTTGTGGGTCGAATATCATAACTTAATGAAGTTACATATATCCACGTTTGAATTGTGACTTGAATTTCTTAACCTGAAGAAGTGAAATAAGTCCACGTTGGATGGATGGCTGAAATATCTTAGTGTTAAGAAGTAAAAGAAATCCACATTGGAGTCGTGGCTGGAAATATCTTAGTTTTAAGAAGTAAAAGAAATCCACATTGGAATCGTGGCTGGAAATATCTTAGTTTTAAGAAGTAAAAGAAATCCACATTGGAGTCGTGGCTGAAATATTTTAGTTTTATGAAGTCGTGGCTCGAATATCATGGCTTAAAGAAGTGACATATATCCACGCTGGAATCATGACCTGAATGTCCTAACCTGAAGAAGTGAAATACATCCACATTGGAATCGTGGCTGGAATATTTTAGTTTGAAGAAGCCCACTGCGGTAAATTCAATGGTTAAATATTCCTTTGAAGTCTTAAAATATACTCTCCATGGTGTTTTTTTTGTAGGTGCAATTTAGGCTCTCTCTAGTCACACAACCCTACTACGTTTGAAATAATATTGGCCGTATTTGAAATACTCTCCAGAATTGCTCAGACAACATTAGGGCTGATAAAACTGAATCCCATCTGGAAGTACAAGAATATCGCACTATGCATGTGAATCATGGACCATAACAGCGGACTTGGGAAAAACGATACAGGCTACAGTGATGAGATGTTTCCGAAAGATCCTCGGCGTCACACACAAAGACCATGTCACCAATGAAGAAATGCAACAAATGATAAGACAATCCATTGGGCCTCAGGATGACTTCCTGATGATAGTGAAAAAACGGAAACGGCAGTGGTATGGGAATGTCTCACGATCATCAGGACTTGCCAAGACAATCCTACAAGGCACTGTACAAGGAAGAAGAAAGAGAGGCAGGCAATGAAATGGGTGGAAAGATATCATTCGAGAGCGGACTGGCTTGACGCTGAGCGACTCCCTTAGAAAGACGGAAAATCGAGAGGAATGGAGGAAACTGGTTGGTGTGGGGTGCCCAAACGGTCTTCCATACTACGGGACTGATAATGACGATGATGTATTTGAAACGGAACGGTAAACCCCACAACAGTGACAGCAGAAATATCTTCATAGAGTAAATAAGACAAACCAATTCTTTATTCCCATTATATTTTCACAGCAATTGTCTTTTTCCTCCATCATGTCAAACAAGCCACAAAGGACCCTATTGATGGCTACCGTATCTCAGTGGATATTATATATCGTAGTAGAGAACTAATGGGAGTTTCAGACTGTCTCACGTGGATAATACCTGTTGTAACTTGTTTAATCACGCAAACAATAATATGTTACAACAGAGACCTTAAAGGTATCTAAAAAATACGTTTCTGGTTTATAACAAATATCATAGACGTAAATATCAAAACAATTTGATTTTTGTGCACTTGACTACATCGATCATTTAGTCATTGTATCTTAAGTATGTCATTAGCTGATTCCTGAATACTTAATTAGATCAATATTTGATTTTTGACCATTTGGAATTACTTTAAATCTCTTAAGCGTCACAGCATTTGGGTATGCCATACGTCATGTAAACATGTTAACTATTATACGTCTGATCTTGAACGAGTGTTAAATTATAGAATAAAACTAAAGAATGCATACGCAGGCACCATAAGCCCGGACAATATTCATAATCTTATATGCCTTGTGTCTTAATAATTTTCGACTCCTTCATCGATGTAGACTTGTTAGAGTGTACACAAAGACTCTCTTAAAAAATGGAAAATAACAAAATAAAATAACACAAAACATTTTAGATTGGTTATGCAAGGAATACATTATATTAGAGACCGCGCACCTCTAAAAAGCTGAACTATACAATTATGCAACAATTATGTTAATTGTACTTCAGTAATAAAATATAAATTATATCAAATTCATAACAATGTCTCGCTCGCCATTATTTGCACTGAAAAGAAAGTGTAAAAGCATCACCGTCTGAATCCGCATATAACACTAAAACCTCCTGCTTAAGTTCCGTCAATAAGACACGAGGCACAATGATTCACAAAGGTCGGCAAGATCCACACCGTATTTTGAACAACACATTACGTTACCTGAGCAATTTGCATTTTCACCCATTTTTCAGCAAACCCGTGCATCTGATTGTCTTTATTAGAATAAATGCCAAATCATGCACGTAAAACTTATATATATATATATATATATATATATATATATATATATATATATATATATATATATATATATATATATATATATATATATATATATATATATATATATACATATACATACATACATACATACATACATACATACGTATGTGTGTGTGTGTGTGTGTGTGTGTGTGTGTGTGTGTGTGTGTGTGTGTGTGTGTGTGTGTGTGATATTTTGCAAAAAAACTCTCATTGTTACCTTGGTTATACAGCAACATAGCAACACTACAACACATTTAAGCGGATTTATTCATGCAAGTAATTAAAAAAAAAACTGAAAAAAAATAAGCTAATTTATATATTAATGAGTGTTGCTTTATCTGTGAACCTATCCTAATTAAGCTGACAATCGATTTGTCATTGTGTCTTTCCAACAATAAGCACGCGCCCCGTCCAAATTCCGATATTGTTTACTAGAAGATCGGCCGAGTCTTGGCGCCTCAAGATCCGAAAAACTAAAAGAATACGCACTAATTGCCTTGTTCTCCGACAAATCGATTGTCTGACCCCCTTTCCTGCAGCTTTGAAATATATAGATGGTATATTGATCAGTTAGTTTTCTTCCGGTATCATCTGTTCTGTACACCTAATCAGAGTTTGGTTTCACCTAGATATTAACCTAATCTATATATATTACCGGAAGCTGCGCAGTTGACAGTAGTAAGACAATATGTTTCCTTATGCTAGTAAGTAGTTTTGAACCAATACACTGCAGGAAAGTCGATTTGTCACAAGGAATAACTTGCATGATGAGAATATATATATATATATATATATATATATATATATATATATATATATATATATATATATATATATATATATATATAACAAATGAAACCATCTTTAAACAATCCTCAAAATCGTAAGATTGTAAGTCGTCACCGTTATATACATATGTTGTCACTATTGATTTAGGAACTGTGATAATGCTGCATAGCAACATTAAAAGACTTTAAGCGCAGCTATCCATGTCAGTAATTGAAAACGTTGAAATGAATAAGTAGTTCATCTGAGATATCTTTCTTGCTTTGCAATTCTACGTGAAATTTGGGGAAAGAAAAACTATCTGGTCATGAGTAGATATCAAATAGGGTATTGTCACTATTGATTTACGGTACGTGATAACGCCGTGGATATCATGAAGGGTATTGTCACTATTGATTTACGGTACGTGATAACGCCGTGGATATCATGAAGGGTATTGTCACTATTGATTTACGGTACGTGATAACGCCGTGGATATCATGAAGGGTATTGTCACTATTGATTTACGGTACGTGATAACGCCGTGGATATCATGAAGGTATTGTCACTATTGATTTACCGTACGTGATAACGCCGTGGATATCATGAAGGGTATTGTCACTATTGATTTACCGTACGTGATAACGCCGTGGATATCATGAAGGGTATTGTCACTATTGATTTACCGTACGTGATAACGTCGTGGATATCATGAAGGGTATTGTCACTATTGATTTACCTTACGTGATAACGCCGTGGATATCAAGAAGGGTATTGTCACTATTCATTTACCGTACGTGATAACGCCGTGGATTTCTAATAGGGCTTTATAACTATTGATTTACCGTACGTGATAATGCCGTGGATATCAAATAGGGTATTGTCACTATTGATTTACGGTACGTGATAATGCCGTGGATATCAAAAAGAGTATTGTCACTATTGATTTACGGTACGTGATAACGCCGTGGATTTCTAATAGGGCTTTATAACTATTGATTTACCGTACGTGATAATGCCGTGGATATCAAATAGGGTATTGTCACTATTGATTTACGGTACGTGATAATGCTGTGGATATCAAAAAGAGTATTGTCACTATTGATTTACGGTACGTGATAACGCCGTGGATTTCTAATAGGGCTTTATAACTATTGATTTACCGTACGTGATAATGCCGTGGATATCAAAAAGGGTATTGTCTCTATTGATTTACGGTACGTGATAATGCCGTGGATATCAAAAAGAGTATTGTCACTATTGATTTACGGTACGTGATAATGCCGTGGATATCAAAAAGAGTATTGTCACTATTGATTTACGGTACGTGATAACGCCGTGGATTTCTAATAGGGCTTTATAACTATTGATTTACCGTACGTGATAATGCCGTGGATATCAAAAAGAGTATTGTCACTATATATTTACCGTACGTGATAATGCCTTGGATATCAAAAAGAGTATTGTCACTATTGATTTACCGTACGTGATAATGCCGTGGATATAAAAAAGGGTATTGTCAATATTGATTTACCTTACGTGATAATGCCGTGGATATCCAAAAGGGTATTGTCACTATTCATTTACCGTACGTGATAACGCCGTGGATTTCTAATAGGGCTTTATAACTATTGATTTACCGTACGTGATAATGCCGTGGATATCAAAAAGGGTATTGTCACTATTGATTTACGGTACGTGATAACGCCGTGGATATCAAAAAGGGTATTGTCAATATTGATTTACAGTACCTGATAATGCTGTGGATATCAAAAAGGGTATTGTCACTATTGATTTACCGTACCTGATAATGCCGTGGATATCAAAAAGGGTATTGTCACTATTGATTTACCTTACGTGATAATGCCGTGGATATCCAAAAGGGTATTGACACTATTGATTTATGGTACGTGATAACGCCGTGGATTTCTAATAGGGCTTTATAACTATTGATTTACCGTACGTGATAATGCCGTGGATATCATGAAGAGTATTGTCACTATATATTTACCGTACGTGATAATGCCTTGGATATAAAAAAGAGTATTGTCACTATTGATTTACCGTACGTGATAATGCCGTGGATATCAAAAAGGGTATTGTCACTATTGATTTACCTTCCGTGATAATGCCGTGGATATCCAAAAGGGTATTGTCACTATTCATTTACCGTACGTGATAACGCCGTGGATTTCTAATAGGGCTTTATAACTATTGATTTACCGTACGTGATAATGCCGTGGATATCAAAAAGAGTATTGTCACTATTGATTTACAGTACCTGATAATGCCGTGGATATCAAAAAGGGTATTGTCACTATTGATTTACCGTACCTAATAATGCCGTGGATATCAAAAAGGGTATTGTCACTATTGATTTACCGTACCTCATAATGCTGTGGATATCAAAAAGGGTATAGCCACTACTTATTTACCGTACGTGATAATGCCGTGGATATCCGAAAGAGTATTGTCACTATTGATTTACCGTACGTGATAATGCCGTGGATATCAAAAAGGGTATTGTCACTATTGATTTACCGTACGTGATTATGCCGTGGATATCCAAAAGGGTATTGTCACTATAGATTTACCGTACGTGATAATGCCTTGGATATCAAAAAGAGTATTGTCACTATTGATTTACGGTACGTGATAATGCCGTGGATATCAAAAAGGGTATTGTCACTATTGATTTACCGTACGTGATAATGCCGTGGATATTAAAAGGGTATTGTCACTATTGATTTACAGTACCTGATAATGCCGTGGATATCAAAAAGGGTATTGTCACTATTGATTTACCGTACCTGATAATGCCGTGGATATGAAAAAGGGTATTGTCACTATTGATTTACCGTACGTGGTAATGCCGTGGATATCCAAAAGAGTATTGTCACTATTGATTTACCGTACGTGATAATGCCGTGGATATCAAAAAGGGTATTGTCACTATTGATTTACGGTACGTGATAACGCCGTTGATTTCTAATAGGGCTTTATTACTATTGATTTACAGTACCTGATAATGCCATGGATATCCAAAAGGGTATTGTCACTATTGATTTACCGTACGTGATAATGCCGTGGATATCAAAAAGGGTATTGTCACTATTGATTTACCGTACCTGATAATGCCGTGGATATCAAAAAGAGTATTGTCACTATTGATTTACCGTATGTGATAATGCCGTGGATATCCAAAAGGGTATTGTCACTATTGATTTATGGTACGTGATAACGCCGTTGATTTCTAATAGGGCTTTATAACTATTGATTTACAGTACCTGATAATGCAGTGGATATCAAGAAGGGTATTGTCACTATTGATTTACGATACGTGATAACGCCGTGAATTTCTAATAGGGCTTTATAACTATTGATTTGCTGTACGTGATAATGCCGTAGATATCAAAAAGAGTATTGTCACTATTGATTTACCGTACGTGATAATGCCGTGGATATCCAAAATGGTATTGTCACTATTGATTTACCGTACATGATAATGCTGTTGATATAAAAAAGGGTATTGTCACTAATGATTTACCGTACGTGTTAATTACGTGGATATCAAATCAGGTATTGTCGCTATTGATTTGCTGTACGTGATAATGCCGTGGATACCAAACAGGGTATTGTCACTATTGATTTACGGTACGTGTCAATAACGTGGATATCAAATAGGGTATTGTTACTGCTCTGGTAAGGAATATGACATTGCATACCATGAAGAACACCCCTACATAATACACAATAGTATTTAAATACACCATATGCAGGGGTAAACGTAATAAACAATATTTGCACAAATTGTAGATTTTGGTAAAGTTGAAATAAAGGACAAAAATGTAAAGCGAAGAACGTCGAATTTAATGAGTTGTTGTTGTAATAGAGTTTAACACCATTTTTCAGTACAAGATAGGCTATAAATGGCGGCCAGTATAAATGGTGGACGAAGAACCCTGGAAAATCCCATAAAAAACTATCGACATAGAAGAAGCTTCTGGCAAGCTTTCTCACATATCCACATTGGCCGAGCCCGAGACTCGAACCCACGCAGAAAGAGGTGAGATGGCAGTGATCCGTAACGGTGAGAGCTTTAAACAACTATGCCACTCGAGGCCCCAGTTTAATAAGTAATGAAAACGCATATGTTTACTAAATGAGAAAACAATTAAACATTCTAAACCCAGATATGTTTAAAACACATCCTAGGAGCCTAATGCATTAATACTTTAATTTTATCCGCTTTTACAAAGTTGTCGTCTAATTCAATATTCAATAGAATATTTTCAGAATTTTTAATTCCAAGTAAATTCGTTTAAAACTAAACTACAATTAAGCATTTAATAGGATTTTTATCCATGTCTATCCTATTCATCCATATCAGAATTATAAACTGTTTCTAACGTTTAACAATTATTTTAACATTTCATTTTCAGCCGCGTCAAAAATACATGCCTCTGCTTCATTAATAAAAACTGAAAAAACATATCAAAAGTTTTCAAACAGTCATTATAAAACAAGAGTGTTTTTATTCCTATTACAGTAAACATATTCAAAGTTTTTATCAAATTCAACAAACTTTCGTTGCTCTTAATAAATTGTTTGTTTTTCAATAACAGAACAAGATAATTAAACTTTGCAACCACTTAAATGGGAGGTTGGGGGATGTGGGTTGAGGGTTGGGGTTCCATATGTAACCAATCCGTAATTTGTCTTCTGTTCTGTAAACCAGAAATTTTATCAAGGTTACTAAACATATTTCACATGATACAATAATCGTGCAAAATACTCTAACTTGTTCTGGTAAGGAATATGACATTGCATACAATGAAGAACACTCCTACATAATACACAATAGTATTTAAGTACACAACATTCCCAAATCTTTAATAATTAACAAAAAGGGGTCGGTAAATTAATTTTATCTTCTATCAAACCTACTCAATAACTGAGAAAAGCACAGCAAGTACATAATGTAAAACAATATGACTGAACTACAGTGCACATATAAGGTAGAATACTTAGTGTTTCCATTTACAACTGTCTAAAATCCTTCTTGCAAAAACTAGTTCTGTGGATCCTATCAATTGTCTTTGTGAAATTAAAAATTAAAAAAGGTAAATATTTTGGTTTGAGCCATTTATTCATCATACGAAAAACGAAATCAATTACCAAACAAATCTCACCACTCCTTTATTGAAACTAATCGTGCATCAGATACTTCTAATTTTTATTTTAGCCCAAATCAAAAGTATTGTGTTGTGATGTGATTTGGATTTTTAACGTAGCTTTGACAATTTTTCAGTCATATCGCTACGATGTATGTAATGTGGCAGTTTATAGTGATGTCTAGCATTGGGGCATCATGCCGCAGACATGTAGCATGATGTCCCACCCAGTCACATTATCCTAACACCAGGCCGACCAGTCATAACACTAACCTCTTAATGCTGAGCGCCAAGCGAGGCAGCTGTTAATACTATTTTTGTAAGTCTTTGGTATGACTCGGCGGCGATCGAACCCACGACCTTCTGCATCCGAGGCGTACGTTCTAACCACTAGGCCATCGGAGCAATCAAAAGTATTGTATTATAAACAACGGCAAATAATTTGAATTTAAACAAGGTAGTGCAGTACCTATAGCATCAAGACTTGAATATTGGTAGGATAAACCCATCTCAACGTGTGTAGGAAAATAGATTCTTTGTTGTGCAACAGATAAGCAAACGTTCACTCAGTCCCAGAGTAGTAGTTCCTAAATTAAACATTATGATTGGTCCACAAAATGTTGAAGGTGTTTTAATTACAATGTTGCTTCATGAAAAAGACATATATTGAAATCATCAAAAATTGTCTGATCTAAGTTTGGAGAAAATGTCTTCAAAACGTTCAAAAAATTCATGCTTATTTAAAGATCTATAACAAGTTTCATTTACACCAAATGTAATCCGATCAGTGTAAATTTGAAATCGGTGATTGGGATCACCCTCATGTGCGAATACGAACCTGTTCGGCGTTATATCATTAATACGTGACTGTTCAATCATGCATGAAAACATTTAGGGATTTTCCTATAATGATGACAAGTAATATGTACCGACAAATTCACCCTTGATGCCTTCCCCATTATGTTCAACTAACGTTAACAGAGCTTAGAAGAGAGGACGTCTCGATTGTTATTCAGCAAGAACGCACTTGACCAAACAACATTTCGTGGCAAAAAAAGAGTACAATCGATTCTGACACAAACCAAGGGCGTAATAAATATGGTTCTAATTCCGAGAGGTGTTGCAAAAAGAGCAATAGCCGGAGATTTAAATATATCACATGAAGATATTTGATAGTTCATTATTAACATAAAAACTATGATAGATCCTTAATGTTACCAACGTGAGAAAATAATCGAAGTGGAACAATAGCTGCAGGAATAAAATCAATAGTTCATCTGAGCTTTGTGTGAAATGCAAACTCATGTGCTTGGTTGTAGATGTTGCTTGCGGAATCGCTTTGACAATCACTTTTAGTTATGGCGTGGCTGCAATCACGAATTTGTTAACTATTATAGGCACACCAATTACAATTGTTGTTGGATCTATATCCATAAAAACCGGTATAACTGGCGGTGCTTGTAGACAATCTTGTTACCGCTGCATTCGTGAAAACGTGTCGATTTAGAAGTTCTCGCAGCGGCACAAAGTAACCACAATACAATTACCAAGGTGTTCTCGATGGTTATCGTGGATAAAATGATTAGCACGGATTAGTTCGACACCATTTGAAAACCATCTGCGACTATGAGCAAAGATACGGAATCGGAATATTAACGACTCTGATTTACAAGCAGTGTAAATGGAGTAAATGTTTCCGTTCTTATGTTACGTGTTTAGGCTCGACTAAACAGTAGCACAAGAAAGAGTGAAAACAACAAGCTTTGAAGAAAATAACAAATAGTTTATTTCCCGGAAAATATAGTGCAAAATTGAAAAAATGGGAACTTACGTTTTTTAGAATCATGTATGTCCTTGATAAGAACCAATCATTTTACTCCGAGAATAAAAGTTGTTTTCTTCACTAAACGCTATTTACAAGTCTATGGTCACGTATCAAAAACAGCCTCGGTCTCAGCCGTATTATTCCCCCAATAAAAAAATTAATTAAGAAAAAGAACTTGTTCACGGGTATGTTACTAATTTTAAATTAAGGACGGGAGCAAGGTCAGCTTTATGTGTTTACCGAAAAAACTGCCAAGGTCAAACTATTTTCTGGAAAAGTATCGAGGTACCTAGTATACAGAACTACATTGTTTTGAAATTTAATGATTTGAAGAAAAAAAACAAAACTTAAAAACAATTAAATCAAATATAAATTAAATCAAATATACATAACAGCATGTTTGCCAGTGCTCTAGTAGTATTACAATATAAATTCGCCACTGATGAAGGTTGAAGTCTTCTGCCCCGCACAACTTTCATCCTGGTTTCATCACAACGATGAACAGCGATGACACAATGCAACAACTTAAACATCGTTTGGGAGATTGCAAAAACAACTTTATGTTAGACTTCCTGATAATGGGAATGTGGCAATGGATTTTAATTAGTTTATTTTTAATTTTTTGTTTCAGAAACCCATACCAGGTCTTTAAGCAACTGACAAAATCCCAATTCCATCAGCTCCAAGTTATTTGTTTAAGGAAAACGTGTATGTTTTGATAACTTTTTGAGTAGATGCGTGTCGCCTTGAAACTTTAAGAGCCTCGACAGTTTCCAGTTTACAACAATTATTAATTCAGCCATGTAATAATCATTATTATTCAGCCCGTATGCGTAAAATACGCGAACATTTCTCCTTTATAGACCGAGATAAATGCAAACTAAATAAACTATTTTACCGAAAATGTTACAATTATGATTATACATGATGAATTATGTCATGGCAAGTCTAAAATCATCTTGTTGATGGAATGTAAATATTGTTTAAGTGAGCACATGTACGTATGAAGAAAGAATCGTAATTAATGCATGTACACTCATACCCTACTCAAAATTAAGTGGTCAAAGTTGAGTTTAAAGATCTGATTACTATTTGTATTACAATAATACCAAATCACACGCCATATTTAAAGTCAAGTAACTTTATTGTGTATGTATGAATGTTCTAAATTCCCAGAAAAAGACCCTTCGAAATGTGACCTGAACCTTGACAGGCGGGCAAAACACTTTGAAGGAAGGAATAATAGACTGAACAAGAAAATATGTTTAAATATTTTTTTTATTAAACATAACAAAATTTTGAACTGCATGGAACATGCATGTACACGCACCAATAATTGTATCGTCTGTTCTGAAGTTCTCAATAATGACTCGTCATCACTGTACATATTGGTAGATAACTTGATTGTTTCCTGAACGTGAAAATGTATAAATTTATGTTTACCTAATTTGCATTCTTTGCTAGCCTTTTAAATTCATTATATGTTATGGATAATTGAATTTTTGAAATGGCCTTGTCAAAAATCAAGCACATTGTGTTCCTGACAAGAGATACATATAAACATTATACATAGCTTATAGTTTCTCTTTGAGTGTGGGTTTCAGATTAGGATCATTATCAATAGAAACAAACCTATTTATTTATCTATGAGTCATGTTTATTGCAATTCCCCAAACAAACACAAAGCGTACTGGATGTTATTACATTCTATATAATATTTTAAAGAGAATCTTCAAGAACAGAAGTTTCCATTAAGTAATAGCTTCTTTTTAGACATGCAAATTGCTTATCTATATCAGGTAGAGTACTTTGTAATCTTGTTTACCTGAGAAATTATTCATGCTGTAAGATCAGTCTTATTTTTGTGTGCAGCATTTGATTTGAGCCGGAATTACGTGTTTAAAGTATCATTCTCTTGAATTACAAAGTGCTCACTAATGTTCTTGGACAGACACATTAGCATGGAATTATAGTGAATTCAAACAAGGACTTCATGGATTATATCTTTGTGACTCATCACGATAATGTTTGCATATCATTACCCTTCAGGCCACTATTGGATTAGCACAGGCGACTACTGAGACCTCACCATTGACAGCATAGGATTTTATTTGAAAAACCACTAAAGTTTATTCCTAAAATTATTCACTAGGACATGTGTTGGAAGTTCTAGGACTATTTGGGATTATAATTTGCATCACTGTAAGTTCTTTTAAAATTGTTCACTTTGTATAATAGGGAAAAAAATATTCTTGAATTTTATAAAACGTATTAGTTTTCGCTCTTTGCTATTATTGTTTAAGATCATAGAGTCGTAATAATACACAGATGAAAAACTCTAAACATAAAAACAATTTGGATAAATAGTATCGGATACACAAATATTCCAGCATTCTAAATGAAATCATTTTGACTTATGTTATCATAAATCACGATGGGGATGGTCCGTAAAATACCGTTCCAAGTAACGTATGCCTGAAATAATGATTGATAAGTTAAGCCAGTCTTCTATTGTTAAAACGGGGGGAGTGATTGTCCATCCGTATTTGGTTTTCGTTATCTAGGGGTTGACCTCCCTCGATGTTATTGCCCGGTTCGAGTAATTGTAAATATAAGTGGTGAAACTTATAGGTGAAATAGATAGAGATCTGAGCAGGTATATAGAACAAACCAACACGAGCCCCCGTACATGTAAACAAACAATTTAATCAATTACATACAAACACTGTGAAAATTCATTACATCAAGAATGTACTCTGCTTTTAGAAATTTAACTTTCACCGAAATACAAAGAAAATGCAAATAGATTTAAATAAAATAGTCGATCTGTTTACTGATAGATTTAGTTCATCATAGGATCGAGTGGACAATCGAAGTCAACGTCTTGTACGATTTCATAACCTGCTCGTCCTCAGTTTGGCTTGCTCCCTGTGTAGCTATTCAGACTCTTGGATCTCAGGATGATACTTTCTACATCCGTCTCAGGATATTCTCAGAATACGTCTTCAGGAATTAACACGTCGCAGGATTGCGTCACAGGATAATATGTCTCATACGTCTCATACGTCTCAGCATATTGCGTCTCAGGATAATACGTCTCATACGTCTCAGGAGCTATTTTCTCCCTTTTAAATAAATATAAATAGAGACAACCTAAATTTCCCGTTATTTATGAAACAGTTAATTCTTCATTATTCTCCCTCGTTATCAGATTCTACTATCAGTGCTAAACAGACGCTAAGGTTATCAATCGACTCCACATGTCCTATAATGACCCTAGTTAATCAAATGGCTAATTCGTTACGCCTTGACCTTACACATTAACACATACGCGAGGCCTGGGGTTCTGAGCTAGCCTCAATTTACACAGCGAATAAATATGATACATCACATCAATCAATTACTAGATCATTTCCGTCAATACACACTTATTCTTAATCATACGTGAAATCTTCTAAATTCGGCGAATTCACACGGATTCCTGAAATCATATTAACTAATGTAATGCATTAAATTCTTAGAACATAATTCCTATGTAAACAAGACAACAAATTCAAACAGTTCGTCAAACTTATCTAAAGAAGATTAATGTACAATTTCTTATGCATAAATTCAACACAGTTATACTTCATAAAGCAAATTATTACACAAATGTAGAAAAAAGATTTATGCAGAGACAAGTAAATAACTTCAGCAAAGCATTATATATGGCATCAACAAATTACATGGAATTGTCACACTACCTTTGCTTTCAACGTTCCTCCCTCTAATCGGCAAATTAGTTCGTCGGTTCCTTTCGACAATAGTCCCCTTTTTGGACAACAGTTCCTTTTTTACGAGAATTTCTTGCAAATCCTCGGAGTCCTAGTTTTTGGGTCTCTTCTTGCAGGAAAAGCTTAGACTGATTAAAATTCGATGCGGGCGATATTAAAACCTATGAAATTTTGTGTTGGAACACGCCCCCTCATTTAACGTAACCAATCAGAATCAAATATCTCTGCCGCCTTTTTCCAGAGGCGCCAAAGTCAGGGTCAACTTGACCTGGTAGTTTGAGTAACAGAGTTTCTGCGTTCTCTCAATTTGTGACAACTTTACCATGAAAATGAAGTTTTCCTTGTCCTAAATTGTCCGCCTGGCTGCTGTATAAACAAATGTTTAATTAGGAACAGAATTCTCCCTCTAAAGGACATTACCGTACACGGTAGTATGGCGATATGATACGCGCTTGTCTCCATAAATCTAATTAATGGTTCTCTGGTCTCAACTAATGTATTCTTGTTAGATCGACATAAAATTTGCCACTTCACATCTATCATACTTACAATCGTTCCACTTCCCGATACATTCCAAATAAGCATAGATAAGCACGTAAGAACCATATTCATTTCCTCTTGTGCAAAGGATTGTACCAATTACAGCTATATCAAGTCAAAGTACATCTCTTATTTCTTCAGAGTGGGGCAGAGTTGGATGAACAACGATATTTCATTTCTGCCAATGTATGATTATCTGCCATCAGGCAAACAAGCCCGATGTGGATTTTCATGCTGACAAATATATCACATTTTCTTATTCTGTGGTCAGCTACAGTCGTAAATTGCTTCGCGGCTTTGACTGGACCACTTTTTCTTGTGCTGCCAGCTGGCAGAAATTGATATAGGGCCATCATTAGTTCCATTATGATGAATTTGTGCTTCAAAGTAAGTATCACTTCGAAAGGTCAGTTTTAGAGGAATTAAGAAATACTGGAAATTAGCTCCTAGCAAAATAGAACTGAACCGAAATGACAACGGCAAACAAAGGGTTAAGGTGTCGCAGCTAAACCTTCTCGATCTCTCTTGACATATACTATTAAAATTGTGCTCGAAGAAGGGAATATAATGTTTTGTACAGAAATCTAAGGACGATATGGGATGTACAGCAGATTCTGACCACAACCAGAAAAGCAAAGCAGTAGCCTATTAACGGGGGTGTGGGGGGGGGGGTTGCGGTTTCCCCGGGCGCCAGAGGTCTTGGGGCGCCATATCCCTTTGGGCCTTCATCATCGGCCCGGGCACCATTTACTCTTAGTAGGTCCCGCACGCCACTGAATCAATGAATTCTGTTTTTACAAATTATATGCTTAAAATTGTTTTTTTCTAATTATAATTTAAAAATATACTTTGTATTAAAAGTGATTCAAATCTTATAAATGATTCTTATGACTAACTCCTTTCTTCTCGGTGGGTTCTGAACTGCTATGTTAATTCGTCTTGGAACGGGAGAGCGCTGTATAAACGAATTTCAGTAAAAACACGTTCTGAAACAGAAAAGTTATCCTAATCCGTAACATTGTATTAATTTATATCTCCTTCGTTCTTTGAAACATCCTTAACACCTTGCAGTATGAACAAGCACTGAGACAGCTATCGATTCGTCCTTTTAGGAATAAATGAGAAACGTAAGGTAGGGACAGCGAGGTCGAAATTTAAGAATTAAACATAAAATGTCAGGCGTCAGCAACTTAACGCTAAATACTGGAGTGTACTTTGTTTATTACAATATACAAAATAGAGGTCAAAAGTCAAACATATCTGCTGAGTAGTTATTAGGTGTGTAATATGTTTAATTGTACACGTCATGCTTGACACACGTATGTGTGAATTCTCTTGCTTGCCAGAACAGAAGGAAGGGAAAGAGATCATGTTTTCTTTTGCTACGTTAATACCGGATACATTCCATCATTTGGCATCTAAAACATGATATTGATCGAGTTTTTAGCACCACATGATATAATGTATCCGACATTAACGTCGGAAAAGAAAATTTGTTTTTGTATTTTATACCAAAACGTACTCAAAAGACGAAATTTAGAAGAATGAACGACAACTCCCTACTCCTTTTCCGTAAATTCTCCTCCCTTTTATAACCTGATTATATATATATATATATATATATATATATATATATATATATATATATATATATATATATATATATATATATATATATATATATATACGTGACTTATGTTACGTGTTTGTGCTCGAATAAACAGTAACAAGAAAGAGAAAAATATAATGATTTATTTCCGTGGAAAAATTCTGTAAAAATCACACTACTAATTAAATGATGAAATAGGCTACGACATGGTCGAGCGGAAGGAGTTAACTTGGTAAATTGTAATCATTTGATTATTGAATTGTCACTGAACTGTTATTCGTTGAGTTTCTCTTTTTTATATATTCAATCATTTAACCGTCGGCATTGCTGACTAGGGGCTCTGAGCTTTACATCTATCTTTCACTAATTTAACTTCCAACCAACATCGAGCGTGGGTGGGACCTCTATATTAATTTAAATAAAATATTGGAAGCACCCCACTCCAACCATAACACACCTACCACAGTGTCGGGATAACAATCCATCCCACCACAATACTGTAAAAATATATACAAAATACACAACATAATGGTAAACTATTAAAACAATTGTTATCCTTGGTTATAAAGACCACATCCCCACAAAATGTCTGAAATCTTCAATGATGGAATATCATCATATAGTTTCCAAATTAGAGTTCACATAAAAAATGCCTTTTAGGGTGGATGTTCATACACTCGACAATAATATGCTACACGGTCAAGGTTATTGGCAGGGTATGCATACTGGTCAAAGTTCACCATTCAGAAGGAATGCTGGATTAGCCAAGGTCGCATATGCAATCGGCATCATCCCCACCATTTCTCAGGGATGCCACTCTCCAATAATGGGGATGATGTTACGTAGTTTGTTCCTTGAGTTTTAATTCTACATATGTTTACCAAGTTTATCAGACTTGTTCATTTTTATAATACCTATTTGATATCTTATACTCAGAAATGATGTGATTCAGATCAACCTTGCTTGCTTTTTTGTTGCTTTTTATTCCCCTAATATCATTGTCACTAGGCAGCTACATAACGTTTCTGTAGATTGTATGGGCGAATGTAGATTGTATGGGGGAATGTAGATTGTATGGACGAATGCTAATTATGTAATAACCGTGGATATTAAACGGTTTCCGAACTGAAGGTTTCACAAAATTGTTGGGGTGAAAATAGGTTAAGAAAACATAACTAAAATTTGTTATTTCTTGAGAGATTTCATGTAATTCAAAGGTTTGGTGGAATTGCATGTTTGGCATGTAATCGGTTCCAGATGGTGCCATAATGTGTAACAACATCTCCAACCTTGTATCAGTCCTTCCAACCGTGCGTTTGGCTGCTCATATAATCTTAGATTTTATGCCTATACTCTGAACAAAGGCAAAGATTTGCTGAGCATTTGTTACTTTCAAAGATCAAATATATTCTCGGCGTTTTGATAAGCAAGGTGTTGCGTTTCTGTACAAGAAATGGACGGCTTATTAAGGAGATTGGACGATTTTGGAATGGTTCGTGCGGCCATTGGTTAGGTATTTGTATCGCAGTCGCTTCTTGCCCAGATGTTTTAGACATGTTTTAGTGAGAAATGCATATGGACAGTATTTTGGTGTCACCCTCTCTGAGGGTGTCACCCGGTGCGGTCCGCACACCCTTAGTGACGCCACTGCTCTCTCTCTCTCTCTCTCTCTCTTAGAGTGAAAGGTTCATCGCAATGTTCAGCATTAGCAGATTTTAAGTTTAGGACACGTCGGGTATTTTCAGAATAACTCTTCCATGAATTTTTCGAGAATGTTTCGACCAATATATTTGCATTTTGATAAATTTTGACAATTTCATTATATTTCTTTCAGAGTTTGATACAGTTGTTTTATCTTTGACTAGGATTTTTCATACCGAATTCTATAGTGATTTATTAATACAGACATTGAACACAGAGATATACACTCACCATGCTATATCATATTCTTTTAAATGGTACTACGAGATTTTGCCAGATACGGTATTTTTGGGAGGTAAATGCAATATTTATGCAGATTATAAGGTTTTAGAACGGCATTGTAATTGTTCTGGACATTTTCATATTCTCCTATGTCATTTTTTTGCATGCCATCATGAAACCCTACTTTTTGACACATCTAGGAATCGCCGAAGATTTTGGTTTGTATCCATTGCAATGTTCTGGAGTATAATTTTTGTAAACAGTGGTTTTGGACAGCTACTTTGTGAAATCGATCAACTGTAAAATTTGATTCACATGAGGGCTTTGAAGAGTCCTGACTTGTTTAATTCACGTTTCTGTCCTAGCCATTCAATCTTGGGAAAATTACTTCTTAAGTGTAATGGAAAGTGGTCATTACCACAATGGTCTTCATCAACGTCCCGAGGAGGTTCCCATTGCTGGATTTGTCATTAAAAAGACTTATACTTTTCAAATAAAGTCTTCTACTTCCATCATTCTCTCTTTGGTTACTCTGCAAATCCGAAGTGCATGATACCCGTTAAAGTTGCCATGTAGAACAAACTATGCTGGAAACTGTTGGATAAGACAGATTTACTAATTAAATTGCCTGGCCCAGTGTGAGTGTTTTGTGTTTGGATAAAGGAACAGCTATAACCTAAAATGTGGTATTGAGAATAATTTCCTGCAAGAAATTTTAGGGATATTCAAAACTTTGGCTTTCATCCATTTAGTCAGACTGGCATAGTCGAACTTCGGAATTAAATAGGTGCAAATCAGCTTGCCCGTACAGCAAATGTTGAAACGAGCGAATTTAACCCTGGCGTTAATACTGCTCAAAGTCACGTGTTTTCCTCTTATTTCCAAGGACTTCTCGGCAACAGTCGTTATCTTCTGGAAGTTTCAGCGCGCCCAGAATATAACTTTTCTCTAATCAAACTATGAAAAACTACACGTTTGCTTCACAGCTTCATAATTGTCTGCCAACCACACGGGTTTTCCTCATTACATTTCCGTAACGTATCGCTAGCATTTCACGCCGTGAAATAAAAATACTCAAACACCAAATACTGGGAACTTTTTTTCGTCCTCTACTCTAGGTCAGTAAAATCACGATTTTAAGCCTGATTTCTCCATTAGGTCTGCATCATATTTACCGTCATAGAAACAATAAATGGCGTCTCCTGTTCATGGAACTATCCATTCTCATTTATTCCATTTTAAAAATTATCAGCCTCTATTCCAAATACTTCACGTGGAGATACACAATCAATCAACACAATTAGATTAAAATAGGAACTATTTGACTTAATTCCCGCTCTGACCTGAACTCACTACGAAACTAAACCATGTCATCCTGGAATCGCATCAACACTGCAATATGTGATATTTGCCCCTAGCAAATGGTTATTACTCTAGCCGAGGACCATTTCCCCAACAAAGACTTCCCATACTCAAACAAGTAATCACAGAAATTTAATAAACCCTTAAAATGGAGAGGATTATACAAAATGGAGCATTCCCCAAATTTGTTACAATACGTTTCACTTGGGAAACATTCTAAGATTTTGAATCATCCCAATCACAAGACTGTCAAAATGTTGGGATTTTTCGAGATATTTGTACGGAATTTACCTTAATCAGTATTTCTACATATCTCTATAAGAAATTCAGATTATCCCGTTCTATGGTAATCTTTCGTTTTAAAGCCAAATCCAGAAGTGATTTTGCTATCGTAGTAGGTGATAGCTTTGTTAGCTGCATGTTCTCTTCATTGGGACTAAAAAATCAAGTAATTGTGGCCAAAGCGTTTGTACCTTCGGTCACTGATTGGTTTATTCATGGTATTTTTGATACAATATGTCTCAAAGATGATATTTTTTATTGGGTCTCAAAGATGGAAAATTATTACTTCGTCACCCTTACTTTTGACATGTATCATAGTCCAGCAGGTTTGCGCTAATGTTTGCGTTTATCAATTTGGAGTTTCACATGTTGATGTACTCGAGCTAAGACAAAACCTTACTTGTTTCACCCTTGTCTCCGTGTTTAAAGGCCACGTCCTTTCTAAGTTTAGAAGCACAACACTATGTTTATGGAATCCTAATTGTGACCTTTAAAAGTATTGAATCCATTGATTCTGAATCTGACGCTAAGACTGATAAAAAGAGCTCCTCATGGCTAACCAATTAATCTGACGGTCCAGCGAAAATGAAATCCAAAATGGCAACAAACGGACTCTTCTCTGCTTAAGTAGCAGAATCCACTCCTCCAAAGGGAATTGAATGCAAAGAGGTTGCCCATACTTAGTCGCCTTATCCTTTACGACACCCAGGAAAACTCATAGGGCCTATTCTACAGTCCCATGCCATTCCTACCCTTCCTCCTTTTTTTTTCTATTTCTTTAAGTGGTTTTCGACTGTGCTTAATACTACTACTACTACTACTACTACTACTAATAATAATAATAATAACACTGGACAACAAATTTTTACAAAAGTCATGTTACTGAAATAAAATTAGTCAATTCTTATCAATTTTTATGTGCTGAACACGAATATGACAGTCAAATTGCAAAATTGGCTCTAGTTTTTTTGTAATCTGCAAGAAATTAATGTTTACATAACGAAATGCATTCCAATAGTAAAAGGTCAACTGTAATAGCCTACCTATAAAAAATCAAGTCATTGACTACATCTTAGATTTCTTCGCCTGTCTCTTGTACAGCTGTTCGGGAGCATCTCTGAGGAGTGTCCAGCAGTAGTCAGCCAGAATTGTAGTGGACCATTTTCCCTGGTATCTTTGTTCCATTGTTGCGATATCTTGATGAAAACGTTCGCCGTGTTCATCACTAACAATACCACAGTTGCTAGGAAAGAAATCCAAATGGGAATGAAGGAAGTGAATCTTTAGAGACATATTGCAGCCAAGTTTCTTATACTTCATCAACATGTCTTCTACTAGTTCCTTATAGTTTTCTGCCTTAACATTTCCGAGGAAGTTTGTAGAAACTAGGCGAAAAGCATTCCATGCTTGTTTCACGTCACCTTCCAGCAAGTTGTTGAACCGGTCATCTTTGAAAAGCTCTCGAATCTGAGGACCCACAAAAACTCCCTCTTTAATCTTTGCTTCGCTGAGTCGAGGGAATTTTTCATGCAGGTATCGGAATGCTGGCAAAGTCCGGTCAATGGCTTTCACGAAGTTCTTCATCAAACCTAGTTTGATGTGAAGGGGTGGTAGCAAGATTTTCTGAGCCTCAACCAGAGCTGGGTGTTGGATATTCTTCTCTCCAATGGCTACATTCTGCCTGTGAGTCCATTCCTTCCTCATGTAGTGCATTTCCCTTGCTCGGCTATCCCACTCGCATAAGAAACACATGTATTTTGTATATCCTTGCTGCAGTCCCATTAAAAGGGCAACTACCTTCAAATCACCACAGAGGTGCCAGCTGTACTTGTTATACTCAATGGAATTCAGTAGCTGCCTTAAGTTATCGTATGTCTCTTTCATGTGGACAGCATACGCTACTGGAATAGATGGAAGAATGTTTCCATTGTGCAAAAGCACAGCCTTGAGACTCAGTTTCGAAGAGTCCACAAATAGTCTCCATTCTTGTGGGTCATGAGTGATTTTTAAAGCATTCATGAGGCCCTCAATATCGGAACAGAATATCAGATTACTTTCCTTTCTGAAGAAAGGCTCCAATTGCTGGTGGCGCTTTCGATATGCAGTAATTGTGACATCTTCTTCTAGAAGATTCCATTGTTGGAGTCTTGATCCTAGCAATTCTGCCTTGTTCTTTGATAAGTCCAAATCACGAATCAGGTCATTTAGTTCTTCCTGTGTTATTCTGTGTGGGGTTGATGATGCACCACAGTGAAAATCTGGATCACTGCATGCTGATGGACCAGGAGAAGAACAGGTCGACTCACCTTTGTCTTCGTCAGATGAATCAAGAGAATATTCTGCTGGAGGTTCTGGAATAGGAAGTCCCTCACCATGTGGAACTGGTCTCAATGCAGACGGAATGTTTGGGTAGACTATTCTCGACTTCTTTCGCTTCATTATTCCGCCGGAAAGAGGAGGAACCAAGCAGAAGTAACAGTCATTTAGGTGGTTGCTTGGCTCTCTCCACACCATTGGGACTGCAAACGGCATTGATGACCTTTTGCAATTCAACCACTGTGAAAGCTGTGTTGTACATGTAGCACAGCATATATGCGGAGCCCAAGGCTTGTCTTGGTCACCAACCTTGCATCCGAAGTAAAGATGATATGCCTTCTTCACTTGAGAATTGATACTTTTCTTCTGGTTGGCAAATGTCACTTCCCCACAAATATAGCAAAAATTGTCCGCGGTATTAACACACTTTCGAGGCATTACTGTTCTTTATTGTACGTAAATGGATAAAATAATAAGTTTTATGTAACAGTAGCTTGAACTGTCTCGCACAACGTCTAAAATATTTTAAATGCTGAACCTATCTGATTGGGCTTTATATAGTACACTGCTTACGTCAGCTTCAGCAGCCGCCTGGCATTAGTATAATAGGCCTACACATGTATAGTACACTGCTGACGTCAACTTACTTCAGCAGCCACATGGCATTAGTATTGCATTGCATCAGAAAATGATGCAATCAACTGTGGATGATGTGAGCATGATGGTATTATGCAATGTTACATCATTATTCCGGATGTTGCTGCAGTCCTACTGGAGAAATTTACACAGTGAAACATAGAAAATGAGGTATATGAATATCTTCAAAACGAGAGCCAATACAAATTTTTCACGGTTATATTCGTGTTCGGCACACCAAAATACTACAGATTAGGGCCTTTTCAAGTCAGTAATGATTTCACTGTTGACCAGTGTAATAAGAAGAAGAAGAAGAAGAAGAAGAATATTCTTCATCACCGTCGTCATCATCATCATGCAGAATAGGCCATATAAACTCCCCTGATTTTTCAAGTTGTATATCGCTTTTATTGCCCTTTTCATTACCATCAACACCATCGTTGTCGTACCGATCAGGTGGCCTAGTGGTTAGAACGTCCGCCTCGGATGCGGGAGGTCGTGGGTTCGATCCCCGGCCGAGTCAACCAAAGACTTACAAAAATGGTACTAACAACTGCCCCGCTTGGCGCTCAGCATTAAGAGGTTATTGTTAGGACTGGTCGGCCTGGTGTCAGGATAATGTGACTGGGTGGGATATCATGCTACGTGTCTGCGGCATGATGCCCAAGTGCTAGACATCACTATAAACTGCCACACTGCAGACATCGTAGCGATATGACTGAAAAATTGTTAAAGCTACGTTCAAATCCAAGGAGCTGGATTTTAGTTGACAGAGGCAATCCGAGACGCAAGTCATATGGGACATTTGTGGAGGATTGGGACGCTTGTCTCCCACTCCCACCCCGGGCAATGTCAACCTTAGACCACATGGGCATATGAGAACGGGGGTATTCAAGTGGTGTCATGTTTCTTCTAGTCGGAGGTATTCAACTGGTGTCGTGTTTCTTCTAGTCGGAGGTATTCAACTGGTGTCGTGTTTGCATATTTGTTTTTCTAGACTGCATCATTTGATCACATATTGAAATTTGACTGATCGATAACGCAGGAATACATCCGCATCAAATACGACACTCATTGTGAAAAGTAGTGTCTCGATGCATAGAATGTCTGATTTCAAATGGGAAATCGCCATTACGAACTTAAGAGATGACGTCCCTTTAACATCAAACCAATACTAAGAAGCTGCGAGTTTATTATCCATAACATATAGATAATGATATGATATTTACCGTTACATACAAAAAGTGTGAAATGATCATCCGCCATGTAACGAAGCTTCGACTAAAATACACGATCCGTGTTTTATTTCTTACAACTGATGGAATTTTGCTAATCATTTTTATAACATGAATTTGCAGTTTAGATTTACTTGTGCCTAGCTTATTAGTACTGATTTGTAACAGATCGATGGTGTCGTAGAGGAGTTTGTACAGCATATGCATTATCACGCGTATGCACCCCGCCATGATTAGAGAAGGTAATGTTACATATAAGCAATCACGTGTATGTAACCTGCCTTGATATCCAGCGGTTTATATTACATTTAAGTTAACACGTGTTTACACCCCGCCTTGATATCAAGGAGTTTATATTACATATAAGCTATCACGTGTATGTAACCCGCCTTGATATCCAGCGGTTTATATTACATATAAGCTATCACGTGTATGCAATCCACCTTGATATCGAGGAGTTTATTGTATATATATATAAGCTATCACGTGTAAGTAATACGCATTGGTATTCAGCGGTTAATATTACATATAAGCTATCACGTGTATGCAATCCGCTTTGATATCGAGGAGTTTATTTTACATACAATCTCTTGTGTATACGTATCCCATCTTCATATCAAGTTATGTCTACCTACATGTCTTTGCCTCGTTAGACACAATCTAATCAATATTTTGCAGGTAATCGACATAGAGCAACCCTTGCAAAACCTGTCCGCAGCTATATCGTTCTGTATTTGTTCCGATTCGTCTGATTTAGATACTGGCAAGTGAGGACGATACTTGGTCATGCTACGTAAGAAATGTAGCCTTGCTCGTTAACACGCTATTAATCTTCATATTTATCACTTCACACTATCCTTTGTGCTCTGACATTTAAGTATTTACTTATCAAATCAATCAATATATAGATATGCATTTAGCATCTGTTTACAGAACTCTGTCAGTGTCCTCTACTCGTCTGTATGTTTGCCAGTCGTGATGCTTGTGGCATAAACATATTGACTTTACAAGGAAACGCAAATGGCAAAAATCAAGATCAACAAAACGCTTGAAAAGCTGTTGATCAAGTCATGTTAGAGTGATATCTTTTATTTACAAAAGCATTCAGTTACAAAAAGAATCACCATAAACATGACTTTTTCGATCACACAGCGGAACCCGTTCATATATGCAAACCGATGGATGACACAGCAGAGCTTCCTGGTGACGTCCAATCTTGATGATACCACAGAAGTCTGGTCGGCAGCTCGTATAGACAAAACTGAAAGATACGCTGGGAATCCAATTAAAAGTAACACTGCATTAGAGAATGCATGTGGTTCATATTTGCAACTTATCTAATCCTCTAGGATGTGTAATGAGGAAGACTAATAAAAATGTGCAAATACAAAATCTCATTTTTGAATTAGCAACATAGACGACTACCGAAAGGAAATTCACATTAGATAAGTCTGGTACACCTAATTATTAGGAACTTTGACCTTAGATTCCAATATCGAATTAAATCATAACTGTAATCCTAAGGAAGATCACGTAATGAAATATCAATAGGTACCGTCGGATGTTTCCTCCGTTTCTTAAAGTTGTTATGTAATGGTTGTAGACAATTCATTCGTAGCATGAAATATAACACTCTCGAAAGAAATCCAAGGCGCGGTTTCAGGGATCGCCAGGTGCAAATTTGAAAAGGCAAAATGAAAGGATTTAACAAGAAAAATATAAATTGTTTTATAAGAAACATTTTATTCACTCATTGAAATCAATAATAAAATCACACTCAGTTTGAAAAAAAAAACTATATATTTTCTGATTGCGAATATGTCTAATTTCTGTGTAACCGTCTCAAACAAAACCTCAAAAATAGGTGACTCGTAAGATAGATGAATGATACTGCTGTTCTCGTTGTGGCATTCCTATTTTGCTCCTTTAAAAAGGAATAAATATTGCAGAAATGTATTTATCATTTCTGTATTTGGAGCCTCATGTGTTAGAGGTAATTTGACGGAGCGATAGACATCTAATCCTGGGGTTTCTAGTTCAATGCCCATCAAGAACAGTCTGGATCGGGTGCCCTTGACTAACATATAACACTGGACAACAAATTTTTACAAAAGTCATGTTACTGAAATAAAATTAGTCAATTCTTATCAATTTGTATGTGCTGAACACGAATATGACAGTCAAATTGCAAAATTGGCTCTAGTTTTTTTGTAATCTGCAAGAAATTAATGTTTACATAACGAAATGCATTCCAATAGTAAAAGGTCAACTGTAATAGCCTACCTATAAAAAATCAAGTCATTGACTACATCTTAGATTTCTTCGCCTGTCTCTTGTACAGCTGTTCGGGAGCATCTCTGAGGAGTGTCCAGCAGTAGTCAGCCAGCATTGTAGTGGACCATTTTCCCTGGTATCTTTGTTCCATTGTTGCGATATCTTGATGAAAACGTTCGCCGTGTTCATCACTAACAATACCACAGTTGCTAGGAAAGAAATCCAAATGGGAATGAAGGAAGTGAATCTTTAGAGACATATTGCAGCCAAGTTTCTTATACTTCATCAACATGTCTTCTACTAGTTCCTTATAGTTTTCTGCCCTAACATTTCCGAGGAAGTTTGTAGAAACTAGGCGAAAAGCATTCCATGCTTGTTTCGCGTCACCTTCCAGCAAGTTGTTGAACCGGTCATCTTTGAAAAGCTCTCGAATCTGAGGACCCACAAAAACTCCCTCTTTAATCTTTGCTTCGCTGAGTCGAGGGAATTTTTCATGCAGGTATCTGAATGCTGGCAAAGTCCGGTCAATGGCTTTCACGAAGTTCTTCATCAAACCTAGTTTGATGTGAAGGGGTGGTAGCAAGATTTTCTGAGCCTCAACCAGAGCTGGCTGTTGGATATTCTTCTCTCCAATGGCTACATTCTGCCTGTGAGTCCATTCCTTCCTCATGTAGTGCATTTCCCTTGCTCGGCTATCCCACTCGCATAAGAAACACATGTATTTTGTATATCCTTGCTGCAGTCCCATTAAAAGGGCAACTACCTTCAAATCACCACAGAGGTGCCAGCTGTACTTGTTATACTCAATGGAATTCAGTAGCTGCCTTAAGTTATCGTATGTCTCTTTCATGTGGACAGCATACGCTACTGGAATAGATGGAAGAATGTTTCCATTGTGCAAAAGCACAGCCTTGAGACTCAGTTTCGAAGAGTCCACAAATAGTCTCCATTCTTGTGGGTCATGAGTGATTTTTAAAGCATTCATGAGGCCCTCAATATCGGAACAGAATTGTTGGAGTCTTGATCCTAGCAATTCTGCCTTGTTCTTTGATAAGTCCAAATCACGAATCAGGTCATTTAGTTCTTCCTGTGTTATTCTGTGTGGGGTTGATGATGCACCACAGTGAAAATCTGGATCACTGCATGCTGATGGACCAGGAGAAGAACAGGTCGACTCACCTTTGTCTTCGTCAGATGAATCAAGAGAATATTCTGCTGGAGGTTCTGGAATAGGAAGTCCCTCACCATGTGGAACTGGTCTCAATGCAGACGGAATGTTTGGGTAGACTATTCTCGACTTCTTTCGCTTCGTTATTCCGCCGGAAAGAGGAGGAACCAAGCAGAAGTAACAGTCATTTAGGTGGTTGCTTGGCTCTCTCCACACCATTGGGACTGCAAACGGCATTGATGACCTTTTGCAATTCAACCACTGTGAAAGCTGTGTTGTACATGTAGCACAGCATATATGCGGAGCCCAAGGCTTGTCTTGGTCACCAACCTTGCATCCGAAGTAAAGATGATATGCCTTCTTCACTTGAGAATTGATACTTTTCTTCTGGTTGGCAAATGTCACTTCCCCACAAATATAGCAAAAATTGTCCGCGGTATTAACACACTTTCGAGGCATTACTGTTCTTTATTGTACGTAAATGGATAAAATAATAAGTTTTATGTAACAGTAGCTTGAACTGTCTCGCACAACGTCTAAAATATTTTAAATGCTGAACCTATCTGATTGGGCTTTATATAGTACACTGCTTACGTCAGCTTCAGCAGCCACCTGGCATTAGTATAATAGGCCTACACATGTATAGTACACTGCTGACGTCAACTTACTTCAGCAGCCGCATGGCATTAGTATTGCATTGCATCAGAAAATGATGCAATCAACTGTGGATGATGTGAGCATGATGGTATTATGCAATGTTACATCATTATTCCGGATGTTGCTGCAGTCCTACTGGAGAAATTTACACAGTGAAACATAGAAAATGAGGTATATGAATATCTTCAAAACGAGAGCCAATACAAATTTTTCACGGTTATATTCGTGTTCGGCACACCAAAATACTACAGATTAGGGCCTTTTCAAGTCAGTAATGATTTCACTGTTGACCAGTGTAAGTTATCTGGGATTTGGACACATTGTGAAATTAAGTACTGAAAGGAAAATGTGGAGAACATATAGGGAATATAATAGTGTACTACCCAGAAGGTCAAAGAGTTAAAGATTTGGAGCGTGTCAAAGGCGTCACTATTTCGAAATTAGCAGGACTTTGTACTGAAACAAATCCTGCGTCAAACTTTGTTTTTTGTTTTTATATTGCCCGACGAAGAGCGCATGTATGTATGTATGTATGTATGTATGCATATCTATGTATGTATGTATGTATGTATGTATATATATATATATATATATATATATATATATATATATATATATATATATATATATATATATATATATATATATATATATATATATATATATATATATATATATATATATATATATATATATATATCTATGCATATATATATATATATATATATATATATATATATATATATATATATATATATATATATATATATATATATATATATATATATATATGCATATATATATGTGTGTGTGTGTGTGTGTGTGTGTGTGTGTGTGTAGTTACAAGTCTAGGCTCTTACAAAAAGTAACAGGAAAAATTTAGACAACAAGCTTTGTAAAATTAAACCAATACATTATCTCCCTTGAATGTCAAGTGAAAATTGACAGAGAAAAAGAATTTACGGTTTTGCGAATCAAATCCAAAACTAATCCTAGAATTAAAAAATAGTCCCAAAAATAAAAAGTCCTGAATGAAACGCAGTTCGAATTCCGATGAAATCCAAAATGGAAAACAAAGACTTCTGTTGTAATCTGCGAAGAGAAAGAAGTGGCAAACATTTCTTGTTGAATCACATAAAATATTATTCCAGTTTGTGAATTCCGTATAAATTTCGATAGATGTCCGTGACCCAGAATTAATTTAGAGCACTAGTATTTCCAGGGAAAAGAATCTTTTGAATTCAAAATAATTTGAAGAAAAGAAAATAATTAGCTCAGATTGTACACAACATAAAACACCTTGACGTCTGAAGTGTTAAGGAACGACTGACCAATCTCTATAAAGACAACAATTATACACAAGTCTGAGATGCTAAACAGATTCCCGGATGTCAGTCAATCTTCTAGAAAATTTAGATGTTTGTAATAATAGACACATGCTTGATGTCACACAGTCCATTTATATCCTTGACATCACTTAATGAATCTTACTCTGATATACAATGTTTCTATCATTAGGTGTTTGATAATAACAGTGAGGTCAAATAAAACTGAACTGAACTGAACTTCTGGACAATAACAAACCCGGTGAATAAAGTTACATTACAATAGCATGTAATAGAATTAAAAATTTAAAGCTAACAAACAAACAATTAAATTAGATCAAATATATATAATTGGAATTACAAAGCCATGATTGATTTAGGACTTAATTACTATATTGGAATTATTGTACATTTTTTCAAGGACAATTTGGATCATATTACTGTGATACATCAGGACTGTTGGCATATTAGCACATTCCAGATTATTGACATATCAGTATATTTAAAAATTGGAATTCAAGCGGAACACCATTGAAATTAATTCAGAATACCCTTTAATTTTGACGTGCGGTAGAACTGAATGGAATTTAAGAGATTGTGTTCACAATAAGGTAAGTTCTTTATAAATTTTCAGTTTGTATTTTAGGGATATAAATTATTTGTTGAATATTACAAAACTTGGTTTTCGCACATTTCCGTTAATTCAAGACCATAGATTCGAAACAACACACACACACACACACACACACACACACACACACACACACACACACCTTCTACATGCATGCATATTGTCTACATGATTTCTGGACCCCATTTGATTTTCTAACTCATGGTCTTTGCCAATATTATGGTCATTTTTAAACAATTGTCTTTGGACGATATCTATTGATAAACATAGAAGATCATATATTATTTCCATTTAAGAATGCATGACTTTGGCACAATGCCATCAAAATTGATTTATTCACTCTTTTTCCCGCATGATATTCTTTTCAAAACTATGTCACTTGCTTGATTGACTAATGATATCTGGCAATGGTGCATATGAATGGCTGATAATTCCACGAACTGAGATCTGTTAATTGTTCAGAGAGAAGCTAAATACGTGTGTATGTTGCCTTGGGATAAATATTAAACTTAAGTGAAACCTCTGAGGATGAATAGCAATAAAAAGAAAAGAACAAACAAAAAACAAAATTAAATAATGAACAATTTTTAAAAACAGAATTTCGATCAAAACTAAAGAGGAATATCCAATCAGGAATCGTCATCGGCAATGCTGATAAAACATTACTGAAACATCATTCCGTTTTTAAAAAGTCACAAAACATTTTCGCAAAACACTTTGCGTATTTTAATTTCGTAGTTGACAATCAAAGACGATATATTTAAGAGACAATTTTAATAATTTTTTAGCATTAAATTTGGTCCCATATCTAGATATGCTGACAAATTACATTTGTATAGATAAAGAACTATTTACATAAAAAATATTAATAAATTTCTAAGATTTCCCTTTGATATAATCATAATAAAAATACATTGAGTTCATTTTAATGCTTCTGTTGTGTTTCCAATTTGACTTTTCTCGTATTTATCTCTACCTAAAACATTCTAAGCATATTTGATATCACTCGTAATCAGTGTAGCATATTTAACAGAATGGCATAATTAACAGTAATATCATATTTAATAGCAATCGTAATCAGTGTAGCATATTAAATAGCAGTCGTAAACGACTATATTTAACAATAATGGCATAATTTATTGCAACTGATATCAGTGTAGCATATTTAACAGTAAGTATAATCAGTTTAGCATATTTAATAGCAATCATAATCAATGTAGCGTATTAAATAGCAATCATAATCAATGTAGCGTATTAAATAGCAATCATAATCAGTGTAGCATATTAAATAGCAATCGTAGACTAGCATATGTAACAGCAATGGCATAATTAACAGTAATATCATATAGCAATCATAATCAGTGTAGCATATTAAATAGCAATCGTAATCAGTGTAGCATATTAAATAGCAATCGTAAACGAGTATATTTAACAACAATGGTATAATTAATTGCAATCGATATCAGTTTAGCATATTTAACAGTAATTGTAATCAGTGTAGCATATTTAACAATGATCGTAATTAGTGTAGCATATTTAACACCAATCGTAATTAGTGTAGGATATTAAATAGTAATCGTAGAGTAACATATTTAACAGTCATCATAATCAGTGTAGCATATTTAAAAGTAATCGTGACCAGTGTAACACATTTATTAGTAATCGCATTGTAGCATATTTAACGGAATATTTATCAATGTTACATATTTAACAGTAATCTTAGACTAGCATATTAAAAGTAATTGTAACCATTGTAGCATATGTAACAGGAATCGTAATTAGTGTAGCATATTTAACAGTAATCGTAATTAGTGTAGCAAGTTTAACAGAAATCCTAATCAGTGTAGCATATTTAACAGTAATTGTAAACTCAATAGCTTTATCGGTACATTTTTTAATTTGTTTTATCTCCCAATGCGATTGATGTGTGATTTTATTTTTGTAAATCACAATGAACGCATCAGATGTAATTTTGTATAAACTTAAATGAAGATTCTTCGAGGTTCAGTTTTAGGCAATATTTAATCTAATTTGTTCTGTATACATTGAACATGACATTGAATTTAATCCTATTTGATCTACATGCATGGAACATGTCATTGATACTTTGAATCTGTAAGTTTTGTATACAATTACTAGGTTGGGTTATCACAATATTGCAATAATTATTAGAGAATGCAATGACAATTGGAAACGACTATGGCCAAATTTAGGATTCATCATTAACTGGCTTCACACCAGAGTTATCTGGTTTTAAGGCATAAATGGCAAAAAGCAATAACATTTAATACCTGTGAGAATTCGATGGCACTTCAGCGATGAAGATTTTTAAGTGAACATTTCACGATGACGACTGATAATTACAGATTCGTGAATCTCAAAGAGTAATTATTAAAGATAACACAGAGATTAAATCGAACATTTTCGGGCAAATCTTTCGATATTACGAGAAAATGGACACAAATAGCTAAATGAGTCCCTTACGTACAATCATTTGTTATTTATTTAAGTTATTTTATATTTTTAATGCATATATATATATATATATATATATATATATATATATATATATATATATATATATATATATATATATATATATATATATATATATATATATATATATATATATATATATATATATATATATATACATATATATATACATATATATATACATATATATATATATATATATATATATATATATATATATATATATATATATATATATATATATATATATATATATATATATATATATATATATATATATATATATATATATATATATATATATAGATAGATAGATAGATAGATAGATAGATAGATAGATAGATAGATAGATAGATAGATTAAATTGCTAACACAATCGTCATTAATCAGTGGAACAGCGCAAAGGGAGGTGCAGGTGCCCCAGGAGCCATTCAAAGGAGTCTATGGCCTTAAACTAACATAAAAGAGTGAAAACTAATCAGTTTTGTAAAATTCAACAAATAATTCCTTTCCATAGAATACAAAGTGAAAATTGAAAAAAATAACTTGTAGCATTGTGAATGCTATCCCAATAGTCCTAACTGATTTATAAAAAGTCAATATGTGTAAAGTTCCAACCTAATTCTAGTGGTTTTCCAATTAAATTATATTATTGAATGTGTTCATGTTCATGTATTGTTGAACGCAGTGATGTGCTTATAACATGGCGTGTGGGGATGTGCTTAGTGTCTTTTTATGTTTCACAGTATTTTAATCCAAATATGGTCTTCCCTGAATTCAGTATAGTTCCAAATTATTGTTTTCTTCCAAGAATATTATTGACAAGCACACTGTATTTCTAGGGAACACAAAAATAAGACTTGGCTAAAGATGATAATGAAAGAATGAGTAATTTCTCAATCAAACAACATTGTAAAAAAGACTAAGACACAATAATAGAACTAGGTTGAGAGCAAAACATTCATTTCTGGAAAACTATAATTTGTCAACAAGATAAAATATGTTGCTAAAAGTATAATATATATCAGGTACAGCAGATTTATCCATGGGGAAATACCAATGACCTAGACTCAGATTAAGATAAACACGCTTACTCCCATTGATAATGATCCTAATATTTAATCTATACTCACATATAAATATTAGCTATGTATTTTGTTGTTTACGAATCAATGTACCTAGTCAGGTAACCAATTAACATAATTTGGGATTATAAATAATGATAATAGTAAATCCACTCATTATATTAACTGAGACACAAATAATACTGGTGTCAAAATATGGAATGTGCAATTCTGAAATAAACAAGATTTATCTTTGTAGCAAATATATAATAACATAACTAGGATGAGGGTAATTTTCCCATTTAATTCGTAAACAGCATGATGCTTGTAAATTCTTAATTATAAAAAAATAAACCTTGAACTCGAGATCCACAAAAATATTTTCCTCAAAGCCATACGTTTATAATCTGCAAATATAGACAATGATTAGCTTTATAAGATGTAGTTTATGAAGAGAAAAAAATATATTATTCAGGTAACGCCGATAAGAATGTGCCAATAATCATTCTCTACTCTATCTTTCTTTCATGCCTAAAGATATTGTGGAAGGGGACATGACTAGAGTCATAAAAGAAAGTTATTGGATTCATAATATAGATACTTTGTACCATAATGGTCTCATTCCAATGTACTTTATAAAACTGTAGAAAACGTTAATTAAAATATTTATATGTTGTATATCCTTTATAAAAAATATAATTATATGCATGACTGTTTGTCTCTATTTTATTATTTTACAGAAGTTTACACACACTTTCAAAGACGAATGTGGCGGAAATGTAAAATGTATTTTGTGCTAAATTCTAATTATGTGGCGACAAAAGAGCGGAATAACAACGCGATTCAAATCGGCTTTCTCTGTAAATAAAAATACGAAGTGTAGATCGCTACACCTTAATATTTGTAATTTAGATCAAAATAACCCGTTGACCCTATCGTTGCGCGGAGTAGCTTAGAAGGATGTCCTTAATAGGCTATAATAGATCTAAGCCTCCAAGAGATATAGTTTAATCTCCCAAGTAATCTACTAATAGTGGAGTGCTGGCTCTAACTGTTGCAGAACTGTGTTGTTATGTATATTTGATTTAATTATATCTGATCAAATATATATTTATTTCAATTTAATTGTTTTTTTGTTGTCAGTTTTAAAGGTTTTTCTTTTCATTACATGCTATTGCAATGTAAATTTATTAACTAGAGATGATCCCTTTTCGGAAAATAGTTTGACCTTGACTGTTCGATTTGTAAACACCAGGTGTTGTTCCAGATACTGACCTTGATTCAAAATTAGTAGCACCCACGTAAATAAGTTCTTTTTTATCTTTAAATGATTGGTTGTTTTCGAGGTCATGATGGGACTACGTGTTTAAGATGTAAACACTTTGTTATAGATCTTATTTCTTAGAGTAAAATGATTGGTTTTCTTCAGGGCCACACTGGGTGTATATGATCTTAAACAGTACATAATTTCGACGAAGTTATGAAACATGATAACGTGACCCTATTTTTGCGCTTTAAAATACCATATAACCTTTGTTTAGGAGATATATTATCCGTAGTAGTTGGGTTCTTTCACTGGAATTTGTATGTTATGCTGTTTGGTGTTATTACATATTAATTGGATTCAAAAGGATTTTAAAAAATTCCTACAAAATACGTGTTGAAATTTTTGACAAAGGACAGCTTTTATAAAACTCTATTCAGTTTCCAAAACCGGAGTGCTATTTCTACAGATTACAGCATACGTCATCGTCTTAATTCTTGGATTCTTCGTCGGGATTCGAACTTGAAATCATTAGAACATTTTATTATTAGGACTCCTAAAATTTTATTCGTCGATTATTCTTGGATTATTTTTGGACTTGATTCTTAAAAATCTTAAAACTGTAAATTCATATTTTTTATTTTTACAGAATGTTTCCAGGGAAATATATTATTTTTATTTTTCAAAGCTTGTTTTCACTTTTTCTTGTGGTACTGTTTATTCGAGCGTAAACACGTAACATAAGAGTGTCTACCCTGATAGCAATGTATGTATAGCTGTATGTCTGATGGTTGTGTAAGTGATTTGTATCTTGTCCACGAGGGGATTAATACTGTCTGGAATGGCGAAGTCAGCAGGTCCAGTCAGTAAGTACTTATTTTGTTTTCATTTATAGAAAACGATACTAAATATGCGTAGACAGGAAAAAGAAGTCGTAGAGAAAAGAAAGGAAAAACTGATTTAAAGATGTAAAGAGAATCCAGATTTAAAAAATTATTATACACTGCAGAGATATTCTGCTGAAAATGTATGAGGGCTGGAAACGGAGTCTTTGGAGAAGTCCATTACCGACAGTAAGAGAATAAATGGTTTCGTACTTTCGAAAATATTTTTAGATACTGTACATATTTTCAAAATATCAACAAATCATAATGTAAGTACGACATTATTTGGAAAATATTAGGTCTTTCTCTTTAATACATGCTTTTAATATTTCGAAAAATATTTTAAATAAAGAAAACAGAATTTTCGAATAGTTTTAGTTATTTTTTAAAATGCATTTTTCTTTTCTAAATTGTTTTTAAAAGAAAAATTATATTACTGTTTTTTTCTTTCCATACTCTTACTGTTTTGCATTTTATGTTGAAGGTTTCTTCTAAACTCATTCATCCGAAATTTTTAATTTTTAATATTTGCTTTATCTTTATCATGAAAATGTATCACTTCCGTCATAGAACGGGCCAGAACTAGTAGCATAATTGTATCATTCGGCATGATGATTTTTGTCTTCCTAGGCTATTGATTTTTTAACATTAAGTGTGCATCCGGCACCTTGTGTTCTATGAATTGTTGATCTAGCTTTCTATGAACTTTTATTTCTATAAAACAAAATCGTGTCCATTTTTAGTGAGAACCCACACGCTCACGGCTTATGACGATGACTCTCGAAAACAGCTTTCGAAGCAAAAAATACAGTAACTGTCAAACTTTGATTATCTTACAGAGCCTGCCATATGCTGTGTTTGGCGGCAGATGGGAGTGTTCAAGTGCAGGAAGGACTGTCAGATAGTATTGTTTGAACTTCTAATCGGCGATTTTTCTTGGGTTGCATATTTTGGTCTGAAATCAATGGGGTGGGAAATTTTGTCGTTTTTATTATTATGGTGTAAGAAATTAATATAGACAAAGCTTCCACCATAGTGCAATAGAAGCTGCCTGGAAACAATAGTCAGCAGAATATACCGTAATAAAAAAACAAAGTTCCAGATCAGTATCACATGACCGTGTATATCCAATCAGATTGTAGAAAAATGAATCAATTGGAGTCACGAGTAAAAAAAGAACGTGGCTTCATCATTAGTCAAGACAGTGAGCTCTTCTTGTTCAGGTCCAGGGTTCCTCATAACTGTCATTTATTATATCTGATCCTAGATTAAAAATAAATATTCATACGCTGTTTCCCGGCCAATTACCGCTATCTTTGTATATTCAGGCGATGTCAGAAATCATTAAGTGTGTGCATTTGGATTTCGCCGTCAACAGCAATTAGATGTCATGTCATGTAACTATTGTGAAGCTTTTGTTATCCAGTTTTTCTTTAGACCTTATCACGCTACGCAAAGAAAGCTAGGTGACGATGCACACAAGTTTGTATCGCTACTTATTTAATTGATAGCATTTTGAACTTATTTTGTTTGATCTACTGAAAATATCAGCATTGTGTAGATCGATAAGCGTGTTTTTTATTATTTTTTTATAATTTTTTTAAATGTATTTATTTTATACAGATCATACATATAGCCCATGAGTATAATGATGCTGATGATAGCCCAATAGATATAGCCCATGAGTATAATGATGCTGATGATAGCCCAGTAGATATAGCCCATGAGTATAATGATGCTGATGATAGCCCAATAGATATAGCCCATGTGCATAATGATGCTGCTGATAGTCTAGTACTGATAGACCATGATAACAATGATGCTTCTGATAGCTCAATACATATAGCCCATGGGCATAAGGATGCTGCTGATAGCCCAATCTTGATTGCCCACGACCATAAGGATGCTGCTGATAGCTCAATGCCGATTGCCCATGAACATAAGGATGTTGCTGTTAGCCAATACTGATTGCCCATGAGTATAAGGATGCTGCTGATAGCCCAGTATTGATTGCCCATAAGCATAATGATGCTGCTGGGAGCCCAATCTTGATTGCCCATGAGCATAAGGATGTTGCTGATAGCCAATACTGGTAGCCATTGAGCATAAGGATGATGCTGATAGCCCACGAACTTACAGATGGTGCTGATTGCCCACTGGCATAGCCTGAACGCGTAAGAGTACCTGGAAGTAGATTCAGGCCGGTCACGTTAGATGTCGCTGGTAAGATCGTCTGTCAATAAATGTTCGTATAATTGTATAACTGCTAACTTTCAATCTCACTCGATTGGATTATCCGTAATATGTACGTTTTTCGTCCTCATTATGTCTTGATGTAAAAACCCACAAAGATTGTAATGTGCCATTCGAATGAAATTTAATCTCAATGATACTATTTTAAACGTACGTTAGTAAAATAGGTTTGGCTTGAACTTTTTGGTCTGATGTTATACGTCACAGCGCCACAATAGTGATTGTATAATGAAGTTTCTTGCCTAATGACGCCATACGGGAGCGGACCCAGGCTGATCCTGTGGTAGGATTCGAACGCGCACCCTTTTGGCCACACGTTTTGGACATTAACCATTGCGAAACTGGGACTTCTGATGTAAGAGGAATGAAAATAAATGCTGCCTAATACAAAATACGAAGATAGTTTTGATCAAGGCAAGACAACGCTCTTGCTCATACCATTTAACTCACATTTCAGTGTTTGGCTCAGAACAAATAAAGTGTCAGAGGAAACGCAAAAGATACAACTTGAACAGCATCGAGAAAGAAACATTGAATGTAATTCTCGGCCATTAAAAATTGTATTCATGACTACGTTTGTTTGCATATAACATACGATAAAGGTAGAAGACAAAGTCGTATTCAGAACATTTTCTACATTTTCTATTGCAACATGTGGTGTACTCCACCAGAGCTGAATTATCAAACCCATATTAGAGGCTATTTCTCGACTAGACGGAAATGGCCGAGAGATGTTCCGATTGTCAGAAACCTTTCAGCTGCTCTAGCTCAAGTCAAGTACATTTTTCTCGATTGGTTAATGGTGAACGACCAAAAATATTTCTCGTCTGTACTTGGAAAACGTGGCGACATCAACAAATAGAAAATTTGCTTTGCAGGTTTCAACAGAGTTAAGAAACTTAACTAACATGATACAGGTTTCGACACTATATATGCCACCCACCCCTCAAAAGTCTTCAGCTAGAAAATCGGCTGTATACCAAGAAACTTTTCATCACTTATTTGTCAACAGCAGACATAAACAGTATGAAAATTATCAGAAAAATTGATAATCAAGGTTAATCGATCGCGCGTTTCTTTTCATTATTTTTGTCTTTGCATTAGAAAGATAAAAGTTGAGGGGATTTGATGCTCTAACCAGACAACGTCGATTTTAACATTGTACTCTGCATTAAATAACATGTCACTGTAATCTTTTTTGTCAGTTTCATTGCATTCTAAATTATGTTATCATCTCCGATAATCAATATTACTCACATCATACGTGGAACGACAACCAGAACAGGAACGTGAAAATTATTATGGATCTGTGCTTCTTACAGCAGTTGATAACAAGTAATAGTGCGTGCAAATAAAAATATGGTCTGGTGATCGAGTTTCATTTTTCTCTTCAGCAGCTATGATGCTTTTAGTAAATCTGCAAACTGAGAAGCAGTCATTAATATATTTTGTCTGAAGAAAGACCACAAATTATATTTATGCTAATCTATTTGTCAGATATACGCTTTGACAACTTAGTCAAATTAATAATGGAAACTTAATATGCAATTAAATTTTATTTCAGTATCAAAGATTATTATGTCACAAGTCAAATACATTGCTAGATGACACATAATCAGGAGGCGATGTCTTAAAAAAGAAATGAAGACCTTTAGATGTCACTAATAATGTCGTTACACAACAAAAAGCTTCCGCCGTATGCTGAAAGTTCTATCTTTACTACACTCTTTCTTGGCACATGTACGTGTTCACTTTCTACCCCAAGATACCTATTGTAAAACAAAAGAACAGATGCATTGTCTTTTATATTGACCGCCAGAACCAGAACAGACTATTTTAACTATAATTAAATTTATTCTTTTATGTTATTTAGTTGAGAAACTTCTAATTGTTCCGGATAATTATCCCTAACCCCCATCCACGAAAAGAAATAACAAAAAAGCCCGAAATAAAATAAATTCGTGAGCGCATGGAATGAGCTATACATAATTATAAGAATAACCCGTATTTTACAAATTTAATCACGTGAGGTTTAACGTCATTTCCAGCACGTGATACATTATTAAAGCGGCCAGTATATTTTATTCGAAGATGAAACGAGGAAGAACCACCGACCCACGGAAACTCACTGGCAAGTTTTCTCACACACCCATGTTGGTCCAGCATAGATTCGAACTCATCATGACAGAGGTGAAAATTGTGAGTGATTAGTGATCGCGAACGCATTAGACCACTTTGTCACCTGGGGCCCCTAATGGGTCTCAGAATTCGATCTAAATGCTTAAAAAGGATGACTCATCGAAGGTACCAGACTGAGAAAACTGTCATAGGACACATCTGTACCATGGGAATCAACCGTTTTGCTATGGATGTTCACTATACAGATGCTATAAAACAGCAAAAACTTAAAAAATTATGTTTTGTGCTTGAGGAATCTACTTTTGTCTTACTAGTATTGTGTAGTTCAAAGTAAAAAAAAGTGATGAGCTATGAGCTAGGTTTTGGGGCATGTTATCTTGAATTGTGTTTTTCGGTTTTGTTTAGGTGTTTTTTTTTATACTGAATCAAATGATGGCAATCATAAAGTATTGCGTCATCAATAACACGGTCAAAAGAAGCAATAATAAAATTCAGGTGAGTTTTTGCAACCTCCAGCAACAATAATTTGCTTAATGAAAACGTCGATGTGCTTCATGAACTGTCTTTTCAGTATTCCTTGCAGATATTAGGCAAAGGGACGCACTCATATACGTTTACGTCATCATATTTTAAAGCAATCCATAATCCTAGCGAAATAAAAACCTTTGAGGGGTTGAAAGAGGTAAATGAATTTCGAAGGTGTGGAGTATCTGTCACCAGAACATGAATGTAGCTGATTCCCGTATATTTCGTGCACGTAATAAAAATGTATGTAGCTGTGTTTAGTTAAATATTGTTTAACATTGCTCGAAATGCGTTGAAACGTCACGATCAGTGAAATTATTTAAATTTATTTTAGTAAGCAATTTCTAAAATCATCCATTTCTTTATGGCAAATCAAAATCCTAAACAAAAGATGGGATCGCCGTCTCATAAAGAAGGAAGAACTTGCTTTGGTTCGAGTATCCCACTCCTTTTCGTAACTAAATTTTAAAAAATTGGAGTAGATTTGCCTTTACTGCGTTGTTGCAACCTCCATAACAATCAACGCGCTAAGTGAATGAGTCTATGTTATCCAGCACTTAGTTACAAATTTATTCATGCAATCCATTGTTGAACACTCCATAGTTTTAAGGAAAGCCTGAAAGAGTTAAAGACTGGATAACGACAGGACCGTCTTAACAACATTGTAGGTTCTGGGCAAAGCAATGCACTGGGGCCTCCTACCGGCCCTATCCTTCCACAGTAATTCCGCTAGATGTCACTATTTTTTAAAATTGGGAAACGTGCTTCCCACTGCACTTTTAAAGCAAAATAAATAGCCAAATGAGCTTTCAATATTCACTAACAATATGGGCAGCATGATGCCCTAGAAGCGTGAGGCCTTGGGCAACTGTCCAGTGTGCCCATGCCTTAAGACGGCACTGGATAACGGTACTACCGGGGTGAATCCTATTTGAATAGATTAAATAGCCATCCCCAGGACGGAAGTAAATTTATACTACTTGGAATACCTTTGGTTTTATGCGAGGGCATTCGTTTATCATATGTACGTTTTATGACAGATTTGATGATGAAAACGCTACATAAATTCTCGTAATTTAGGGTTTCTTTCATCAAGGAAGATAATAGTAATTTAGGGTTAAAAGTAACAAAAGAGAACTAATTTGGTAATAAATTAAGATAAGAGATTTATGGTAGACCCTCAATATTCGGCACAGTATAAAGTAAGCGTATATTTTTCAATGCTGCGATGCCTGCAGTGTTGCAATTTATAGTGTTGTATAGCACCGAGGCATCATTTAGCATGCTGTCCCACCTAGTCACATTATCCTGACACCAGGCTGACCAGTCCTTTACACTAACCTCTTAATGCTTACTGCCAAGGGAGGCATCGGCTTGTACCATTTGTAGAAGACACGGCCGCATCCAAGGCGGCAAGTTCTAACCATGATCGTGTAGGTCAAGAAAATAATTGATATGACAGAGAAACTGACAAGCAACAGTCCAAAACTGTCGCGAAACCAGACCAAACGTTTTTCAGAATCTAAATATTCATTTTTCATGGGTACAACGCCACAAAAGGATACAAACGAAAACATAACAAAACACTGAACAACACAGAAACGCGAGCACTGTACAGAGTTTACGTTGTGTTTGCTGTAAATAGGTACAATTAATTACAAAATAAATGTTGAACGATAATGATTGTTGTTACTTTCTAGTGCGAGCAAGGCAAGTGAGGCTAAACAACAAACTCTGATAGAAGATATTAGTAGGTCAGCAAGTAATCGTTTTCGCCGTATGGAGCCCAGAAATTAGGAAATCCAAAGAAGCCAATTAGATTTCCCAACTGCGTACATTAAACAAAATACGGTTTTAACCAGGAATATTCACAATGGCCGTAATCAATGCATATGTAAGAAGGAACGTAATTTTACCAAAATCACATTTTCCTGCCATTTGTTCGCTTTCTCAACGTATGGTCTTATTTATCATTTTTATGTAAAAATATGGGGAAAAATAAATATAATATTTTTAATTTTATTAATAAACGATTATTAGGCTATTAAATATGAGAGGCTCAATGATGCAATTTTGCTCAAGAACATAAATTCAGTCAATTGTTAAGATACAGCCAGCTCGGTGAAATTCTAGATCGTGGCCGCGACCCTAAATATTATTATTATTGAGCCTCACCATCCCGTTTCCCTATTTTGATAAAATGTTGCCACCGTCAAAAATATTATGGCGACCCTCCGCGAACCCCAGGAACGCTCTCTGATTTGGGTCACGACGTATGGGTTGGGAACCATGTATGTATGTATGCATGTATGTATGTATAAGTATTTATTTAATTTCAATCCTTGCTGCATCGGTCTCAATGATCTAAATCAGAAATATAGATATTAACAGAAAGCTTGATTTGTGTTCCGTTTAAATATGTAATTTTCGTAAAGGTCTTATAAGTTTCACCTTCAAGACATGAAAGCGTAGTAATTATAGAATTTTTAAAAAAAGAGCTTAGTTTGCACTAAGTGCAAAGCATGCAATGTAAAAAGTGAAATATATTTTCTTTCACTGAGCTTGGCAGTAGCAACACTGTTAAAATGGTTATGCCACTAAGCATATCAGTTGTAACGCTGAGATAAATATTTCTTCACTAAGTGAACTACTGCAACACGTAGATAAGATCAAAGTTTCAATCGTGGAGACTGCAACGCCAAATGAAATTATTTATATCACAGTTAATGATCTTGATACTTTTTAATTAAAATTGAGTTAAATTGAGGCCATCAAAAAACCCATACAAAAGAAATGAGAAGTGTGTTGACAATAATTATCCGCACAATCAATATATAGGTTTTGGAATCCAGTCATAAAGATCTTAATTTTCCAAATGCGCTACAATCTAATAAAGACATATCGAATGACTTGCTTGAGAGGCTTCGATTTCGAAATCCTCCTTGAAAAGAAATGAATATCAGATTCTAATTACACGTAAGGGTGTCTCTAGAAGATGATCGCTCAAATCAATAGCTTTTGCGCAATTTGAATACCACCTACACACATACTGAATGCTGGGTTTTGAATAGATGCTTCCTGATAAGGTCACTAGCAGACGATATTCTGCCCATTTTACCTGGACGATGGGCAACATAGCAGTCTCTCCTATATGCGATCACCCAAATTCACCATTTTTTAACAAGGCACACTGAATGAAAGTCAGCTTATAAATCAGAAATATAGACATTAACATAAAGCTTGATTTGCGTTCCGTTTATATCTGTAATTTTGTAAAGGTATCTTGAGATTCAGTGGATTTATTCCAACTTCCAAACACCATATAAAGTCAATGGTAAATCTGCCAGCTGGCTACAAATATAGGGCGCGGATGATGACGTCATTCGGGAACGATATCACTACTCAGATACTTTGTCATCTATAAATAACAACCAATGAAAGCTCATCTTTCTATCAGAGCCTGATATTGTTATATAAATATTACAAGCTGGAAGGTGTAGCATATGTCAAAATTCTTTTTTGAATTCATCCGTATTTAATTACGTTACTTTGTGTCCGTACGCACCTATTACCCATATATATATTAATCGAGGTTAATGATTTCAACCAATAAAAATGTAAATGTTTTGTTATTTCTTCTTATTAAACCGGGTAATGACAATGAGTCACACTAATAACAGGATAAACTGATAAACACAGCCATTTCTGACAGACGTCACGCTGGTGAAGCACCTTTATTTCTTCTTTGTTTTGTTTGATTTTTTTTTCTGTTGTTTTTCTTCTTTCCAGGGTGCGGTGCAGTGGTTAAAAAACAAACTTGCACGAAGCATCCACTATTTATTGTCGATCGTAAAATAATCATTTTCTTATAATTAATCGTCGTCAATATGAATTTAATTTTATTGCGCGTGCACTACATTCAAATAAATCTATCTTGTATACAATAATCATTTTAATTTCGTAGTAGTTTGAGTCTAAGCCCAGGTAAAATCCATCAAACTTCAGATTGAAATAATTTGTTTTATTGTTTCTAAAATAAAGTGATACTTGAAGCGTTTCTAGTCTCACTGTGAAATTATAAGTACAATCAATGTAATTTTGTAATGGTGTTTTGTATGCATACCTAGCCGATTTCATTAGAATTTCATTCCATTAAAACTATTTTAAATTGTTTTCTATTTATGGGCCTAGAATTTGTATAGTGTGTAATCCGACTGTTTTGGCTTTGGTTTAAACAATAGTCGAATTTCAGAAATATTGAACAAACTTCGAGCTTAATCTTTCGCTTCTACGGCCGCAAGAAACGATTGAATTAAAGCAGCTTTTATATGAATATGAGCACTTGATTCCAGATAGTCCAAAACAAATCATTTATTCTACCATGACGTTAAAATTGTAGATTCTACACCAATAAAGCAGCATTATTACAAGCATTATTACAAGACGAATCCTCTCAAGCAGGAATGTTTACATTTTTTTGAAATAGAAATTCTCTATTTGCAGGAGAATGATTTTATTAATCAAAATGAGAGTAACATGAATTCGCAGTGCATTTTTGTATCGAAAACAGATAATAATTTCGGCAAATGTACTGACCATGACGAAGTGAAAAATGTCACCAAAACATATCAATTTCCAATGCCGAGAATTGATGACTGCTTTGACGAAATCGGAACGTCTAGATATGTCAGTAAATTTGATTTTTTTGAAAGGATGTTGGCAAATTCCACTCACGTAAAGAGTTGAAGACATTTCGGCATATGCAATTCCAGATGTATTTTACCAATCTAAATTGATGCCATTTTTGGTAAGAACAATTCTCTCTCAACATTCCAGCGTTTAATGAACATGGTAACATCTGGCATACAAAGTTGTTATGCGTACATCGATGAAATCGTCATAAACAGCGACACTTGGAAAGATCACCTCGAACCATTTGGAAGTTATATAATCATCGGTGTGAACAAATTTGACCATTCATATAGGTAAATGTGAGTTTTTCGTGCTTGTTTTACATGTTTAGGACATGAGGGGCTATCTAAAATTGTGCCCAAATGTTTCCACAGTTGATGAACCCTTGACAAATTTGTTGAGTTAGAAAACCAATTTTCATTGGTCTGACAAATATCACGAGCCGTTCCATAAATTAAAGACTATGATTAGGAGTGCACCAGTTCTTTCAGTTCATCGTGATATTTCTCTAATAAAAGTTAATAATCACCACATAAGTTATCCCACAATCGAGAAGGAGTGTTTGGCTTTGATTTTAACTTGACAACACTTTGAAGTGTATACTAATTCCGTTCCTTCTCTGGTTGTTGCATGTAGTTACCTCAGCCCACCTTACTTTCATTAACAAAATCAAATAGAAAAATCAGAGCCTAAATTGGAGTTTGATGTAGCAGAAATACAACATTGACATTAGACACATCAAGGGAAAATATAATTGGATTGTAGATGCAATAGCAGAAATAATTGCAGAAACCACAATTAAGTGACAATCCAAATTCGGGTGGTACGTATGCTGCTAAACCAGACTGTATTACTCAGTATTAACATATATGTGCTTTGGAATTCCAAATTAAAGTTTTCTTACCGTGCCATATGTTTTATACGTCTAATTACAAGGTTTGTCTAGCACAAAGACAGAATCTGATATATCTGTAATAAGGAATGGCATTGTTTGCTGGGATGATGACAGTGTCCAAATACATATACAGTCTGGAAATAAATTATTTGTTGGGGAAACCGATTTTCACGTGAATAATTTCAAGGATGAAGATCTAATCGGAAACTAAACAAAACTATGATTTCGCTTCAGACAATCACATTCAAAAAGTGTCGGTTTTTCTAACCATTTTTGCTGCTTCCTACAATAAACACGATGGCAATTATATAGCTTTTAAAGGGCTATTATTTACAATGATTACATCTGCAGCATGGTACGGTGTGAAAATATAAAACTTAGAATTTGAGTTTCATAAACATCGTAGATTTAAATCATATTTCCAACATAAATATTTCTCTGCCATTTGTGAACAATATTTTGTTTCTTCGCAACTGCTTTAAGTGGCAGTCGGATACGATGCTAACGCTATTAGGGTTCTGTACGAAATGAGGTATACTCTCTAGCATATCCACCATATCGTACTGCAATTTACTTACATATCCTACGAAATGAGGTACATTTAATTGCACTAATATCAAATGTAGTGATGGACGAAACTAAATTACTGTAATATGAACAGGTTCAGTTTCGCAGTCATAGGAAATGCTGCACTAAACCGATAACATTTTCAAACGAATTACACGGAGCAAGAGCAAAGAGTTCTTACAAAATAAATTATATTAATGAAATTTATTTACTATATATATATTTGGATGGATGCTTGATAAGCAGTACCTACATACTGGCATTTAGCAACATTTATAATTAAATCTGTGTTCAGTTGTCCAGTGTTTTGAAATAACAGCGCGAATGACACGTTGTATATTTTATATGAATCTACTGGATACAGAGACCACTAGCGCGTGATATTTTTACATACAGAGAACATCTTTTGCATGCTCATGTTGCAAATATATGGTTTGTAATCTTGCCGACATTAATGATCGGCTAACTCATTGCAAGCGACAGATCGGAAATAGTATTGTCTCTTTAAATAAGGGTGTATATGCAGCATACGCAATCATTATCAAGACATTATTAAGACTTACGTAGAGCTTATGACCTATTCACTTGTACATTATCATCATTCCTCTCCTCCATATTTACGAATAAAGGTCTTCTTAATGTGATCACGATGCACAAATGTGGCAAAAGAAAGACACGGACATTGAAACTGTTCAGACATTTTGTTTAGAAAGTCTACTAACTTGTATGTGATAGAGATCATAGTAGCGGAAAATACGATCATAATGTCGTCTCAAAGATTATTTGGAACATGTTAAAAAAACTGTATTCATTTGACTAATCCCAAAAATGCAGTATAGCTACCATCATGAAGCCGTCAACAGTTAGGCACTTCTTTAATTCTAGTACCCTCCTAGCAAACCTTATCTTGATTACCACGTAACTGTATGCATTATTATATGTGTTCTAAGCGGACGCGTGTAGCCCAAATATATGGAATCATGTCACAATTAGTACTTCCAGTTCAGTAATGTAGTTCTAGTGTATTTTCTGAACATATTTTCCTCTCTCATTTTGGTGGTGATAGAAGAGTTCATATTTATGCATTTTTGTAGGGATTTCAAGGTGATTGTTTATTCTTGATAGTAAGAACTCAGGGTGTTGTTGTCTGTGTGTATTTCGGCGACAGTGCACAGTGTGTAATAAGGCCTGATGATGATCCGGAAGTGAATTCTGTGTTCTGTTTACATGCTGCTCTGTTGACAGTCCAGCCTCTCAAAAAAATTACACAACTTTCAATATACAAAATGTAAAATTCCATTGGTAATTTTCATCTGCATTTTCACTTTGAAGCAACATGCGTGTCATTTTAATATAGTGGCGAATGAATATTTAAATTATTATTTTTTATACCAATGCTAAACTAACTATGATACCTGCATCCTTGGTTCTAGCAGTTGGTTGCATTGAAGGTATGTATGTATGTATGTATGTATGTATGTATGTATGTATGTACTGTGCTCAAATACACACACACAAACACTACATTCCTGTACTGAATATTCTGTACTTGTCCAAGTCCTCTCTACTCGAATAAGATTAGAATTATTTTAGTTTTTTGCAAATTTTGATTCTCATCGTCCGGTAGACTACATGTGCGGTGTGGTGTATTAGTTAGTGTATATATGTATACATAAGTTTTTTTATAAAAATGCATGTCTTGCGTCCGACTGGACATAAAGTCAGACTCTTGTCACGTAAGGTTGTTCATTGCACTAAAATACTTTAGTCGTGACTAAACACAAGAAAAAGTGATCGTGTTTGCAAATAAGTATGAAATGGATCGTTTATTTACATTCTTGTAAACTATTGATTCACATATTAATTTTTTTAAATTATTTTTCTGTGTAGGTGTATTTTTCATATCCTTGTTCCAGAATGGAATAATTCGAGGCCAACATGTATTGAATGTTAATTTGCGTGTTTTGTAATATTAAATATGGCAGAAAGTTTGAACTGGTTTCAATTTTGCACGTTTGATTTGCACCATCCGCAAGTTTCGTTGATCATATGCGTCTAAAATCAATAGATCAATAATGTTTCCGATTCAGTTACAATACTGAATATTAAAATTAGCGAATCTGTCAATACAAAGTTGCCCCGAGTTAGCATGGGCATTTGTGATTAAAGTATAAGAAATGGCGAACCTTTGAATATTATACCAATTTTGGGAAGATACAAGTTTATAGCATTTGATAGATCAGTCCACAGAGGAGAAACTTGGATTCTATTTCCGAATGTTCATTTTTCTATTTAATGGCTAAAAGTGTTTCAGCCTGTAATAGCTGAAATATCGCAGGTAGGTCAGCAATACAATGCTGACCTACTGACACGTTCGAGTCGGGTCAGTTGATCTAGAAATTATTGCATTGCTAGCACGTAACAAATAACAACACGCAACATCGCTCAGCATTTTTTTTTTTTTGTATTTGATGAAACTTATATATAGCATGCACAATGTAGATCTTGCATAATACTCGCATTTTTGTGGAGCTTTTGTGTGTTTTGTTATGTTTTCGTCTGTGTAAGTCCGAAAGCGCTTGGGCCGGTTTCATGCCAGTTTTGCACTATTGTTTATCAGTTTTTCTGTCGCACACACACACACACACACACACACACACACACACACACGTGATGTTAATTCTTTTTCCTTGCCATTTGGGTCCTATGTTGCAACAATTTGACTTTGCCATTTTGTAAAACGTGCATTGATCGAATAACCTTAGAAGTATATTTATTTATTTCCAGACATTGTTATGACTTTACGCAAAGATATTCTATTCCGAAACGTGATTCATGTTTTACTGTCATTATAGAATGAAAACTTACTTCATTTGAAAGTATACAATCTTAAGAAATAAATCTATCCTCCAACGCCATGTATTCGCTCGTGGTCCGATCAATACATGTCTAACGTAGAAGTCCGTGTTACATGCAAGATCCGTTCTGTATTGAGACAGAAGCAACTTTTCTGTTTTGTATACTGAATCATGATCAATATCAAATTTAGCTAAGACTTTTAGGGATAAACAGCTAATGAACCTTGAGTCTTATACACGCTGAAGACCAAACTATATGCCTAATTACTGGTTGAAACAAATTAAATCTCTAAATGAGATCATTTACCATTATCCTACATTGTTTTCAAAGCTACCTGGTGTCAAAATTCCGTTTACGAGTCAAATGAAAACATAGTTCTTGAATATATTTCATACTTACTTTATATGTGCGATTCCGCCACAATGCTTCCACAACTACAATAAAATGCAGCTCAAAATAAAAAATGGTTTGTTCCCAATCATTGTATAGTACAAATCAGTCCGGTTCATGAATATTTCACAGTGAGGAGCAAACCATCTCTAAATTTAGATAGAACTATTCGGCTTCCACACCAAACCAGAAATATGTTATCATGTTCTGTCTCTATCTCTTACGTGTGATAGTAATTTCATCTCAAGTCTTTTACGTCCAACGCTTTTTGTTCTATAGTATATTGTGGGGTGTTTGAGCTGGAAATGGCTAAGTATAGGTCACTTTAAATGGCGTTTTGAATAGTAAATACGTGGTGTTGGACCGTACTGTTTGGGTGCTGGATGGTGGATGACTAAGCATTAGTCACTACACAAGGCGTGTCCAAAATATTATAAGGGCATTGTTCACCATACAATATGTGAGAGGTATTGATCACTACACAAGACATGTTGAGTAATAGATAACAGGGTGTCGGGTAGCAAATTATTAAGTGCTGGAGAGTACAAAACAGGGTGTTAGACAATATGTGAGGATGTTGGACAAGTTGTATATTAGATAATAGGTTGCTAGTCGGTATATGAGAGTTGGCAAGTTGGATAGATTATAACGAGGTGACGGACATTATATGGTTAAGTGTTGGAAAGCATATAAATATGTGTTTGATAATATATAACTGTTCGACAGAAGATAATTAGGTGATAGGTAGTAGATGATTGGATTATTTCCAAAGTGTTATCCGCATCTCCATGTTAAATTACTATTTAGGTCCAGATGAGTGTTCTTGGCTTCTTGTCCGTACGTCAAGTGATTTTCCAGGTAAGCTCTGTAAGGGTACGTGTCAAAATGCTGCTACTGACCAGTTTGTTATTCAAGTACAAATCCAATCCACTGAACAAGGAATGCATGAAATTGTTGACGGGGGCTATTTTATCTTCGTAATTTATATCGGAACAGTCCTTCGATGTGTCGATCAAATTCACGCTCAAGTACAAATAACTGCTTTTCAGATCGATGTAATCTTTCGGGCTGTCGTTTGATTTCAAACTCGATAGGAGCTGATCCTGCGTCATTGACAAAGGAGACAGGATGAAAATTCGACCCATGAAAATTCGACCCAAGAAAATTCGACCCATTGGGTTTCTAGCATCGTGATCATGATGGATGGCATGGCAAACATCGAGTTACAACTTGGAACAGGCACAAGACTCTCGGTGCATCATTATTTTCTCTATGTGTCATTTTAATAATCATAAACGTATAAGTCTCGAACATTGTTCTTTTCTTAGTCTTTCTAGCTCTATGGGTATATAATCCTCTGGAAGGGTTCATTCGTGGTCTCTTTCTGCCTTGTCCTTTCTGCCTTGTCCTTGAATGCCTGACTCGGCAGTGTCCAGGTCATTTATAGGAATTTCTTGTCGACACAAAATGTCTTTGCCCGTTTGAAGCATTACATATTTGCCTGCTCTCAGTAAAGTTTCTTTGGGGTTTTGATTGTCGATGATGACATGTTGGAGAAATTCTTTATCGTGAGTAAATTCGGCATCTTTCATTGCGTGCAATCCTCATGTCACCATTATACTCAAAACGGGTGTCACCGAACGAAAGGCCGATTTCAACATTTCTCCTAAACCATATCCTCGCTGTCGAGAGACTCACTGGTACACTGGATACAAAACTTGCAACTCCTTAGAGTTTTGGCTTGTAATGCTCTGCATGTCCGGCGAGCGATATGTGTCAATGAGAAGGAGGATGTCTGAACAGGGGTAATCATGCTTCTTGTTTCACTTCTGTCTTCAGTCTTTCCGTTTCTGTTCTGTGGAAGAAGGGGTGTCCGTCATCATTTTAATCCATCCAATTCTGCATCTAGGTGGTGTTGTTAACTTGCTTACTTTCTCTGGTGGGGTTGCTAGTTTGCGTACCTTTTCTGGTGGAGTTTGAAACTCTTCTTCTTCTCCTTTTTCTGTCTTGGTCACTGAGGTTAGTGGTGGTGGACTACTCATCAGGGTCATAAAATCTTTCAGAGTCGACAGCGCCGTTTCGCCTACAGCTTTCTGGTGAAAGAATTTCCGTCGTTGCAACAGTTGACCGTACTTTTGCGACAGTTCCGTTTCGGACAAATCGTTGCGATCTATCAACGATTGCAATTCGTATTGTAACTGGAACGTCTCGGTCAAATGAGGATTGGGAGGCAAATGCTGGGTCTGTTGTTCTTGCCATCAATGGAATCTCATCCATCGTTTGTAAGGCACTAAAGTCAGTTTCCAAAGTGCCACGTCTGAGATCTTTTAACTCCATAGGTCCCTTTTATCTCTTTGTCCCTTTTATCTTGGAACTATGGCGGGTTAAACACTTCCCAGGAGTCCCAACGTAGGTACTGCTATTGCTTTCGTAAGAAGTCCTAACAGAGATAAAAATCCTTCTCGTTGCATCAACATCTTTTTCTTTTGACGAATGGGTATTTTGTTTTGGACAATTTGGGGAAGAACATCTCGATGCTAGGCTAATCATTTTTCTGGTGTTTAGACAAAGTTATCGTGCTTTTCAAGACGTTCAAACAACATAGTAGTAGTAGTAGTAGTAGTAGTAGAATGTGTAGGAGTAGTATTATATTTGGCAGTAGTAGAAGGTATAGGAGTAGTACGTATAGGTGTAATAGTAGATTTGGTAGTAGTAATAGGTGTAGGATTTGTAGCAGATTTGATAGGAGTAGAAGGTATAGGAGCAGTTGTTGATTCCTTAATATTAATAGGTGCAGGAGTAGTTTGTACATTTGGTAGTAGTTATTCTTATAGTAGTAGTGGTGGTAGATTTAGTAGTAGTAGAAGGTACAAGGGTAGTAGTAGACTTGGTAGTAGTAGAAGGTGTACGTGTAGTAGTGGATTTGCTAGTAGTAGAAGGTGTACGTGTAGTAGTGGATTTGCTAGTAGTAGAAGGTGAACGTGTAGTAGTGGATTTGCTAGTAGTAGAAGGTGTACGTGTAGTAGTGGATTTGCTAGTAGTAGAAGGTGTACGTGTAGTAATGGATTTGCTAGTAGTAGAAGGTGTACGTGTAGTAGTGGATTTGCTAGTAGTAGAAGGTGTACGTGTAGTAATGGATTTGCTAGTAGTAGAAGGTGTACGTGTAGTAGTGGATTTGCTAGTAGTAGAAGGTGTACGTGTAGTAATGGATTTGCTAGTAGTAGAAGGTGTACGTGTAGTAATAACTGCTAGTAGTAGAAGGTGTACGTGTAGTAGTGGATTTGCTAGTAGTAGAAGGTGTACGTGTAGTAATAACTGCTAGTAGTAGAAGGTGTACGTGTAGTAATAACTGCTAGTAGTAGAAGGTGAACGTGTAGTAATGGATTTGCTAGTAGTAGAAGGTGTACGTGTAATAATAACTGCTAGTAGTAGAAGGTGTACGTGTAGTAATGGATTTGCTAGTAGTAGAAGGTGTACGTGTAGTAATAACTGCTAGTAGTAGAAGGTGTACGTGTAGTAATAACTGCTAGTAGTAGAAGGTGTACGTGTAGTAATAACTGCTAGTAGTAGAAGGTGTACGTGTAATAATAACTGCTAGTAGTAGAAGGTGTACGTGTAATAATAACTGCTAGTAGTAGAAGGTGTACGTGTAGTAATGGATTTGCTAGTAGTAGAAGGTGTACGTGTAGTAATAACTGCTAGTAGTAGAAGGTGTACGTGTAGTAATAACTGCTAGTAGTAGAAGGTGAACGTGTAGTAATGGATTTGCTAGTAGTAGAAGGTGTACGTGTAGTAATAACTGCTAGTAGTAGAAGGTGTACGTGTAGTAATAACTGCTAGTAGTAGAAGGTGTACGTGTAATAATAACTGCTAGTAGTAGAAGGTGTACGTGTAGTAATGGATTTGCTAGTAGTAGAAGGTGTACGTGTAGTAATAACTGCTAGTAGTAGAAGGTGTACGTGTAGTAATAACTGCTAGTAGTAGAAGGTGTACGTGTAATAATAACTGCTAGTAGTAGAAGGTGAACGTGTAGTAATGGATTTGCTAGTAGTAGAAGGTGTACGTGTAGTAATAACTGCTAGTAGTAGAAGGTGTACGTGTAATAATAACTGCTAGTAGTAGAAGGTGTACGTGTAGTAATGGATTTGCTAGTAGTAGAAGGTGTACGTGTAGTAATAACTGCTAGTAGTAGAAGGTGTACGTGTAGTAATAACTGCTAGTAGTAGAAGGTGTACGTGTAATAATAACTGCTAGTAGTAGAAGGTGAACGTGTAGTAATGGATTTGCTAGTAGTAGAAGGTGTACGTGTAGTAATAACTGCTAGTAGTAGAAGGTGTACGTGTAGTAATAACTGCTAGTAGTAGAAGGTGTACGTGTAATAATAACTGCTAGTAGTAGAAGGTGTACGTGTAGTAATGGATTTGCTAGTAGTAGAAGGTGAACGTGTAGTAGTGGATTTGCTAGTAGTAGAAGGTGTACGTGTAGTAATGGATTTGCTAGTAGTAGAAGGTGTACGTGTAGTAGTGGATTTGCTAGTAGTAGAAGGTGTACGTGTAGTAGTGGATTTGCTAGTAGTAGAAGGTGTACGTGTAGTAATGGATTTGCTAGTAGTAGAAGGTGTACGTGTAGTAGTGGATTTGCTAGTAGCAGAAGGTGTACGTGTAGTAATAACTGCTAGTAGTAGAAGGTGTACGTGTAGTAATGGATTTGCTAGTAGTAGAAGGTGAACGTGTAGTAGTGGATTTGCTAGTAGTAGAAGGTGTACGTGTAGTAATGGATTTGCTAGTAGTAGAAGGTGTACGTGTAGTAGTGGATTTGCTAGTAGTAGAAGGTGTACGTGTAGTAGTGGATTTGCTAGTAGTAGAAGGTGTACGTGTAGTAGTGGATTTGCTAGTAGTAGAAGGTGAACGTGTAGTAGTGGATTTGCTAGTAGTAGAAGGTGTACGTGTAGTAGTGGATTTGCTAGTAGTAGAAGGTGTACGTGTAGTAATGGATTTGCTAGTAGTAGAAGGTGTACGTGTAGTAATGGATTTGCTAGTAGTAGAAGGTGTACGTGTAGTAATAACTGCTAGTAGTAGAAGGTGAACGTGTAGTAATGGATTTGCTAGTAGTAGAAGGTGTACGTGTAGTAATAACTGCTAGTAGTAGAAGGTGTACGTGTAGTAATAACTGCTAGTAGTAGAAGGTGTACGTGTAGTAATAACTGCTAGTAGTAGAAGGTGTACGTGTAGTAATGGATTTGCTAGTAGTAGAAGGTGTACGTGTAGTAATAACTGCTAGTAGTAGAAGGTGTACGTGTAGTAATAACTGCTAGTAGTAGAAGGTGTACGTGTAGTAATAACTGCTAGTAGTAGAAGGTGTACGTGTAGTAATGGATTTGCTAGTAGTAGAAGGTGTACGTGTAGTAATAACTGCTAGTAGTAGAAGGTGTACGTGTAGTAATAACTGCTAGTAGTAGAAGGTGTACGTGTAGTAATAACTGCTAGTAGTAGAAGGTGTACGTGTAGTAATGGATTTGCTAGTAGTAGAAGGTGTACGTGTAGTAATAACTGCTAGTAGTAGAAGGTGTACGTGTAGTAATAACTGCTAGTAGTAGAAGGTGTGTGAGTAGTTGTAGATTTGGTAGTAGTTATTGGTATAGTAGTAGTGGTGGTAGATTTAGTAGTAGTAGAAGGTACAAGGGTAGTAGTAGACTTGGTAGCAGTAGAAGGTGTGTGAGTAGTTGTAGATTTGGTAGACGTAGAAGGTTCAGTAGTAGTATTAGATTCGGTAGAAGTATAAGGTGTAGTAGTAGTAGTATATTTGTTAGTAGTAGAAGGTGTAGGAGTAATATCATATTTGGTAGTACTAGAAGGTGAAGAATTAGTAGTATATTTCCTAGTAGTAAATCGTTTATGGGAAGTGATAGATTTGGTAGTACTAGAAGGTGTAGAAATAGTAGTAAAAGTTGTAGAAATATTAGTAGATTCGGTAGTGGTACAAGATGTAGAACTATTAGTAGATTTAGTGATAAATTTGGTCGTAGTAGCAGAATGTGTAGGAGTAGTGATAAATTTGCTAGTAGTAGAAGGTGTACGTGTAGTAATAACTGCTAGTAGTAGAAGGTGAACGTGTAGTAATAACTGCTAGTAGTAGAAGGTGTACGTGTAGTAATAACTGCTAGTAGTAGAAGGTGTACGTGTAATAATAACTGCTAGTAGTAGAAGGTGAACGTGTGGTAGTGGATTTGCTAGTAGTAGAAGGTGTACGTGTAGTAGTGGATTTGCTAGTAGTAGAAGGTGTACGTGTAGTAATGGATTTGCTAGTAGTAGAAGGTGTACGTGTAGTAGTGGATTTGCTAGTAGTAGAAGGTGTACGTGTAGTAATGGATTTGCTAGTAGTAGAAGGTGTACGTGTAGTAATAACTGCTAGTAGTAGAAGGTGTACGTGTAGTAATAACTGCTAGTAGTAGAAGGTGAACGTGTAGTAATGGATTTGCTAGTAGTAGAAGGTGTACGTGTAGTAATAACTGCTAGTAGTAGAAGGTGTACGTGTAGTAATAACTGCTAGTAGTAGAAGGTGTGTGAGTAGTTGTAGATTTGGTAGTAGTTATTGGTATAGTAGTAGTGGTGGTAGATTTAGTAGTAGTAGAAGGTACAAGGGTAGTAGTAGACTTGGTAGCAGTAGAAGGTGTGTGAGTAGTTGTAGATTTGGTAGACGTAGAAGGTTCAGTAGTAGTATTAGATTCGGTAGAAGTATAAGGTGTAGTAGTAGTAGTATATTTGTTAGTAGTAGAAGGTGTAGGAGTAATATCATATTTGGTAGTACTAGAAGGTGAAGAATTAGTAGTATATTTCCTAGTAGTAAATCGTTTATGGGAAGTGATAGATTTGGTAGTACTAGAAGGTGTAGAAATAGTAGTAAAAGTTGTAGAAATATTAGTAGATTCGGTAGTGGTACAAGATGTAGAACTATTAGTAGATTTAGTGATAAATTTGGTCGTAGTAGCAGAATGTGTAGGAGTAGTGATAAATTTGGTAGTAGTAGAATGTGTAGGAGTAGTGATAAATTTGGTCGTAGTAGCAGAATGTGTAGGAGTAGTGATAAATTTGGTAGTAGTAGAATGTGTAGGAGTAGTGATAAATTTGGTCGTAGTAGCAGAATGTGTAGGAGTAGTGATAAATTTGGTAGTAGTAGAATGTGTAGGAGTAGTGATAAATTTGGTAGTAGTGAAATGTGTAGGAGTAGTATTGGATTTGGTAATAGTAACGAGATCTTCATTAATAGTAGTATTATTAGAAGTAGAAGTTGTGCATCATCACTAGTTGTAGTTTTGGTAGTGGCGGCAGCATCATCACTAGTTGTAGTTTTGGTAGTAGCGGTAGCATCATCACTAGTTGCAGGTTTGGTATTAGCGGCATCATCATCACTAGTTGTAGGTTTGGTATTAGCGGCAGCATCATCACTAGTTGTAGGTTTGGTATTAGCGGCAGCATCATCACTAGTTGTAGTTTTGGTATTAGCGGCAGCATCATCACTAGTTGCAGGTTTGGTATTAGCGGCAGCATCATCGCTAGTTGTAGGTTTGGTATTAGCGGCAGCATCATCACTAGTTGTAGTTTTGGTAGTAGCGGCATCATCATCACTAGTTGTAGGTTTGGTATTAGCGGCAGCATCATCACTAGTTGTAGGTTTAGTAGTAGAGGCAGCATCATCACTAGTTGTAGGTTTGGTATTAGCGACAGCATCATCACTAGTTGTAGGTTTGGTAGTGGCGGCAGTATCATCAATAGTTGTAGTTTTGGTAGTGGCGGCATCATCATCACTAGTGGTAGTTTTGGTAGTGGCGGCAGCATCATCACTAGTTGTAGTTTTGGTATTAGCGGCAGCATCTTCAAGAGTTGTAGGTTTGGTATTAGCGGCAGCATCATCACTAGTAGGTTTCGTAGTGGCGGCAGCATCACCAATAGTTGCAGTTTTGGTAGTGGCGGCATCGTCATCACTAGTTGTAGTTTTGGTAGTGGCGACAGCATCATCAGTAGTTGTAGTTTTGGTAGTGGCGGCAGCATCATCACTAGTTGTAGGTTTGGTATTAGCGGCAGCATCATCACTAGTTGTAGGTTTGGTAGTGGCGGCAGCATCATCACTAGTTGTAGTTTTGGTAGTGGCGGCAGCATCATCAATAGTTGTAGTTTTGGTAGTGGCGGCATCATCATCACTAGTGGTAGTTTTGGTAGTGGCGGCAGCATCATCATTAGTTGTAGTTTTGGTAGTGGCGGCAGTATCATCACTAGTTGTAGTTTTGGTAGTGGCGGCATCATCATCACTAGTGGTAGTTTTGGTAGTGGCGGCAGCATCATCACTAGTTGTAGTTTTGGTAGTGGCGGCAGCATCATCACTAGTTGTAGTTTTGGTATTAGCGGCAGCATTTTCACTAGTTGTAGTTTTGGTATTAGCGGCAGCATCATCTCTAGTTGTAGTTTAGGTAGTGGCGGCAGCGTCATCACTAGTTGTAGTTTTGGTAGTGGCGGCAGCATCATCAGTAGTTGTAGTTTTGATAATAGCGGCAGCATAATCACTAGTTGTAGTTTGTAGCAACAAAGCGAGAAGCTGTAGAATTAGTGCGTTTCTTATTTGATTGTTCCTTTTCTTGGTGAATATTGATCGAATTCACGATATATAACTGAAATTGTACTTACACACAAATACCGAGAGAAAGCTTACATTTAGCGATCCAAGTTAGCCGGAGGTCTATTAAATTGTCGGAACACAACTTTGTTTGACACAAGTAGACTTTGTCTGGGCTAATTATAATATTTACACAGTATATCATTAGTATTGTATTTATAAATCTTGTCAAAATAACAACAATAATTTATTATGGCAATGAAACTACCTTGTGTAGTAGCAGATAAGGAATGTTTCTCACGAGAAGCTGATAATGTCTCTCAGCTTTCAAAGCACTGCATCCAACAACAAGAATGGTGTTGAATCTTATTATGTGGTGGAAAGTATGGATAAATCCTCGCCAATTCTGCAATCCAGTGAATTGTTTTATGAATACTGATACCTGTCAGAGCTGGCGTGGTAAGGAGACAGTTAACGTATCGCTTCATGCCAATCAAATCGTAACATGTGCTATTGCTTATACACCACTAACAACGTTGGAATAAAGTGGTGAGAAGCGCTGAATCAATTTAAAAAGCCCCCACAACCTCCAAAATGCATTAAATCATTTCATTTCCTTGATGGACTATGGTAGTGTCATCCATATTCGATCTCGATCGCTAACTAATGCACTGGTACAGCTTGTTGGTCACTATATATATATATATATATATATATATATATATATATATATATATATATATATATATATATATATATATATATATATATATATTCTGATTGTTATAACTCTACATGGTTTTTGCCATTTTCATGAAATCATTTTTGTATACATAAAATCATTTATGCAAATGTGCCTGGGTTAAATATAGAACTGATTTTATTGGAGCGGAGTAGTTTGCCGGTTTATCCAAGGCGCTCGTCTGTACTGATCATTGACTTCACACCTCTGTTAACACGGGTTGGAGTCTTGGGCTAGGCCAAGGTGGGTATGTGATTTAGATTGGCAGCAACGCAACCTGGGTTGGTGATTCTTCTCAGAACTATCGATTGCTGAAAAGTGGCGTTAAACTCATAGCATCTGATTTTATAGGATGTTCTATGTGTATCGGTACGTGTAATTATCTCTGCTTGGACTGTAGGTCCGTTGACATATATTTACCGAGTGTTCAAGTACAAACGTTCCAATCTGAAACCGGCTCAAATATGTAGGAGTAGGTGTTGAATGCATGTGGATTGCCTTGCCAATGCTTACATATTTAGACTGTGTTTATAGGCGCAGGCTGTTAGAATCATTTATTTTTGCGCTGTATTTGCAGTAACACCAAAATCCCGAGCCAGTACATGCAGTGAAGAATGCTACGGTTTGCATTACGTTCCGAGAACTTCAGGGACCATTTCCAGTTTCAGATTCCAGTCATTCTTAACTTTTAAAGTGTAACCCTTGTTCGAACTCTACGTTTAATAAATTGCACATTCAGGGGTTAACTGATAGCTCTCTAACTCGATCAAAGTGCAATAGCATGACTTGTTTCAAACTCTGTGTTCAACCGGCTGCTCCGTTAACCCGGTCATTCTGGAATTTTACGTCTAATATATATCGTAATTGGTCGATGTAATATAGAAACGATCCAAAGTTGCATCTTTCTTCAGTAACTCACATATATACCAATTACAAACTATTTATCATCCTTCAAATGAAATGAAATAGCACACTAGTACTTCATTTTCTATTGGAAATTAAGTACAGCACTTGCATCAATTAGTAAACACAGTTACAGCACGAGACCTTCGAAAAAGGTTTTCACCTAGTGGTCTCTAACCAGAAGTTCCAATGTATGGATTCAAACTTTGATAATTGGCATAAATTAAGGAATAAATATATAAAAAAATCAAATGTACAACAATAAAATAAAATCTTTAAAATATATGAACATGCAATGGCGTTACTAGAGTGTGCGGACCCCAGCGGGTGACACCATCGGTAGGGGTGACACCAAAATCTTCTATACAATTTTTTGAATATTTGCGCAGTAAGGAGGTCTATCGGGGTGACACGACGAGTTACCGCAATGTGTGACACCAACCCTAGTGTCGCCACTGTCAACATGTTTTATATAATACCTTATTTACAACAAGATGCAAGAGGACGGTGCATCTGAAAGATACCTCACTGTGTTTACATCGAAAATCTTCTTTCTCACATGGTGGAAATCGACCACTTGACAAGAATATTTTCCTCTGTTAGTGGATACGCACTGTGGTCGAGATTCACCCTTCAGGATGTATGCAAATATTTATTACTATCATACAACCTGGAGAGGTTTTAATTTGTACATGCACGTGACGCTTCACACATCAGTTTTCATCTGTTCAAAGCAGTGACTAATGTCATGAGTGTGTAACCTAGGGGACATAATTCAATACGAAATCTTAATTTTGGGGGGTACTGGTGCATTTTTCGTGAAGGTTTGAAAACAATCAAATAAATCACTAAAAATTAATGTTCTAGTGGCAGTTAATTAACTGTAGATATGCTTATTCGTAATTACAATAATGTAATATAAGTACTCTTAATAGTCAGAATTAATTATAGGGTATATTTTGTGATACAGTATAAAATTTGTGTTGCAGTGTCTAATTTGCGTTGCAGTGTATAATTTGTGTATAATTTGTGTTGCAGTGTCTAATTTGTGTTGCAGTGTATAATTTGTGTTGCAGTGTATAAGTTGTGTTGCAGTGTATAATTTGTGTTGCAGTGTATAAGTTGTGTTGCAGTGTATAATTTGTGTTGCAGTATATAATTTGTGTTGCAGTGTATAATTTGTGTTATGCTTATTGGGAGTCATATGTTCAAAAGGTGTAATGATCAAGTAGCACGCAAAGACCTTAAAAGTGAAAACTTGCGCATCAGCCAACCGGCAACACCTTTATTAAAAAATTTCTAAAGCATATAAAGTTTTTAAATGAGCGTAAAATATTGTTTGTATTTGCAGACCAGTATTGCAACTTTCACAAGTATTTCTCTCTGACCATTTTAAGTGAAATGCGTTCGTTACAAATCGTGGTATATTTATAGTGTTCACGTTAACAACTGATTCCCGATGAATGGTATAATGCCTTTTCATTTATTTATTTGTCTCGACTTCGCTTTTTGGTCGATACATATTTTATGACTTTTGACGTTTGCTTCTGGAAGTCAGGAAGGGGCAAGAGTACTTTTGCTGTATTGCTGTAAACGAAGATCAATTGATCCCCTTTCCGCTATTACACGGACCAGAGGTCCTTTAATGTCAGGCACAACTGATTTCAGTTACAAGTGTGACATTGCAAAGCTGTTTTAGGCTTTTTGTGCCAGAGATAACAATCCTGTTTCAGTTAATATAATCACAACTTCTTAAAAGGTGAGATAATTCAGATTCCCAAAGAATGATGTGTGTGTATGTTTTGTATGGAAAACAAATACATGGAGTAGTCCGACTAGAAAATGAGATTGTAACTTATTTCCTGCCAATAGCATGCACAGAAAGAACTACTGGCTGATGATTGGGCAAACAATAACGCATTTCGGGGGTTATATTTGTACTGTCAGGCTGGCTTGGCAGTATGAGTCAATTATTGAGCGACTTTCTGTAAATTTGTCCACCCGAATTGCGCATATATTCCAAGAAGCCATCTAGGATAGAAGAAGATATAGTTGAAATAGGACTTCATTAATCTGGTCCTGAAACGTATATCTTAATAGGACAAAACCAGAACTAATCAGGACTCCACGTAGGTCATAAAGGTGTAAGATGATGTTATTGTACAGTATTGAACTATAGTACCACAATATTGTAATGATTGTTTTATTTTGTACTGTCTTGTACTAATTTAAATTGCTGATGTTTCGATTTCACATTATTGTACAGCTATATAACAATATAAATGGGTTATGATATAATGTTTAATTTATGAAACGACTTGAATAATGTGCTGCTTTTGCGAGACTTTGCAAAACTTTGCGAGACTTTGCGAGTCTTTGTGAGACTTTGTGAGACTTTGCGAGACTTTGCGAGCATTTGTGAGCAAAAGCTGGACATTATTCAACGACTTTCATGAATATAATATTAACTCATTACCCATTTGAGATTCCTTTTATCGCATTTTTTTTTCCAGTGGAAATTATTTAGATGGAAAGAAGAACGAATAATTTTGTTCATTCTGACAGACGATGTACCTTGCATTTCTATATCGTCCCAAGCAAAGCTGAACGAGTGTTTGACGTTTAAAAGCAGGCTGTATTTTTCTTACAAACTATAAATCAAAGTACAAGCGTCCTTCCGAATAAACATATCATTTTACATAGACAAAATCATTTTTCAGCACAGTCTGTCTAATGTGTGTAATGTCGCATTGTTTGATGAACTACCCGAACAGTTTACGATGCATGTTTACGTAACCTTAAAGTTTTACTTTCACAACTAAACATTACATTGATATTGCGATATTCACGTGAAATAAGGTTTACTGGATTCAGAAATTCCCATATTTACGGTAATGTATTTGTGACCGGATGTCAGTGTTTGATTTGGAACAGTAGACTACAGAATATGTATACTAATTTCATTTTGACTCTGAATTGCATCACATATTTACCGCGTAAATATGCAGTGGTTGGATAAACGTCTGTCAGTTGGAGACCGGTTTATGTCCACATTCTTATATGAACAGAGGTGAGTTTATTTACTTCTGCAAGTTAACATCTAAACCACGCTTGTATATAGGGTGGATTCCATGCTTGAGATATACCTCCTCCCTCAACCACCACCCCACACAAGCAATACCTGTAGTTTTACTTGCTGCTTTCATATTGTTTTTGTCTTGTGGTTATAGCCATTTTTCATGTTATGATATGTTATACATGACATAACAAACCCCTATGTGGATAAATTAGCCATATTGGAACAGACGATACAATTTTTCCCCAATTCCCTTTCGCGACTGGATTCGAAAGATGGTGGCCAGAAATGTTCATTGATATAAAAAAAAAAAAAATCCAGAAGGCGGGGTTAAATAAGTTTTCCCACGATCGCAGCCAATCAGTAAAGAAAATTATGCACAGTACATTTTGGGGCTTATTTTGGCCCAATCGGAACCACATAAAGTGATATTTTAACTTGTGGTAATGTAAAAGTTATGAAACTGCACATACAATAGGAAAACAATACCTACTATGTGATGAATAAATGGGGGGGGGGGGGGAGAGGGGACGTTTTTAAGTGATGGAGACAATCCGCTTTGTATGATTATTGATTGTTCATGCTTATGGGTAGAGTTAGTGCTAAGATTTTTGTAATTCTTTGGTTGATAGCATGTACATCTGTATTATTTAGACTAAAGTGCAAATATTATATATATGTATTACATTGTACTGTTGGATGTTGCGGGCGAGGTCGAAGTACTGTTGGATAGCGCGGGAAACATAATATTGTTGGATATTGCGGGCAACATCGAGGTACTGTTGGATATTGCGGGCAACATCGAAGTACTGTTCAATATTGCGGGCGACATCGAAGTAAATTTAGATATTGCGGGCGACTTCAAAGTAATGTTCGATATTGCAGGCAACATCGAGGTACTGTTTAATATTGTGGGTGACATCGAAGTAAATTTAGATAATGCGGGCGACTTCAAACTACTGTTCGATATTGCGGGCGATGCCGAAGAACTTTTGCGATATGATATATTATGTTATATAGCATTAATTGTACTGGGTTCTAGGTATGGTTAGCTGCACCCGATACGTTCTAAACGATAACCAGCAAGTGGAAAAGTTATCAGATTAGTCCAAGCAATGGACATGCATAAGAAGTCATGTGAAGGGCATTCTACACTACATGAACGAGGGTCCAATATTTTTTAATACTCTGTCAATAACTTTTGCATTATATTCTGTTATGTATTTCTGTAGTATGTGTATTGTTATCATGCTTGTAGTTTATAAGGTTATTTTAGTTAATATTTTATATGCTAATTTTATTTATGAGTGGGTCATAGTGCGTAGATTCATTCGTAAGTTTAAAGGTTGAGTTTCTTTCCCGACTGGTTAACATATGATCTTGATTACGAGTTGAAATCATTCTAGAAAGAATATGTGTCTTTCAATCGTTTCTGAAACTGCAAATTAGCTTGGTATATACGTGATGTTTACTGGAGAATTAGACAATCTTAGTATTAAACACTTGGAAGCCTTGGAAAATAATCAGATTTGTTGAATATAGAGCATTCATTTTTTTAATTTAATGGCTGTTACGGAATTACTTTGAATTCATTTTAAGATATTTGGAGGATTATATCATAGTGATTCTTCTGTACCGATGGTACATCAGTAGAGTACAGACCATCAATCGAAATACCTCACCTCTTGTGGAATTTATAGAACATTCAAAATAGTTTAGAATTTCATTCACCATCCGGTAAGTTATTTTCACTGATTCACTTTGTAGATTACGTAAACAAATATATTTTCAATTTTACAAAAACGTTTATCTTTTAGCTCTTTTTTGTTACTTATTCTGAAGACCATAGAGTTGTGACAATACTTAAACATAATTATATTACCCGTTCTAGTATGTTATAGGAATGACACAATTGAAGCAAAATATTATTTCAACTTTTTTCTCAAAATTTTACACGTCATTCATTTTACGAATGAAACATGATCACTTCACAGCGATACCAGCATCTTTACTGATTTGGAAGCACGCGCGTACATGGGGTGATTCTCATTCAGCTGTGCACGCAACTAAGTTTGTTAAAGAAGATAAAATGTGATATAGCCAAACAAACACAGCAAAATATTGGTATTTGTAAAAAAAAAAAAAAAAAAAAGACGCGATCTCTCTCTCTCTCTCTTGTTCTCTCAGCAAAATCTATATGTCTATTTTCACTATTTTGAAGGGGAAAAAACATTTCTGTATCGTATTGCAAATTAAGTTTTTGGTTGTATCTAGATTTTCTCTTTCAATTAAGATGAATGCTGTTTTTAGATCTGCTGTATATAACGGGGAATTTCAAACATCATCATTATCAGATAGTCAATGAAACTGCGCTGGTGTCAGGTGGAAGGAGTTACTGTCATTGTTGACCTATTTAAAACTAAACTGTGTTTACTTGGTCCATTAAAGCAGTGGAAGGAGACAACGTCACAATCGGAACATTGCAGGTCTGTACTGTCGCAGCATATGTTGTACACTTCGCCGGAGGAAAATCGTCCAACCCACGAAATTGATGTGTATTCCTAGAACTACTTCTGGGATTGTTTCCTGGACTTGGTGGAAATCCCTAGCGATATCTCGAAAGCTGGTGAGCGTAAGATTTACGACGTAGTTCGATCATTCTGTCTACATTTTTATTTAGCCTTTGCCAGAAGTAGTTCATTGAATATGGACTCGTGTTTACGATATAAGGAAGCGGCGAACGCATAAACTACTGTCAATACCGTTGAATATTTACCGATAGCAACAACGTCAAGCTAATGGGACACAGTACAAGTATATAATAAGTAAAATAATACATCATAATGTTACATATTTAGGTTCTAATAAACAGTAACAAAAAAAGAGTGAAAACAACAAGCTATTAAAAATGTAACAAATAATTTATTTCCCCGTAAAAACAATGTAAAAATGAAAAAATAAGCACTTATGGTGTTAAGAATAAAATCCAAAAATAATCCAAGAATATTCCACGGATTAAATTTTTAGAACTCCAAGTAATGAAATGTTCTAATGAAATCTGAGTTCGAGTCTCGACGAAAATTCCAAAATGGAAGTCGATGACTTTTGCTATAGCCTTAATAATACAGATGTGTCTACAGTTCTTTACTGATTCAAAAACAATATTCCGCTGTTTGAATTTCCGAATAAAATTTAAAGAAATGTCTTTGTCCAAGAATTCTGTATGAGCACTCAAAAATAATAAATCTTTAGAATCCAAATAATTTGAATAAAAATTAAAATGTAACTCTAAACTGTTCACAAACACTCTTCCAGTGTCCAAGGTCAAAGCTCAACTGAGATTATTTCTCTATAGACAAAGGTTATACAGACAGATAATGCGCTAAACAGATACCAGTATGGGGGTCACGTGATCACATTCCATAACATTTTAGAAGGTATTCACATGTCTAAGATCACGTATTCCAGTACAGCCTCGATTTCACTATTATCATTCACACATTTAAAAATGAATTAAGGTCAGAAACTAGGTCCGCCAAAGATACAAAGTTCTGTGTTTACGACTAAACAGTCAGGTCAAACTAATTTCTGTAAAATATCAAAGTCCTAGTACACAAAATTAAATTACTTTGACAAGTAATAAAATTAAAAATAAAAAGATTTTAAAACAATTAAATTAAATCAAATATAAATTAAATCAAATAAACATAACAGTAACATAACATATGAGGTTTTAACTATACTCTACAGCAGTTTCGTCAAACAAAATCAGCTGTAGCATTTTAAATATTTCGATTGATTTTTACGCTTATTACAAACGAAATTATGAAAATCAGCGTTTAATAACTTGTTCTGATTGCTTTTTGTACTCGTTCCAAATATTTGATTTCAAATAAGACTACGCGTAGCATATTCCCATTTGAGAACAAATTCTGGATACAAAATTCGAAATTTTTTGTCATGCAAGATTCTACCAGCTTGCATTTATGGAAAAAGATGAAAGTGTGAAGACTTGTAAGCAATATTCCGAAGAAAAAAAAGTTTTGCGATATAAATATTCATTTTATTTCGTAATTTCTTTTTTAATTAAATAATTAATTTAAGAAATCTTATTCAAGTTAACATTGGCAAGTAGAGAGATTGATTTTTTCGTTTGTAAATCTTTTTACTTTGAATGATTATAATTGTTGCTGGAGTCAGATCTGAAGCACGACGTTGCACATTTCTTACATAATATTCAAGAAATTATGGTAACCTTTTTTTTAAATGAGATCCTAAGATTTGAGGGAGGGGGTAGAAGAGATAATTGGGATACTTGTGATATCACTGTTTCGCCTGAAGACTTATAATACAGAAATAGATATTGGGAGTAGGGAATTAAAAAATAATAATAATCTTAGTGATCTTTTGGGTACACACATGATCGGAGGTGAAAGAAAATGTATTATTATTCCTTTGCTCAAATCTTACTGATGTACTTTAACTTATCATTAATTGATTTGAAAATGAGGAATTTTATTCAGCTCTTCATCGTAAGCTAATAAGTATGTTCGTTAGTGCAGTGCCCTATCTCGCGCAATTTACTTAATTTCACTGATCCTGCGAAATTTATTTTACCTTGCATTTCTTAGCCTTTGGCATGTGCTGCCAATTAAGGTACATGCCAGAGGATTCGCTAATTGGCTCTTCCTAGAGTTCGTAAATAAGAAAATAAGCCAGTGCTAAAGCATCTGTCATACTGGGCTTTATTTGAAGCTATGGGGGAAAACAACTTCTATTACCATAAACCACTCCAACGAATTCGCAAAACAAGCGAAAACATTTTTTTTTTTGAAGATAATGAAGGTAAAAGTAGCAATGTAAAATATCTAAACAGTTCTTCTCAGTTTAGATCACGTGTTTTAACACTATGTATTATAATAGTGTTATAGTACTGAAAACGTGATTCATGATATTTTTCCTGTTGAAAATGTTACCACTGTACCAGACGGGAGACATACATTAAGAACTCCAATAAACTTGTATATTTAGTGACGATCAAAGCCTTTCTATCCACAGTCTCAGTCATTATTGAAAAGCCCTTGTTTGAAGGCACCTAGCAGCATTAGACATAATCATTCGCTTGAATCTGCAATCAATAGATCGAAAGAACCATTATTTAGAAATAAAAATGTACTTTCAGTATCAATGATAGCTATCTTTGTCGTTATGAACTAACCTGTTTACCATCTGTCGGCATATACATTTTGAAGCCAAAGACATTTTGAAGGCAAATTTTTCTTAAATTTTCATCTTTTAAGACCTTTAAAGTTCCGTCTTTTGTTCCAAACGAGAGCAAATTTTAGGCTGTAAGGAGTCTGTTGCCCTGGCAAGAATGAAGGGCGATTAATATTCAGGACAAACGTATATAATACGATGCTTCTAATTGACACAAGTACCTTTATTCGCGCAAATATTTATACATTCGCCATATTGTTTCTAAGTTGAAATCTGAGGGAACAAGCGCTTTTCATGATACTGAATAAATATCAAGTCTTGCATTTAGTACAGATTTATCTGACAATTTGATCAAAGTGCACAAGATGGGGATATTACCAACAGACTGTTTATATTATTTGCGTTGGATGCATACCTGTCTCGCACACTTTACATGCATTCACCCCATGCTTTTCCACAAGGAAAAACAACGTGTAAAAGATAGCGTGATCCTTCACGAATGGCCGCTACCTGACCCAAGCCTCCTTCCGTACATATCTATGAGTAACAGTCTTACGTCGATAACACCTGATAAAAAGAATCAAAGTAGTTATCAATTATTTTATATCAGAAGGGTAAAGGGGTTAGGGGCGTTTTTAAAAAAAAATATTTTGCCATAGCGTAAGCAATATTATCGGAATCAGCACTTCTAAAGTTGTATCAAAATCGCACTCCTATGGTTGTCAAAATCAGCACTCCTATGGTTGTCAAAATCAGCACTCCTATGGTTGTGTCAAAATCTGCACTTTTGTGATCGTATCAAAATCCGCACTCCTGTGATTTTATCAGTATATGCTTTCAAACAGTTGTATCAGAAAAACCATCCTATGGTTGTATCAGAATAAGCCATCCTATGGTTGTATCAGAATAAGGCATCCTATGGTTGTATCAGAATAAGCCATCATATGGTTGTATCAGAATAAGCCATCCTATGGTTGCATTAGAATAAGCCATCCCATGGTGTTTCAGAATAAGCCATCATATGGTTGTATCATAATAAGCCATCCTATGGTGTTTCAGAATAAGCCATCCTATGGTTGTATCAGAATAAGCCGTCCCATGGTTGTATCAGAATAAGCCGTCCCATGGTTGTATCAGAATAAGCCATCCTATGGTTATATCAGTGAAAATATCATATTGTTGTATCTGAATAAGCCATCCTAGTATTGTATCAGAAAAAGCCATCCCATGATTGTGTCAGAATAAGCCATCCTATGGTATTTCAGAATAAGCCATCCTATGGTTGTATCAGAATAAGCCGTCCCATGGTTGTATCAGAATAAGCCGTCCCATGGTTGTATCAGAATAAGCCATCCCATGATTGTATCAGAAAAAAAGCCATCCTATGGTTATATCAGTTAAACTATCATATTGCTGTATCTGAATAAGCAATATTATGGTTGTAGCAAAATCAGCAATATTATGTTTGTATCAAAATCAGCAATTTTATTGTTGTATCAGAATAAGTTATCCTATGTTGTATCGGAACTAGCATTCCTATAGATGCTTATCACGACTTAAGCAGTAACCTTAGTACGAACAAAACGATCCTATAATACATTAAACCACCAAAATATGATTCAGGATGAAACTAATGGGCGAATAAGTGCGAGTAATCTTTACAAAAGCTGTGAAATATTGGAGTTCGAAATAAAAGCTGATTTATTTCTTCCATTTGAGATTCAACAAGTAATTTGAATTTAATCTGATCATCAACAACGTTCCCGTTTTTGTAATCATGGTGCACTTCTCTTTGTTTTGATCTAGAAGTAACTGACATTTTCCAGTGCCTGAATCGAAAGATATAAACGGCGTTATTTGCTGCAATCTGTTTCAGTGACGTAAAAGCTACAATTCAGAATTCGTTGTTTAAAAGCAGAAAAGTATTGACAGCAAACGAGTGTGTTTAATGCACAGGGTTCGGACAGAATCCATTTATCTTTAAATTGAAACATAAAGTCTTTTTTTGGTATAAAAATAGCATTGATGACCGGATAAAAGTTGATTAAGTCAAGTTATTGCAAAACAAAATGTGGAATCAAATTATGGCATTCATTCATTGTTCTAGCCTAAACAGCCATTAAATATTATATGTCAAACAGAACACCACTCAAGTTTTGTCAATAAGCTGTCCACCTTACGGACACTTTACGAACATTTTATGGAATGGCTTTCTGAACAAAACAAAAAAAATCAGTTAGGTACACCAGTTATTGATTAAGAATAATCTTTACTGAAGAAATCTCCAGCTGTCGAGGTATGTGAACTATAAAATTGGATGCCCATTTTTGCAATCCGTATTAAGTAATAATGGAAATATTGAAATATGTGATGTTCATTATTTATTCTAAATTTTACAGAAATTCAAATCTAGATCAAAGAACGCCAAACTATTATAACTTAGCGTACAAATATAATTCATTTACACGTAGCATGTATTAAAGGATGCGAAAGTGTTGCAGTTCTTATAACTATGTGACCCTACACTTGCCGGATACAGAATGGTATACAAAGCTGATTATTCTTGTAATAATCTCATACGGTAATTTTGATGAAATGATCTAATAAGTCACAAGTGATTTCACGTACGCACATGCGTAACGTATATCATCGTATTTGATTTGGGATGGTAAGCTGGTATCTTGGATGGGGAGTCGTATGTTTAGTATAACTTGAGTGGGGGTGTCTGTGGTGACGTTTGCTCTGAGGTTTTTTTCGTGGTGAGAAACCAAAGGTTCGGACCACCGGGCCAGCAAATAAAGGGGCTCTTGAGGGATTGATTGGCAGACTTGGACTGGCGGACCACGCTGAACCTAAAATACTTCGTGGTCGTGAATGGACGTCACGAGTTATACGTTCCACTGTTAATAATTATTAAGTTTCAACATACATACATATATATAAAGTTGTAAAATTTAACAAATAATGTATTTCCCTCGGAAAACCAGGTAAAAATGAGAAAAAAGAACTTACGGTTCTACGAATCAAATCCAAATATAATTAATAATAATAATAATTCCATAAAATAGAATTTCAACTCAAACTGGTCACAACAAAACACCTTTAACTGTCAATTGTTTACAGCCCAACTGACTAAATTCTCCATAGACTTAAGACGCTAAACAGATTCCCGTATGAGGGTCACATGATCATGCTTCTAGAACCACATAGAAACTGTTGACATGCCTAACATCACGTACTCCCACTATAGCCTCGAGCAGCAGAGAGGGTGAACAGACCATAGAATTCCGACAAATAAAATAAAAACAAACAAATAAAATCATCTCGTAGAAAGGTCCAGATTTTTACAAATTAACGTTTCCTTGAGATGTTTTATTTCTGTAATGGCCGATTATACTAATAAAACCTTAATTCGAAATAGTAGCTGAAAAAAATAAAGTACTCTACGTGTTTATTTATTCTTGTTTATTTTTTTGACGACCAACGTTGGTAGGTACCCTCTCTGCTGCTATTAATTTATGTAAATTTACCACCATACCAAGTTTGATGAATATTTCTCAACGCGTTCTCGCTGTGTTTCTCCTCATCTGTTTCATCTTTATTTGTTCTATGTTTCAAGTAATATTCAAGTTCTGATGGTGGTTTTTCTATTTTTGGATTTATATTCTTTCTGTGTTTATAATATATCATCAAACTTCTGTATTGATGTCCACCGCAATTTTTGCAAATCTGATATAATCCTCTAACGCCGTTGTTACATCCAACACAACTTCGTGGACCAGCATGAGGATTTTTCTTTATAAGATAATTATGTACTTTGCAATATTCTCCACGGCGCATTTGTTAGTGGTTCCTTGACGCAGCCACGCACAGTTGAATGATATCTTTTTAATTAAATGTATTAATTTATCCAAATATTTTATCAAGACCCACACGATATCTTGTTCTTGGATCATGTAAATTTATTGTTATAAATCCGTGCGGAGTAGCTTGCGCTCGTGAAAAGAAATTTTTGAATTTAATTATATCCATGTCACCACCACACCAAGTTTGATGAATATTTCTAAGTGTGTGTGTGTCTACGCCATTAAACACAACTAAAATGTTGCAGTTGTCTCTAATCACCTTCGGAATTTGTGTGTATCGTTGAGTAACATAGATCACGTCTGTATTTTTATGTCTACCTCGGGAAAATATTCTGGCTGGATTTGATTGTTTATCTAGCATCACATCGTCGTATACAACTAAATTATTAATAAATCCGTCTAAAACATCTACGGATGGTGCTTCATCAATATCGGTTATGAACTCTATAACATCATTACCTTCATCCAGTAATCGTGCGTTTTCATTGAAATCTTTAAGTACATCATAACATCGTTGATCATCAGCGGATGGTGCTACTAAATACAATTTATCCCATTTCAACCATCTCATTATCAGATTAAGTAATAACTGCGTCTTACCCGATCCAGATGGTCCTATGTTAATCATTCTGATGGAATTTGGTAACGCAGGGTGGTGTTTAACTGGCTCTCGTTTTCTTGTTGCTGAGAAATCAATTATATCCATATATATATATTATGCCATGAATTTATATTGCTTACGTTGTAGAGTTAAAACTCCAACTACTGATTTAGCTACGGTTACAACAAAAAATAAAAAAATAGCGTATGGTGGAAAATGTTCTGTATGCGGTAGAAAGAAATTTTCGTTTTTACCTAATAAGCGGGATGGTGATATTGCTAATTTGATGTCAAAGTTTCCAGGTGCTCCATGGGCTAAATACAGCGGAGAAAAACATCTACCAGGATATAATTATTGCGGTCCTGGTACCAGACTTGATATCAGGCTCGATAATCAAGATCAACCAAAACCAGGCGAGGAACCAATAAACGCTATTGATCGAGCTTGTCACGCTCATGATGTAGTTTATAAAAGTAAAAATCTACATGATAGACATATTGCAGATGTGAAATTAATTCACGCGTTAAATTCCATAAAAAATAAAAATATTAGAGAATCATTAGCTAATTGGTTAGTAAGATCCGCGATGAAAGGTAAATTAGCGCTTGGGGCTGGTAATTAATAATGGAATCGATTTATTATTCACCAAGAGGATACTGGAGAGGCAAAGCAGCAGTTGGTAAACTTGCTGATGCAGCAGCGGTTAAACATTCTACTGCTAAAATGTGGTTATCCAAACAAGCAATATGGCAAATTTATCTACCACCACTGAAACGAATTCAGTACCCGTATTTCGATGTCAGTGTTCCTAATGAAGTTCATCAAGCTGATATTCTGTTTTTACCGCATGATACTGTGCGTAGAAAAACGTACAAATACGCGTTAACCGTAGTTGATGTTGCAAGTAGATATAAAGAAGCAGAGCCGCTATCAGCGAAAACATCATCTGAAGTAGCCGATGCGTTTGAACGAATTTATCAACGAGGACCATTACGATGGCCACAGCTACTACAGGTTGATCCTTGTAAGGAACTTTTTGGTCCAGTATCATCGTTGATGAAACAACATAATACCAAAATACGACGAGGTCATACTGCAATTCATCGTGATCAGGCAATTGTTGAGCGATTTAATCGAACACTCGCTGAGTGGTTATTTGGATATCAATACGCGAGGGAATTTATTCAGGATAAAAGATCTCGCGAGTGGGTTGCAAGATTACCAAGCGTGATAGCTGCATTAAATAATGAGATCACACGAACAACCAACATGAAACCCATTAATGCAATTACAAAAAAAAAATATACCAACACAACGAAAAGATGTTGAAAAACAAAAAATATTGGGTGATGTTACAGTCAGATATTTATATGAGCCTGGTGAACTTGAAGGTGGTAAAGCGAGAGCGACTGATCCTATTTGGAGTGTTACCACACACAAAATATCCACCGTGACAAGATCCTCAGGTAGACCTGCAATCTACAGATTAGATTCGGCTGCTCCTCAACGTGGATTTACACGTGAACAACTACAAATAATTCCCGAGGATACACAACTACCACCGCGATCACTTAACTAGCACTAGCGCCTCTACGTCGATTACACTCAAGACAGGTCAACATGGTATTTTCTCGTGTATGACCACGACTATTATCTTTTCTATCTACGGTAAATTGTCTTGAATCATTACTCGAATACCTCCACAGCATTATACAATTACAACTGGCGCAATGATTATTCTGCTGCTGTTTTAACTCAATAATAAATTCAACATCAAGATCAAAGTCACGTTTATTTCTTTTATCAGATTGTTTGTATCCGATTCATTTTTTTCTTATTATATCATCATCGATGATGTTAAATTTATCAACGATTTCAGGAATTATAATTCTACGTAATTGAGATATTTTTCTGACCCTCGATACCGCTAAATAAACTAAATTTGACCACTCGATGCGATCGTCTACAATCCAGACTCGTGTATCAGAAATAGTTTATCCCTGAGACGAGTGGATCGCCATAGCGTATCCCAACACCCATGGAGATTTGTCAGCGCGTAATGCATCTTCGACCACACTGATATCAACGGCGACAATATCATTTAATACGAGATTCTGTTTTTCAGTCTGTCCTGGAATATCAACATTAATATTTTGTTTTCGTGTACCTGATGGTCTATAACACAACGGTATGGGTAATTCTGAGTATTTTTCTTTATGTAGTTGAAATAACTGTTGTTGTAAAGCATCTCTGATTATTTTTCTGCTTGCTACGATCAAATCGGTGGGTCTCCATAAATTTAAAAAATCACTCATTGAGGTCTCTGAGATCACTCCACGTATTATTTCACACTGAATTTTGTTTGATTGTAATCTGATTAATTTTTTAAACTCCTTTAAATTTGCATCGAGAGCTCTATGATCATCATCTATTTCTTCGTAATAATCAACGAAATTCTTTAACCAATCATGTGGAGATGGTCCAACAAAAGGCGGCGGTTGACCATGATCGCCACACATTATTATAGCGGTATTTTTCGTCAACAACCAATCAAGAAACGTTTTTAATGTATCCAATGACACCGTACATATCTCGTCCCAAATAATTATTTTAGGTATATATTTTTCTCCCATTCGTTCAGGAGTCCATGTATCCCCGCACCATCGAAAGAAACTATGATACGTACACGATTGTACTTGCCGCTGTTTCATCTCGCGTGCAAGTCTATGTGTGGGTGTCAGCACGATCATATCTGAATTTCTAAAAACATTAATTGCTCGAGTCGTTTTGCCGCATCCACCAGGTCCATTGAGATATACTGTCTTATATCTAGTTATTGGATCACTCAACGATGGCGCTTTCGACATTTCTCATATTTTATTACCCTTACGATAAAAATCTCTCATTGGAACATCTGCTGATTCTGTATAATTGTGTAATAATTCTTTTTTTATTCTCCACGAACCCCATCGTTCATCATTACTTGTAAATTTCATAACAGATTCTAAATATTTACTTGAAATATAAAACGAATCTGTTGCGACTCTGACTGCGGTCTCAGGAAATCTATTAATCATCGATAATAAATTTATGGAAACATAAGCCAACATGGAAGATCTTAGATGAGTATACTGTGGGGAGACGTCATTTATGTAACTAACGATCGTACCCAATTTTGTTCCGTCGGATAAATAAACACTTTCTCGATTTACAAATATATTTCTTGCTGTTGTATCAGCGATTATAAAATCGTACTCGGCATCATCTAAAATTAACCGTGCGTGATGTCTTCTATGATCATAAGCACCACCTTGAGTAAATTTACCTATAATTTTTCTACCGAGATCTTTTGCGGTTTTGAGTTTATTCTCGAGAATTTTAGGAATATCATCTTTGGAAACATCAGGATATTTTTCCTTAAACTCGCTAATAACTTCAGAATCTGACATGGGCAACCAAACTTTCGTCTGTGCATGATATGATATAATCGCCTCACTGACCACCAACGATGTCAGTATCGCACAATCTAGCATATATCGTAATAAAACTATAGATGCCCAACGTTTTTCACAAAAATATCTACCAAACCAAACATAACAAATCTTGTGAAGATTTTCGTTAAACTCGAATGATTCAATACAGGCGAATCCAGTCGCAACCGGACGAGTATGATATCTGGAGGAAGAAAATGAAGATGAAGAAAATCACCGGAGAAGATATCAACAATGATCCAGCCGTAGATAAATTCCTCAAGACATCGATCGGAGCAAGAATAAAATATTCCATGAAATTCACGGAGAATCACACAGAGAATAATTCTGCAGAGAATAACGAGAATCACACGGAGAATAATTCTGCAGAGAATAACGAGAATCACACGGAGAATAATCCATCGGAGAATAACGAGAATCACACGGAGAATAATCCATCGGAGAATAACGAGAATCACACGGAGAATAATCCATCGGAGAATAACGAGAATCACACGGAGAATAATCCCAACGAGAACAATCATGTGATGAATGACCCCTCGAAGAATAATCCATCGGAGAATAATCCATCGGAGAATAACGAGAATCACACGGAGAATAATCCATCGGAGAATCCCGCCGATAACAATCCCATCGACAACTCGCCAAAATTTCACAGATACAATCCCAATGATGACACTGGTCAACAGTGAAATCATTACTGACTTGAAAAGGCCCTAATCTGTAGTATTTTGGTGTGCCGAACACGAATATAACCGTGAAAAATTTGTATTGGCTCTCGTTTTGAAGATATTCATATACCTCATTTTCTATGTTTCACTGTGTAAATTTCTCCAGTAGGACTGCAGCAACATCCGGAATAATGATGTAACATTGCATAATACCATCATGCTCACATCATCCACAGTTGATTGCATCATTTTCTGATGCAATGCAATACTAATGCCATGCGGCTGCTGAAGTAAGTTGACGTCAGCAGTGTACTATACATGTGTAGGCCTATTATACTAATGCCAGGCGGCTGCTGAAGCTGACGTAAGCAGTGTACTATATAAAGCCCAATCAGATAGGTTCAGCATTTAAAATATTTTAGACGTTGTGCGAGACAGTTCAAGCTACTGTTACATAAAACTTATTATTTTATCCATTTACGTACAATAAAGAACAGTAATGCCTCGAAAGTGTGTTAATACCGCGGACAATTTTTGCTATATTTGTGGGGAAGTGACATTTGCCAACCAAAAGAAAAGTATCAATTCTCAAGTGAAGAAGGCATATCATCTTTACTTCGGATGCAAGGTTGGTGACCAAGACAAGCCTTGGGCTCCGCATATATGCTGTGCTACATGTACAACACAGCTTTCACAGTGGTTGAATTGCAAAAGGTCATCAATGCCGTTTGCAGTCCCAATGGTGTGGAGAGAGCCAAGCAACCACCTAAATGACTGTTACTTCTGCTTGGTTCCTCCTCTTTCCGGCGGAAGAACGAAGCGAAAGAAGTCGAGAATAGTCTATCCAAACATTCCGTCTGCATTGAGACCAGTTCCACATGGTGAGGGACTTCGTATTCCAGAACCTCCAGCAGAATATTCTCTTGATTCATCTGACGAAGACAAAGGTGAGTCGACCTGTTCTTCTCCTGGTCCATCAGCATGCAGTGATCCAGATTTTCACTGTGGTGCATCATCAACCCCACACAGAATAACAGACGAAGAACTAAATGACCTGATTCGTGATTTGGACTTATCAAAGAACAAGGCAGAATTGCTAGGATCAAGACTCCAACAATGGAATCTTCTAGAAGAAGATGTCACAATTACTGCATATCGAAAGCGCCACCAGCAATTGGAGCCTTTCTTCAGAAAGGAAAGTAATCTGATATTCTGTTCCGATATTGAGGGCCTCATGAATGCTTTAAAAATCACTCATGACCCACAAGAATGGAGACTATTTGTGGACTCTTCGAAACTGAGTCTCAAGGCTGTGCTTTTGCACAATGGAAACATTCTTCCATCTATTCCAGTAGCGTATGCTGTCCACATGAAAGAGACATACGATAACTTAAGGCAGCTACTGAATTCCATTGAGTATAACAAGTACAGCTGGCACCTCTGTGGTGATTTGAAGGTAGTTGCCCTTTTAATGGGACTGCAGCAAGGATGTACAAAATACATGTGTTTCTTATGCGAGTGGGATAGCCGAGCAAGGGAAATGCACTACATGAGGAAGGAATGGACTCACAGGCAGAATGTAGCCATTGGAGAGAAGAATATCCAACACCCAGCTCTGGTTGAGGCTCAGAAAATCTTGCTACCACCCCTTCACATCAAACTAGGTTTGATGAAGAACTTGGTGAAAGCCATTGACCGGACTTTGCCAGCATTCCGATACCTGCATGAAAAATTCCCTCGACTCAGCGAAGCAAAGATTAAAGAGGGAGTTTTTGTGGGTCCTCAGATTCGAGAGCTTTTCAAAGATGACCGGTTCAACAACTTGCTGGAAGGTGACGCGAAACAAGCATGGAATGCTTTTCGCCTAGTTTCTACAAACTTCCTCGGAAATGTTAGGGCAGAAAACTATAAGGAACTAGTAGAAGACATGTTGATGAAGTATAAGAAACTTGGCTGCAATATGTCTCTAAAGATTCACTTCCTTCATTCCCATTTGGATTTCTTTCCTAGCAACTGTGGTATTGTTAGTGATGAACACGGCGAACGTTTTCATCAAGATATCGCAACAATGGAACAAAGATACCAGGGAAAATGGTCCACTACAATGCTGGCTGACTACTGCTGGACACTCCTCAGAGATGCTCCCAAACAGCTGTACAAGAGACAGGCGAAGAAATCTAAGATGTAGTCAATGACTTGATTTTTTATAGGTAGGCTATTACAGTTGACCTTTTACTATTGGAATGCATTTCGTTATGTAAACATTAATTTCTTGCAGATTACAAAAAAACTAGAGCCAATTTTGCAATTTGACTGTCATATTCGTGTTCAGCACATAAAAATTGATAAGAATTGACTAATTTTATTTCAGTAACATGACTTTTGTAAAAATTTGTTGTCCAGTGTGACCTAGAAACATATCAAAAGAAATTAAAATATCTCAACTACCTATTCCAGTGCGATTGCTCCAAACTAAGCGAGGACGAAATCGAATATCTCCACGGAAAATCCCCACATCTGAAACGGGCGCAACAAGTAATCGTCAACAAGTTCAACAATCACGATATCACAGAAACATTCAGGTCCGACAGATTATCGTCGCGAGAAAAATTAACAACAATCAGAGATGTCCTTAAAATGTTCTCACTGCCCGATATTGTTCCTGACAATCTGTCGGTGACGTCTGTGACGATTGACAGAAAAAGATTGATATCGAGCATCAAGGAAGCAATGACCGATCTGGATAACGTAAAGAAGTATGATAAATTTATCAAGAATTTCTCGATAATATTCCCCGACGCATGCAGAATACAAATGAGAACGATAACAGCAAAAAGTATCATCGAGAAAATAAAATTGATCTACAAATATTTCGGCGCGGAGATGAAACCAAACGATGTTAATCATGCCAATCGAGGCGATTACACGCTAGAATATCCAGTTTGGCCGGAACCAGATTTCATCAATAATGATATATGGAGAAATACGATAAATCCAGATGGTTTTCTCGGAGGGAGTGATATCTACAACGTTGATGATCATACCAAGTGGTTGAAATATCACATATGGATCGTTAACAGATGGATCGGATGATACGAAGAATCAAATCAACAATCTAAACCCTGTATTACGAGTGGCGAAAGTACCACAAAACATATATATATATATATATATATATATATATATATATATATATATATATATATATATATATATATATATATATATATGAAATGTAGTACTTTCGCCACTCGCAAGCATCGACTATCCATTGTTGGTATCGACAAAAATAATTATTGATGTTGTTCATATCTGAAAAATCAAACAAAAAAAAATATCGATGTTGTTCATATTTGAATATTCAACAAAAATAATTATCGATGGTGCATGTTTCAACAATCATTGATATTCCGTCAGCTTGACCATTCATCATTGTCATCCTGCAATCCCCACGCGCCAAACTATTCATTTGTTAATCTGATCATTGCTGAAACTGACAAACAAAAATAATTATCGATTGATTGCATGCCGGCATCGACAAGAATAATCATCAATGCATGTCGATTTCAACAATCATCGCATGACTGGCTATCAACGCACGTTGATTTAAACATACATTAATGATCATCATCGGCATGTTGAAATCGGCAAGAATGATCATTCAATGCATGTCATTCACAAAAAAAAATATCAATGATATGTGTTTAAATCGACGTTCATTAATAATCATCGCATGTTGAAATCGACAAAAATAATTATCATTGCATGTTGATTTCAACATTCATTGATAATCATCATCGCATGCCGGTGGCATCAACAATGATCATCATCACATGCTGGTATTGACATTCATTGATATTCCGTCAGTTTGATCATCATCGTTATCATCCTGCAATTTCTCGCGCCAAACTATTAATTTGTTAATCTGATCATTATTAATCTGCATCAGCTATAACTATTCATTTTGTTAATCTGATCATTGTTGAAATCGACAAGAATAATTATCAATGTATGTCGATTTCAACATTCACCGCATGCCAAGCATCAACGATGATCATCATCACATGCCGATTTCAACATTCATTGATAATCATCATCGCATGCCGGTGGCATCAACAATGATCATCATTGATATTCCGTCAATCAACATTCAGCGTGATCATCCTGCAATCCCCGCGACAAACTATTCATTTGTTAATCTGATTGATTATTAATCTTTATCAGATACAATGATTCATTGATCAATCTTATCGTTATTATTCTGCATCAGATACAATGAATCATTTATCAATCTGATGATTATTAATCTTCATCAGATACACCGATTCATTTGTCAATCTGATGATTATTATTCTGCATCAGCTACAATGATTCATTGATCAATCTGATGATTATTATTCTGCATCAGCTACAATGATTGATTTGTTAATCTGATCATTATTATTCTGCATCAGCTACAATGAATCATTGATCAATCTGATCATTATTATTCTGCATCAGCTACAGTGATTCATTGATCAATCTGATCATTATTAATCTTCATCAGATACAATGATTCATTGATCAATCTGATCATTATTAATCTTCATCAGATACAATGATTCATTGATCAATCTGATCATTATTAATCTTCATCAGATACAATGATTCATTGATCAATCTGATCATTATTAATCTTCATCAGATACAATGATTCATTGATCAGTCTGATCGTTATTATTCTGCATCAGATACAATGATTCATTGATCAATCTGATGATTATTATTCTGCATCAGATATGACGATTCATTGATCAATCTGATCGTTATTATTCTGCAGAAATTACAATGATTAATCCTGCAAATTTAATGCATAAAAAATAAATTATTTTTTTGTGTGATTGTTATTTTTGTAATTATTTTTTCTGCGGCAATAATATATCCGAACCTTTTAAGTTCATCGGATTACTTAAGTAATTACTTAAGCAAGCTCCTTTCCAATGGTCCGATGAACTTAAAAAGTTCGGATATATTATTGCCGCAGAAAAAATAATTACAAAAATAACAATCACACAAAAAAAATAATTTATTTTTTTTGCATTAAATTTGCAGGATTAATCATTGTAATTTCTGCAGAATAATAACGATCAGGTTGATCAATGAATCATTATATCTGATGCAGAATAATAATCATCAGATTGATCAATGAATCATTGTAGCTGATGCAGAATAATAACGATCAGACTGATCAATGAATCATTGTATCTGATGAAGATTAATAATGATCAGATTGATCAATGAATCATTGTATCTGATGAAGATTAATAATGATCAGATTGATCAATGAATCACTGTAGCTGATGCAGAATAATAATGATCAGATTAACAAATCAATCATTATAGCTGATGCAGAATAATAATGATCAGATTAACAAATCAATCGTTGTAGCTGATGCAGAATAATAATGATCAGATTAACAAATCAATCATTGTAGCTGATGCAGAATAATAATGATCAGATTAACAAATCAATCATTGTAGCTGATGCAGAATAATAATGATCAGATTAACAAATCAATCATTATATCTGATGCAGAATAATAATGATCAGATTAACAAATCAATCATTGTAGCTGATGCAGAATAATAATCATCAGATTGATCAATGAACCATTGTAGCTGATGCAGAATAATAATCATCAGATTGACAAATGAATCGGTGTATCTGACGAAGATTAATAATCATCAGATTGATAAATGATTCATTGTATCTGATGCAGAATAATAACGATAAGATTGATCAATGAATCATTGTATCTGATAAAGATTAATAATCAATCAGATTAACAAATGAATAGTTTGTCGCGGGGATTGCAGGATGATCACGCTGAATGTTGATTGACGGAATATCAATGATGATCATTGTTGATGCCACCGGCATGCGATGATGATTATCAATCAATGTTGCAATCGGCATGTGATGATGATCATTGTTGATGCCACCGGCATGCGATGATGATTATCAATGAATGTTGAAATCGGCATGTGATGATGATCATCGTTGATGCTTGGCATGCGGTGAATGTTGAAATCGACATACATTGATAATTATTCTTGTCGATTTCAACAATGATCAGATTAACAAAATGAATAGTTATAGCTGATGCAGATTAATAATGATCAGATTAACAAATTAATAGTTTGGCGCGAGAAATTGCAGGATGATAACGATGATGATCAAACTGACGGAATATCAATGAATGTCAATACCAGCATGTGATGATGATCATTGTTGATGCCACCGGCATGCGATGATGATTATCAATGAATGTTGAAGTCAACATGCAATGATAATTATTTTTGTCGATTTCAACATGCGATGATTATTAATGAACGTCGATTTAAACACATATCATTGATATTTTTTTTTGTGAATGACATGCATTGAATGATCATTCTTGCCGATTTCAACATGCCGATGATGATCATTAATGTATGTTTAAATCAACGTGCGTTGATAGCCAGTCATGCGATGATTGTTGAAATCGACATGCATTGATGATTATTCTTGTCGATGCCGGCATGCAATCAATCGATAATTATTTTTGTTTGTCAGTTTCAGCAATGATCAGATTAACAAATGAATAGTTTGGCGCGTGGGGATTGCAGGATGACAATGATGAATGGTCAAGCTGACGGAATATCAATGATTGTTGAAACATGCACCATCGATAATTATTTTTGTTGAATATTCAAATATGAACAACATCGATATTTTTTTTTGTTTGATTTTTCAGATATGAACAACATCAATAATTATTTTTGTCGATACCAACAATGGATAGTCGATGCTTGCGAGTGGCGAAAGTACTACATTTCATATATATATATATATATATATATATATATATATATATATATATATATATATATATATATATATATATATATATATATATATATATGTTTTGTGGTACTTTCGCCACTCGTAATACAGGGTTTAGATTGTTGATTTGATTCTTTGTATCATCCGATCCATCTGTTAACGATCCATATGTGATATTTCAACCACTTGGTATGATCATCAACGTTGTAGATATCACTCCCTCCGAGAAAACCATCTGGATTTATCGTATTTCTCCATATATCATTATTGATGAAATCTGGTTCCGGCCAAACTGGATATTCTAGCGTGTAATCGCCTCGATTGGCATGATTAACATCGTTTGGTTTCATCTCCGCGCCGAAATATTTGTAGATCAATTTTATTTTCTCGATGATACTTTTTGCTGTTATCGTTCTCATTTGTATTCTGCATGCGTCGGGGAATATTATCGAGAAATTCTTGATAAATTTATCATACTTCTTTACGTTATCCAGATCGGTCATTGCTTCCTTGATGCTCGATATCAATCTTTTTCTGTCAATCGTCACAGACGTCACCGACAGATTGTCAGGAACAATATCGGGCAGTGAGAACATTTTAAGGACATCTCTGATTGTTGTTAATTTTTCTCGCGACGATAATCTGTCGGACCTGAATGTTTCTGTGATATCGTGATTGTTGAACTTGTTGACGATTACTTGTTGCGCCCGTTTCAGATGTGGGGATTTTCCGTGGAGATATTCGATTTCGTCCTCGCTTAGTTTGGAGCAATCGCACTGGAATAGGTAGTTGAGATATTTTAATTTCTTTTGATATGTTTCTAGGTCATCATTGGGATTGTATCTGTGAAATTTTGTCGAGTTGTCGATGGGATTGTTATCGGCGGGATTCTCCGATGGATTATTCTCCGTGTGATTCTCGTTATTCTCCGATGGATTATTCTCCGATGGATTATTCTTCGAGGGGTCATTCATCACATGATTGTTCTCGTTGGGATTATTCTCCGTGTGATTCTCGTTATTCTCCGATGGATTATTCTCCGTGTGATTCTCGTTATTCTCCGATGGATTATTCTCCGTGTGATTCTCGTTATTCCCCGATGGATTATTCTCCGTGTGTTTCTCGTTATTCTCTGCAGAATTATTCTCCGTGTGATTCTCGTTATTCTCTGCAGAATTATTCTCTGTGTGATTCTCCGTGAATTTCATGGAATATTTTATTCTTGCTCCGATCGATGTCTTGAGGAATTTATCTACGGCTGGATCATTGTTGATATCTTCTCCGGTGATTTTCTTCATCTTCATTTTCTTCCTCCAGATATCATACTCGTCCGGTTGTGACTGGATTCGCCTGTATTGAATCATTCGAGTTTAACGAAAATCTTCACAAGATTTGTTATGTTTGGTTTGGTAGATATTTTTGTGAAAAACGTTGGGCACCTATAGTTTTATTACGATATATGCTAGATTGTGCGATACTGACATCGTTGGTGGTCAGTGAGGCGATTATATCATATCATGCACAGACGAAAGTTTGGTTGCCCATGTCAGATTCTGAAGTTATTAGCGAGTTTAAGGAAAAATATCCTGATGTTTCCGAAGATGATATTCCTAAAATTCTCGAGAATAAACTCAAAACCACAAAAGATCTCGGTAGAAAAATTATAGGTAAATTTACTCAAGGTGGTGCTTATGATCATAGAAGACATCACGCACGGTTAATTTTAGATGATGCCGAGTACGATTTTATAATCGCTGATACAACAGCAAGAAATATATTTGTAAATCGAGAAAGTGTTTATTTATCCGACGGAACAAAATTGGGTACGATCGTTAGTTACATAAATGACGTCTCCCCACAGTATACTCATCTAAGATCTTCCATGTTGGCTTATGTTTCCATAAATTTATTATCGATGATTAATAGATTTCCTGAGACCGCAGTCAGAGTCGCAACAGATTCGTTTTATATTTCAAGTAAATATTTAGAATCTGTTATGAAATTTACAAGTAATGATGAACTATGGGGTTCGTGGAGAATAAAAAAAAGAATTATTACACAATTATACAGAATCAGCAGATGTTCCAATGAGAGATTTTTATCGTAAGGGTAATAAAATATCAGAAATGTCGAAAGCGCCATCGTTGAGTGATCCAATAGCTAGATATAAGACAGTATATCTCAATGGACCTGGTGGATGCGGCAAAACGACTCGAGCAATTAATGTTTTTAGAAATTCAGATATGATCGTGCTGACACCCACACATAGACTTGCACGCGAGATGAAACAGCGGCAAGTACAATCGTGTACGTATCATAGTTTCTTTCGATGGTGCGGGGATACATGGACTCCTGAACGAATGGGAGAAAAATATATACCTAAAATAATTATTTGGGACGAGATATGTACGGTGTCATTGGATACATTTAAAACGTTTCTTAATTGGTTGTTGACGAAAAATACCGCTATAATAATGTGTGGCGATCATGGTCAACCGCCGCCTTTTGTTGGACCATCTCCACATGATTGGTTAAAGAATTTCGTTGATTATTACGAAGAAATAGATGATGATCATAGAGCTCTCGATGCAAATTTAAAGGAGTTTAAAAAATTAATCAGATTACAATCAAACAAAATTCAGTGTGAAATAATACGTGGAGTGATCTCAGAGACCTCAATGAGTGATTTTTTAAATTTATGGAGACCCACCGATTTGATCGTAGCAAGCAGAAAAATAATCAGAGATGCTTTACAACAACAGTTATTTCAACTACATAAAGAAAAATACTCAGAATTACCCATACCGTTGTGTTATAGACCATCAGGTACACGAAAACAAAATATTAATGTTGATATTCCAGGACAGACTGAAAAACAGAATCTCGTATTAAATGATATTGTCGCCGTTGATATCAGTGTGGTCGAAGATGCATTACGCGCTGACAAATCTCCATGGGTGTTGGGATACGCTATGGCGATCCACTCGTCTCAGGGATAAACTATTTCTGATACACGAGTCTGGATTGTAGACGATCGCATCGAGTGGTCAAATTTAGTTTATTTAGCGGTATCGAGGGTCAGAAAAATATCTCAATTACGTAGAATTATAATTCCTGAAATCGTTGATAAATTTAACATCATCGATGATGATATAATAAGAAAAAAATGAATCGGATACAAACAATCTGATAAAAGAAATAAACGTGACTTTGATCTTGATGTTGAATTTATTATTGAGTTAAAACAGCAGCAGAATAATCATTGCGCCAGTTGTAATTGTATAATGCTGTGGAGGTATTCGAGTAATGATTCAAGACAATTTACCGTAGATAGAAAAGATAATAGTCGTGGTCATACACGAGAAAATACCATGTTGACCTGTCTTGAGTGTAATCGACGTAGAGGCGCTAGTGCTAGTTAAGTGATCGCGGTGGTAGTTGTGTATCCTCGGGAATTATTTGTAGTTGTTCACGTGTAAATCCACGTTGAGGAGCAGCCGAATCTAATCTGTAGATTGCAGGTCTACCTGAGGATCTTGTCACGGTGGATATTTTGTGTGTGGTAACACTCCAAATAGGATCAGTCGCTCTCGCTTTACCACCTTCAAGTTCACCAGGCTCATATAAATATCTGACTGTAACATCACCCAATATTTTTTGTTTTTCAACATCTTTTCGTTGTGTTGGTATATTTTTTTTTGTAATTGCATTAATGGGTTTCATGTTGGTTGTTCGTGTGATCTCATTATTTAATGCAGCTATCACGCTTGGTAATCTTGCAACCCACTCGCGAGATCTTTTATCCTGAATAAATTCCCTCGCGTATTGATATCCAAATAACCACTCAGCGAGTGTTCGATTAAATCGCTCAACAATTGCCTGATCACGATGAATTGCAGTATGACCTCGTCGTATTTTGGTATTATGTTGTTTCATCAACGATGATACTGGACCAAAAAGTTCCTTACAAGGATCAACCTGTAGTAGCTGTGGCCATCGTAATGGTCCTCGTTGATAAATTCGTTCAAACGCATCGGCTACTTCAGATGATGTTTTCGCTGATAGCGGCTCTGCTTCTTTATATCTACTTGCAACATCAACTACGGTTAACGCGCATTTGTACGTTTTTCTACGCACAGTATCATGCGGTAAAAACAGAATATCAGCTTGATGAACTTCATTAGGAACACTGACATCGAAATACGGGGTACTGAATTCGTTTCAGTGGTGGTAGATAAATTTGCCATATTGCTTGTTTGGATAACCACATTTTAGCAGTAGAATGTTTAACCGCTGCTGCATCAGCAAGTTTACCAACTGCTGCTTTGCCTCTCCAGTATCCTCTTGGTGAATAATAAATCGATTCCATTATTAATTACCAGCCCCAAGCGCTAATTTACCTTTCATCGCGGATCTTACTAACCAATTAGCTAATGATTCTCTAATATTTTTATTTTTTATGGAATTTAACGCGTGAATTAATTTCACATCTGCAATATGTCTATCTTGTAGATTTTTACTTTTATAAGCTACATCATGAGCGTGACAAGCTCGATCAATAGCGTTTATTGGTTCCTCGCCTGGTTTTGGTTGATCTTGATTATCGAGCCTGATATCAAGTCTGGTACCAGGACCGCAATAATTATATCCTGGTAGATGTTTTTCTCCGCTGTATTTAGCCCATGGAGCACCTGGAAACTTTGACATCAAATTAGCAATATCACCATCCCGCTTATTAGGTAAAAACGAAAATTTCTTTCTACCGCATACAGAACATTTTCCACCATACGCTATTTTTTTATTTTTTGTTGTAACCGTAGCTAAATCAGTAGTTGGAGTTTTAACTCTACAACGTAAGCAATATAAATTCATGGCATAATATATATATATGGATATAATTGATTTCTCAGCAACAAGAAAACGAGAGCCAGTTAAACACCACCCTGCGTTACCAAATTCCATCAGAATGATTAACATAGGACCATCTGGATCGGGTAAGACGCAGTTATTACTTAATCTGATAATGAGATGGTTGAAATGGGATAAATTGTATTTAGTAGCACCATCCGCTGATGATCAACGATGTTATGATGTACTTAAAGATTTCAATGAAAACGCACGATTACTGGATGAAGGTAATGATGTTATAGAGTTCATAACCGATATTGATGAAGCACCATCCGTAGATGTTTTAGACGGATTTATTAATAATTTAGTTGTATACGACGATGTGATGCTAGATAAACAATCAAATCCGGCCAGAATATTTTCCCGAGGTAGACATAAAAATACAGACGTGATCTATGTTACTCAACGATACACACAAATTCCGAAGGTGATTAGAGACAACTGCAACATTTTAGTTGTGTTTAATGGCGTAGACACACACACACTTAGAAATATTCATCAAACTTGGTGTGGTGGTGACATGGATATAATTAAATTCAAAAATTTCTTTTCACGAGCGCAAGCTACTCCGCACGGATTTATAACAATAAATTTACATGATCCAAGAACAAGATATCGTGTGGGTCTTGATAAAATATTTGGATAAATTAATACATTTAATTAAAAAGATATCATTCAACTGTGCGTGGCTGCGTCAAGGAACCACTAACAAATGCGCCGTGGAGAATATTGCAAAGTACATAATTATCTTATAAAGAAAAATCCTCATGCTGGTCCACGAAGTTGTGTTGGATGTAACAACGGCGTTAGAGGATTATATCAGATTTGCAAAAATTGCGGTGGAGATCGATACAGAAGTTTGATGATATATTATAAACACAGAAAGAATATAAATCCAAAAATAGAAAAACCACCATCAGAACTTGAATATTACTTGAAACATAGAACAAATAAAGGTGAAACAGATGAGGAGAAACGACAGCGAGAACGCGTTGAGAAATATTCATCAAACTTGATATGGTGGTAAATTAATAGCAGCAGAGAGGGTACCTACCAACGTTGGTCGTCAAAAAAATAAACAAGAATAAATAAACACGTAGAGTACTTTATTTTTTTCAGCTACTATTTCGAATTAAGGTTTTATTAGTATAATCGGCCATTACAGAAATAAAACATCTCAAGGAAACGTTAATTTGTAAAAATCTGGACCTTTCTACGAGATGATTTTATTTGTTTGTTTTTATTTTATTTGTCGGAATCTATGGTCTGTTCACCCTCTCTGCTGCTCCTCGACTAAAACAAATGATGTGTGCTCTGGGAAAGAATGAAAGTTGCTAACTTAAACTCAATGATTTCTCAGTCAAGGTCAGGAACTAGATCAGCATTAGATGCAAAGTTTCTATTTTAGTGTTTGCGAAAAAAAAGAACAGTCAGGTTAAACTAATTCCTGGAAAATGTCAAATCCAGTAAATAAAATTACATTACAATAGCAAGTAATGGAATAAACGAAATTTCGAATTACCAGACAAACAATTCAATTAAATCAAATACAAATTAAATAAAATATACATGCCGATATATAATTATTCAAAATATTTTTTAGCGATTTCCCAAATTTGATCACCTTTGGTGAAAGAAAAAGTCTTTATTTTTAGTTGGATAAATCCATGAATTTTAATTTCCTTGATAGTACTTAAACCATCTTTAGTTTTGTTTTTAAATTCTAGACGCGATCATCCATTGTGACAGATCCATATATCAATAATATATGTTTAAAATAGTTGCTGATTCTTGTTTGATAACTCCTTTAAGTTACATTTTCTGATTGGTTCCAATTATGAATGACGTCATTTCTTTATATCACGTGTTTAACTCCATATGCATCATTTTTGTTAAACCTATTGTTGGATTTTATACGCACGAGTTTGGTGTCAGATTCATTCACTTTCCAATCACGTTATAAATAAACATATA